>VZTA01008597.1:180128-220348 GCA_013398855.1 Mohoua ochrocephala | reverse complement strand
GGTACAAGGATGTGGTGACATTGTGGACACTGACAGTGCGCTGCTCCCACAGCCTGATGGCCAATCCCACAGCCAGCAGCAGTGGCCAGTCCCACGGCCAGCAGCAGTGGTNGTGGCCAGTCCCACAGCCCGGTGGCCAGTCCCACGGCCAGCACAGTGGCCAGTCCCACAGCCAGCAGCAGTGGCCAGTCCCACAGCCCGGTGGCCAGTCCCACGGCCAGCAGAGTGACCAGTCCCACAGCCAGCAGCAGTGGCCAGTCCCACAGCCAGCAGCAGTGGCCAGTCCCACAGCCAGCAGCAGTGGCCGAGGACAATCGAACCCTCGTTGCTCGGCAATGGGAACAGCACATCCCATCAATATCTGTTAGTGGTGTAACTCCACAACCTCCCTGCTGACCACAAGGCAGGGATGGGGCGGGTGAGGGCAGGGCTGAGCACACCCCAGTGGGGGTGACACAAAGCCAGGGGTAGCCAGAGAGAAAAAATGCAGTTCCAAGGTGACAGAGCTGTCCTGAAGATGGGGACACTCGCTCTCGGCCATCAGGGCAGGTGGTGGGATTAAAGCTTTCCTCTCCACTATCACTGTGCTTTTCTCTGGTGAACAACTGCTGATAAAAAATCTGCTCTGAGGAAACCCCTGTGTCAGCTCACTGCTGAACACAGATGGAAGGGAGAATAAATATTATTGTACCCTGCCTGCTTTCCATGAACAGCAATTGAAAGCATACATAGATGAGGATGAAGTTAATGTCACCCTTACCATGACACTCTTCACATAGCCAGCAGTCTCCAGGGTCTAATGGAAAAGAATGAAATAATGTCAGTAAGTGGACAGGCTTAAAAAGAAAGGAAAGAAATGAAAGTTATTTTCTAGAGAAGTATTATGATTTTGGTGTTTTCTGTTCCCAAGGACTGGGAACATGTTAACAAGGAAGCAAAACCCCAAGGCCAGGCCTGCAGACCACCCCCTGTACACAGGAACCTTTACCCCCGGTGGTGTCTCCAGCTGAAGGAGCTCGGACGCTTTCCCTCCTAGATCTGGCCACCAGCACATCTGAGGACATGGTTCTGCCATGCCAGGCCAACGCAGACTGAAAGGGCTTTCCCAAACACCACAGACAACCTATAAAAGCCTGCTAGGTTCCCCTGCTGCCCACGGTGCCCATCAGCTCCCAGAGCCCCATTAGTACCCAGAACCTCGAATATCCCTTCCTTGGCTTCCTCTGCTCTTCCCTGGGTCACTCTCACGCGAGAACAGCAGCCTTCCACTTACCTTGGAGAGCTCATCAATGATGTTTTGCTGCTCAATAACTTGTAGTCTCAGGAAATCCACTTCTCTTTCTTCCTGGCTGTGGTCAAGGTCATTTAAGGAGCTTGGTCTCCTTATTGCTCCAGTTCTTTGCCTCTAGAACCCGAAAACCACAGGGCAGAGGAGGAAATGATCAGGAGGCTTTGCCAAGGGACGTGTCTAGCCCTTCCCTTTACAGCAAGTGATGCATCTCTCTAATGGTTGTCCTGGCAGCTCTCCTGCTCCCCTTTTGCTGAGCCTCACATCCGGGCTCCCAATGTGCCAGATGGTCCTGCTCCTCCAGCTGGAAAAAGGGGCAGAGTCACAAGTGCAGATTTCCCAGGGATTATGAGGTGATTCTGGCAGGAAAGTTGAAGGTCAATCATAGAATGACAGATTGGTTTGGGTTGGAAGGGACCTAGCCAGAATGGAACAGTTTCCTGTGGAACCTGCAAGTTTGGGCCGATGCCTGACTCCCCCAGCCCCATCAGCTCCACACCCCTGCTCTCCCAGGGACACAGACACTCACCATCGCGATATTTTCCTGCGTCACAAATTTCAATTTATTTTCCATTCGACGTAAGGCATGTGACAACTCCTCATTCTTCCTACTGAGGCGTTTGTTTTTGTCCAGAATGGGCTTATACTGACTTTCCGCTTCTCTGAGACGTTTCAACTGAAAGACAAAGAGAAAAATAACACCTCTGGAGCTTTTTCATCAAATACATTAATTATTTTCTTTAATTATCACACTAGCAGTATTTTCTCCTGATACAAAGCAGAACTGATCAAAAACTCTTGGTATTTTCCATTGGGAAGAGGGCATTCCTACTTGAGGAGATATTCTATCTGTGCAGCAAGTGTTCAAGGTGGGGAATATGTTTATTTTTAAAAAGAAATAAAAATAGCTCGAGCTAACGCCATCCTAAAAATCCACTGTTGTACGAGCCGAGAGGGGAGTGACGCGGCACAGCCTCGAACGTGGAGCTGAGCGGGAGGCAGCCCCTCCTGCCAGGATTTCAGAACAGCACAGGAGCAAACACCTGGGTGTTTCTGGGGCAAGGCAGCACGTCCCCGAGCCCTCGCCTCGGCTGCACTCACCAGCTCGTTCCTCTCCTCCGACAGCAGCGCGTTCCGGTCCTCCAGCTTGCGGATGATGCCGCTCAGCTCCGCGATTTTCAGCTGGAAGCGCCGGGCATCCTTTTCATCCAACTGCTGTTCCTAAAACAAAGATCAACTGCAAATAACTGTTCATAAGTGTACACGCAAGAGCACATTGTCAAAGCTCAAACTTTCTCTTATCCCCAATCCAAACATTTTAAAATGTTATCGGGTAGAGCGTAACCCACGGAACCCAACTGACCATGGAAAGCTGCAGGATGAGACCGATGGAAAGTCAGGAGTGGAAATGTAACAAAGAATGCAAATGCAGAGGTATGTATATGCATATGTATAGGTATATGCATATGCAAATACAAAGTCACAAATGGGAAACTTGGAAACAGAACGGAAAATATCAAAACTGAAGGCCGTGTTCCAATGATGCCACTGTTGAACTGAGAGCTTCAGACACATCGCCCCCTCTGAGGACTTGGTCATAAGAAACTGATATTAAAATTACTGAATTACTGAATGGGGAAAATCCATGCAATTGTGCATCGAATGAGCTCTTCTCCCACTAAGCTGTGGCCCTTATGGGGTCCTGAAAGGTCACTTGTAAGGCCACAGGGGTAGCACTTTATCTGAGTGAAAATGCTTACATCAAATTAGAAACGAATAGAGATCTAGGTAGATGTGTTCTCGTTCAGAATCAGAGAGCAGTTACAGCTACTGACAAACGTGACAGACTTTTCCCCTTCTCTACGACTTGTTCTGGTCTTTGGCAGAAGTGGAGTACAACTAGAAAGAGGCACATTAGTGCCCACAGTGCCGGTGGCACTTTTGGGAGGTCTAGGGTTCCTCATTCAACAGGTGCAGGAGAGGCTTGGGCCAAAGAATAAAACAGATTGGTTTGCTCAGGTATAAGTTTTACACTTGTACTGAGACAATCGAGGCTGTCGCAAAAGAAATCTTGATGAGGATCAGCAATGAGGACGACCTGCACACGTCAGAGGCACGAGGGCAGTTACCCGAGGGGTGCTCTGGGCAAAGGGAGGCCAAAGCAGGGAGGTGCCACAGTTACACTGGAAAAGCCACTGTGGGGGGAGTGACTCAAATTGAATGTTCTGGCTGCAGCAAAGAATAAACAGGAGAGCCCAGGTTAGGAGGTCTTTGGCTCGCTTTGTGTCCCGCTGGCGGCGAGAGCGCGGAGCGGCCCCAAAGCGGCGCCCGGGGAGGCTGCGGGGTTTCCGTGCTGCCCTGCACCGACTGCCTTCCCCGCTCCCTCTGGAACTGGCCTCGTACGTCTGCTCCCCAAGCCCCCAGCTCGCGCCTCCGAGAGCTTGCACACAAACAGCACTGGGTGAGAAATGCATTTGCATCATTTGTTGGCAGAATCGTGTCAAACTGTCAAACTAAGGCGGGTGGCTGAGCATGGTACAGTGAGGAAAAGGAGAGAAAGAACAGAAGAATTTCACCCTGCTGACAAAACCAAACCAAACCGACCGGGAAACAAAACGACAGAAAGCAAAAGCTCTCCCATGGCGAGGTTTGATTGGAAATCTCAACGGTTTGGGCGTGATAGAAACGAGAGCACGGAGCGGGTGCCTCGGGGCTCCCCTGCACAGCCATGGGACAGCTCTTGCTCCAGGGTGCACTCATCAAGATTCCGTCACTTGGTGCCATTTGGTCGCTCGTTTAGGTGAAACCACGTGAAAGTGCTTACGGGGCTTCCCGAATGATCTGAAGCGTCTCCTGCACCACTTGCATAAGGAAGTTCCCGCTTGGGGCTGCTCAGATGCCGGTCAGACTCTTTGAGCTGGGACAGTTGTTCATCTAAAGCCTCCTTTTGGAGCTGCAGTCTCTGAGCATGCCCGGCTCGCACCCCTAACTCTCTCTCCAGCACGAAGACTGCTCTGTCCTTAAACTTAATCTCCTCCATCTACAAGGAGAACAGAACACAATCACACAGGCGGCAGCGGCGGCCCGGCAGCACCCCGAGCACCCCGCGGCACCGCCGCCCTGCCGCCGCGGCAGCCGGGGACAGCGGTGGTGAACAGCAGCACTGCCCTTCTCCCCGCGCCACACGGCAGGAAACACCTCCTTCAGCAGGCAGCTTGGCATTGAAGTGACTGGGAAACAGCCCCCATCTCATCACCATTTCGGAATATCTCACAAATAATTTAAACTTGACATTCACATCACGCTTCGATTGGTTCACTCAAACACTTTGATGATTCTGCAGCATTTTGCTTGGATGTCACCTTTGGAAAATTTGGATTAATAACTTTTAAAGAAAAATATTGAAACCTCGCTATCCTTTAAATTTTCAAAATTCCTGGAAGAAATGTGAATTTTTTTAAATTCTTTTTTTCCAAAAGTCTCCCGTGTGAGCAATTCCCTTGCCATGAGAGGTTTGACTTACACATAATAAACGTTATGCAAAATCATGAAGTGCTTAAATGACAAAAGTCCAGTGACCTCTAACTCTCTTCTTCCCTGTCTGCCTGTGCCAGGGGCCTGTGCACATCCCGTGGGATCAGCCAGGATCCGACCCCTGGAGTCGGGCTGGAGTTCACAGGGGTGGTTGGACCCTGCCTGGTCAAGGGGATCGCTGACCCCAGCCCAGCTGGCCGGGGGTGCTGCCCACCCTGCTCTCGGGCTCTCCCCGGCTGGACCCCACGCAGGCACGTCACCCACGGCTGCAGAACTGATTACACCCCCAGCCACGTGTGGGACAGACCCCGATTCCACAGGAAGGCAGAAAGCACATCCATCCCATCCCCTCAGGTGTCTGCGAGCTGGCTTCAGACACCAGCAACACAAGATTTTTGCCATTGGTTTTTGAGACTTCAGACATTTAATTTCAGTGATCAGTTTTTAAACCTGGCCTGCTTCAAATAAGAACATTTTGCCTTTTAAGAGCTGCATTAATACTTTCATCTCTGCTTTGTCTGTAAACCTGGAAAAAAATGACATTGGGAATCAAGAGTCACTCCAAGGACTTTGTTTCCAGTAAATGCCAATGTGGCCCACCCAGGGCAGGTGCTGGCAGGTCACACAGGTATCAGGAAAGCAAAATGGAGCAAATGAAAGGAATTTTGGGTGCCGTTGGCTAAAGATCCTTTCAGCAATGTCCATGAAGGCAGCGTCTGCTGACTTTGAATGAAACAAAGACGTAGATGCTCCTGAGCACCTGAGGTCTTTCTGCTAAATGCCTAATGAGAAGACACCTAAATGGATGTACAGATGAAAAGATAACACATCATCAAATGATTATTTGTTTAAAATAAGCAGAATATTGGGTAGCTGATGCCTATTTACGTGGAAACAAAGACACATTACAACAAAGGCGACGCATGAAATTGGGAGGAACAAAGAGACGAGAAAACACAAAACATTTCACAGCATTTCACTAATGGTTTGTTTTCCAGAAAAAAAAAATCCCTAAACATAACCTTCATAAACCACAAGGAAACATCAGCACTGACATCTTCCTTCACCTGAGTAAATTCCCGTACATGAAACACGCACAAGTTTGGTGCCTGCAGCCCGCTGTCAGACAGGGACAGTGTGGGAACAGCACAGAGGGACGGGAGCATCTCTGCCAAGATGTCCCTCAGCACACGAATGAAAGGAAGGAAAGGCAGGGCCAGGGGGCCCACAGAACTCACTGGCAGCGGTGCAGGTCCGCAGGCATGGAGCCCCTGGGCGGGCCTGGCCTGGCCTCATGCTGGGCTGGGCTGTGCTGGTGCTGTGCTGGTGCTGTGCTGGGCTGTGCTGTGCTGTGGCTCTGGGGCTCCTCTCCCTGCTCCCACCCTGCCTGGTGGCTCTGGAGCTCACGAAGGGGCGGCAGCGCGGGAGCATCCAACCACCTGCCAGACGCCCCGCTGCCATCCCAGAGCTGGGATGAATATTTATGTGTCTGCTCATTCATGAGCAGCCCCGAGCACAGCTGGTGCCAATTACAGGAACAGCAGCCCGTGCTCAGGGAGATCTGCTGCTCCCTCCCGTGCTCCCGCTGCAGCGCCCGCGGGTCCCACGCACGGGAGGCTTTGAGCCGTGACTCTTTCTAAAGTTATTATTATTTCCATCCTGATGCAAGGCCAAGGTGTAGGGTCCTGGGTGGGACATCTCTCCCTGCAGTGCTCCTGGGGCCTCTGTGAATTGACAGACGCTGTCAGAAACGGCCTTTGAAGCTGCCAGTGCCTGGGATCAAAGCCAGCCCCCCCAGGCGGGGGGCACAGGGGAGAATCCCTGTCCAGTGGAGCTGCTCCACGGCAGGCACATCTCCCAGGGTCTGAGCTGGCGATCAGGACACGTGAGGAGACCTGTCCCCGGCCTCGATGGGACTGCCAGGGAGCTGTGACCTGGCTGATGAGGTGCCAGGTGAGAGGAGTCGGGGTGGCCCCAGGGTGTGACACCCCCGAGAGAGGGGTTCAGGCACAGGGGACACGTCCCCTGCTCGTTCACCCTCCCTCTGCAGAGATAAACCCCGCTGCCTCCCTGTCCTGGGGTACCTGACACCCAGCAGCAGCACCAGACTGCCTCGGAGTCACAGAACCCCAGAAGGTTTGGCTTGGGAGGCACTTGGAAGCTCAGCTTGGTCCAACCCCAGTGAAACCATCCAGTGCCACCTGTAAATGCCACGAATGCAGCACGGGGTGTCCCAGACCTGCTGCAGGCAGAAACCCCACGTCCAGTGCCAACAGCTTCCAAGCTCTCCCAGAGGCCACGAGGCCCAGCCCAAGCTGTGTTAGCTGTGCTGTAGCACAACAGCAACAACGTGGTCACAGTCCAGAAAAGAATAACTCCTTGTTTAGGTCCACAGGGAAAAATGTTTTTAAAACTTGGCCTGTGAGACACCAAAGGAGTCACTCAGAATGAGGAGGTGTCCTGACCCTCCTAAGCGTAGGAGTAATGTTGTCTGGCTTTTATATACAACAAAGTCCTTCAGCCCAGGTTTAGGTGGAAGAAATACTGTTGTAAATGAGGGTCAAACCACAAATGACTAAAAAAATCCACAGGTGGAAAAAGGAACGATTCACCTTGAATGCGCGTCTACCCTTCAGGTGCTGAGCCACCTTTATCACCCCAGATATGGGGGTTTCTCACCACACGAGGGAATCAAAAGGAGAAGATAAAGACTAAATCAATCACCGATAAAATGAATATTTAAAAAGTCAGCTTCCTACCCTTTCATCTGATCCCACCCTTTACATCAGACATCTTCACTAATTTACCTCTGTGTGGCAGAGAGCTCAGGGTCTCTGAGAACACACAGGTTCAGAATGGTGCTCAAAACCTCGATCTCCTCTGTGGCTGTGGGGTAGCATTGCCATGGGGAAGCCGTGAAGCTCTCCATGTCCTGTGGTCTCACACAGGGACTGGCGCAGGTCATTAACGCTTTTGCTACTCCTAATCAACTGAAGTTTATCTAGATTGAAAAAAACCACTCCCCAGGCTCTAAAAAAATCTCATTTCCTCAGTTTTTCTGATTTCTCAGAAAACTCAGTCCCCTGAGAAAGGAGACAGGAGTGAGGAGGCTGCAGTGGCCATGGCTGTGCAGAACTTCTCCTTCCTGACCGATCTAGAGTTAATTAAAGTTTAAATGCTCTTTACCACACTGAATTTTGGTCCCCACTTAGCAAGCATCAAGGCCAGTTAAGCTTGGGGAACACTCCTGGCCTTCCCCTGCTTCCCCTGGCTGTGTACACACTGAGCAGGGAGCGCTCCTGCCCGTACAAATGTAATTAAACACAGCCGTGCAGTATTTGAAGGCAGTTTAAAACGCACAAATTGAAATTTAAAAACGGTTGGCTAAAATTAGAAATTCTCTCCAAAGGAGGCCGTTGCCACACGCACTCGTTACCATCTGCAAGGGGATTTCATCTCCTGCAGTCCCACTGCCGAGGTTGTGAGCCAGGGACAGCTGAAGTGGGTTAGTTGAACGTCTCGGGGAGCGTCACGCAGACGGTACAGACACAAACAGCACGAGCCATATGTGCCAGCACAGCGCACGGGCCCGGAGCAGCCTGAGCACACGCTCTGGAACACACGTGATTCCCTCTCCTGTGCTGCCCACGGAGCTGGAGGATGCTCAGCCCTGCTCCACGGGAATGGCTGAAGCCATTGGCATCTACCCTGGCCCTGGAAATAACTGCAGTGGAGAGCTGGGGGTTTTATCTGGTGAATACTCAGAATCGCAGACCCTCGAGCCCGAGCTGTGCCCCATCCCCACCCTGTCCCCAGCCCAGGGCACTGAGTGCCACCTCCAGCCCTTCCTGGGACACCTCCAGGGATGGGGACTCCAAACCTCCCTGGGCAGCCCCTGCCAAGGCCTGAGCACCCTTTCCATGGAGAAATTCCTGCTGCTGTCCCCCCTGAGCCTGCCCTGGCCCAGCCTGAGGCCGTTTCCTCTCCTCCTGTCACAGATTGCCAGTCAATGCAAGCACAAAAAATGCCCTAAAGCTGTGTCAGTGAATCCCTGATTCTCTGTTACCAGGGCACTGTCTCCCACACACCAGGGCCCTCCCCACAGGGTGCCAGGAGCCACCAGCTCCCACCAAAATAACTGATGGTGGAGCCCATGGAGCTGAGAGCCCTTGAAGCCACCCAGGAAGCACCCAGGGCTTGGTAAAATCATGGCATCAGGTAAGTTCATTGGTGCAGTGAGCCAATCTGATTCTTTCAAGCGGGAACTTTAAAAAAGTTTGATTTTCAAAGGCAATTTAGAAAACATCCCGTCAAACCACTCTATTCCCTGTAACTAAGACCATATTTCTTTTACAGCTTCTGCATTAAAGGCCATTAGTGGGGACTTTGCACGTGATGCAGCAAGTTTATTTAGGATGTCCATTAGCCCCCCACTCACTGTGATGTATGAAATCAATGCACCAGTGATGTATGGTTAGAGAAGAAGGTACTTACACTGCAGGATATTTGAACAGCATCAATAGATCAGTTGGTTATAAATTATTTTAACATCCTCTTCATAAAAATAAAACAACCTATGAAAAAACCTTAACAACCTAAAGTCTGAGAGAAGAGGTGGCTAAATCAAGGTAGGGGACACTCCAGTGCTGGTGTGCCAGTCCCTGCCAGGCCCTTTGGTTGTCGGGGCTCAGGTGATGCTGTACCAGCATCCTACCAGGGGAGGAGGTTCTGCACGCGGTCTCTGTGGCGTGGTCACACTGCCAGCCTTTGATTTGGGGCCAGGCTGCAAGCTCTTTGGGCATTTAAAAAATTTTTTTTAGGATTTGGATAACAGCTAAGGGCTAAGGACTTAGAAGAGACCCGGATGGGTTTGTACCGGGACACCGAGTGCTGTAGAGCAGCATGGCAAACACAAAACAATGGTGACATCACATAAACACTGAGACAAGACCCAAAACACACATCGTGAGAGCCCGGGTGTGGCCCCGTGTCCCTGGGAGCGGCAGCAGCAGCTCAGGGACACACTCCCTGCCCTCAGGAGCGCGGCTCACAGGGCAAGGTCTGGGAGAGCAGCAGACAATAAACCCCTGAGCCCCAGAAGGTGCTGGGGGCTTGCTGGTCTGGTGCAAAGGCTTCCCTGAGAGGGAGCTCCCTCCCTCAGGGAGTTCCCCCCTTCTCCAAGCACCACGATCCCTTCCAACCTCCCCAGCCAGTTCCCACACATGCCAGAGGAAAACTCCAAAGCCACAGGCACAAAGCTCTTGCCTTTGAGACTGGAGCTGCTGCACCTGAGGATCAAATGTTGGGTTAGGTGAGGGCAGCTGAGCAGCCACACACACAGGGTCCCTGAGGGCCAGGTGAGATCCCAGTGACCTGCTCAGGTGGGAGCCTGCGGAGTCTCTGCTCGCGGGGCCACCAGAGGAGCGGAACCAGCCCCTGTCCTGGGGAAAACCACCACGGTGGGTGTGGAGAGGAATTCCCCCTGACTGCCCTGCTGCGTGTGTAGGACTCAGGGGTGCAGAAATAGAGCACTTGGGATTTGTGTACACCCCACCATGTGTAAGCCTCACTATGGGATGCTCATGGGAACTAGCAAAGGCAGGCAAAGGGAGGGACCGAGCTGGATCAGGAAGGAACGCCTGGTGAGGAAACAGAGGCATAACCCAAGAAACATAACTGTTGTAGCATTCCCCTGACCAGCCAGGAACCTGAGGGCCCTTCCTGATACCTTTAATGTGAACAACATTAACAAGCTCTGCCATGGATAAAAAAGTTTCTTACAAAACATCCTAATACTTTTAAAAACCAGTTTGCCCTCTCTGCTAGTAAATGTAAAACAGACCTGGAGCAAGCCCCGAAGTGTCAGCACCCACCCTTATCCACTCAGCTGAGTCCAGCACTGACCATGCCCTATCAGCAGCAAAAGTCATAGCAGCAGAGAGCGACACGTACCAGTCTGCGGATTTCCCTCTCGCACTCCCTCTTGATCCTGGTGATCTCCTCCTGGTGCAGGTGATACACACTCCTTATCTCCGCTGCTTTGATTTTGTCAGCTTGGATGACCATAGTGAGAGCCTCCTCCACTTGTTTCTTAGCCCCCTTCAGCTCGGAAATTTCTTGCTGCATTTTGATTTTCTCCACCTCAAAGCCCTTCTTGGCCTCCTCCTTGGCCTCGGTGAGCAGCACGGTTTTCACCTTGTCCGGGGCCCCGTCGCGCACGGCGTTGAGCAGGGTCTGGAGTCTCTGGATTTCATTATCTTTAATTTTTATTACTCTGAGTAGTTCAGCTTCGTGCTGCCTCAGAAGTGTTTCTCGAACAGCTTGGAGCTCTTTCATTTTGTCTTCATGAAGTTTGACTTTGAGCTCTGTGACCACCACTGTACTTTTATGCTGTTCGTGCTCCTTGATCTGCTTCACTTCCTGATTTTTCTCCCTTTCCAACTTGCTGACCTATAAGGAAAATCAAAAAATACAGTGTTTTCAATCAACCAAGCAATGAATACATATCATGATGTTATTTAAAAGTGGTACAGGTGACTTGACAGTATTACACCTCAATGCTGGTACGTCTGTGTCTACAAACTGGTGGTGGCAAAGACCTTTCCTTCACTGCAGGCTCATGTTTAACACACGTTTAGGAATCAGTCAGTACCTTGTGAGTAGGTCTGAGTCCTTACTTTATTCTGCAGAAGCTCTCACAGCACATTCCCCCCAAAATATGGGAAAAATCAGATGCCAAGCCATCACTTTGGCACGCTCAGGCAGGCAGAGCAAACCTGCACGTGCGTAGGCAAGACACAGCAAGCTCTGTGCAAGCTCCCGTGAAGGCCCAAACAGCTGCATTTTACCAGATGCTTTTTAAGCAATGAATTATTCAGCAGAGATAACTGACTGTACCTGACCACACACGGCTCAAATGATGTTTCAATTTAAAACCATGCCATAAACTCTAGAGAAGCCATGGCCAGAAGTGGCTGTGAAGGACAGGGAGAAGGAAAACAAAGTCCTCAGCCTTAAAGCTGCAAATGCTGCTTCACAGCAAAAGGATTCACAGATGTTCTATCCATATGTACGTGTGTGTCGGATTCATAGTCTGAAATGCCCAATGATGATGCAAATTCATGGAAAAATGCAGACTATCATTGTGTCCCTGCATGGTAACACATTTCTATTCTGGAACCGAAAACCCCCCAAAGTTTATCAGAGGAAAGTGATTTGGGGAATTAGGGAAAAGCAAATAAACGTTCCATGCTCTTGCTGAGAAGTGATCTGAGGGCAAGAGCTGGAAACTCCTAGAGATGAGGCTCCAGCCTCATCAGCTGTCCCTCTCCCAAAGGCTCAGGGAGAAGCTGTGTCTCCTTGGAACCTGGGAATTAGCACAGGAGGCAGAGCCGAGGTCGAGTATTGTCCATGTGGGTAAGCAGCCGGTTTGAAGGAGCCTGAGCTCAAAATCCAAATGAAATTAGTGTAAAAGGGAAAGAGAAAAACCAGCAAAGAGAATTTTGGCATTTCTGAACTTTCTGAGTAACACCAAACTGCACTCAAAGGAAGGGAAGCCGCCCACCTTACTCTTCTCCTGCTGGAGCTCAATCTGGATGTCGGTGAGCTTGGCCCTGAGCTCCTCGTTGGCAGCCTGCAGGGCGGCCAAGGCGTCGGGCTTGTCCCCCCTGGCCCGGCTGCTGGAGCCCCTCTTGGCCATGGTGAGGCCGCGGCAGGGAGGGCCCCCGGCCCGGCCCCGCTCGCTCCGGCTGCTCCGCGCCCGCCGCGCTCTACATCTTCTGCGGCCTGTAGGGAGGGACAGCACTGTCACACACCCTGTCAGCGTGGGGGACACGCCACCCCAGCACTCCCAGGAGCACGAGGTACGTGTCAGCAGCTGAAGGGGCTGCATTCCCTGGATTAAGCGTGGAATCACAGCTTTGTTCGGGTTGGAAAAGTCCTCTAAGACCTTTAAGTCCAACCATTGCCCCAGCACTGCCAGTGACCCATGTCCCCAAGTGCCACATCCACATGGCTTTATATCCCTCCAGGGATGGGGACTTCACATCTGCCCTGGGCAGCTGTGCCAGGGCTGGACAGACCTTTCCATGGAGAAGTTTTGCCCAATATCCAGCCTGAACCTCCTCTGATGCAGCCGTTTCCTCTTGTCCCATCCCTTGTTCCCTGGGAGCAGAGCTTGACCCCCCTGGCTGCACCCTCCTGCCAGGCAGTGTCCCATCCCTTCATCTGCCCTGGGATTCGCACAGTGCAGAGGATCTGGAACTCGCACAGTGCAGAGGATGTGGATGTTCAGGGGGGACATCCACGCACCAGCCCCTGGCACTGCCATGGCTTGGAGACAGCACTGCTGGGAAGACTATTTTCACAGAATCATGGAACCATGGAATCATGGGATGGTTACACTACAAAATTCCCTTGCTCAAATTTGGGAAAATATTTCCAACCTTTTTAATGCTAATCCTGTTAACGTGGGCAGCGATGTTCTCGGCCGATGACCTTCAATGCCTCGCTCTGTCCCTCATGACTCGCGGTCAAACCACAGCGGAGGCACCGTCCCCCGTCCGGCCACGGGGATGGGGCTCAACAGGTCAGGGCAGCTGCAACGAGAGAGTAACAACAAATGGTAACAGCAAAACAGCAACAAAACCAACCTCCACAACCACATCGTAATAAAAAACAGCCTGGGTGGAATTCTAAGAGCAAAAGCCTCAATCTGTCAGGGAGAAAAGAGCCGAGGGAGGCAGCTGCTCTGGGGATGTAAAAATGGGATATGGAGCTGGGAGAGGGCTCAGCAGCTGGGAGAGGGGCTGGAGTTTGGGAGGGCAGAGCTGCTGAGAGCCAGAGAAATCACGTAGGACAAGCGGTCACTACGCATCTACGTTGGCTCAGAGGGAGGGGGGGAGGCTGAGACATAGAGAAACAAGTGGGAGAATGAAATAACATTCCTGATATTAATTGTCCAAACCAAGGTGGTACAAACAGTCTCAGTTCTGCTGTTTCTCGGGCTGGTGCCCGAGTTTGTAACCTGCAAGTTTCTATAAAAAGAAACATGTTTGGTTGGGCAAAGAAATAGAAATAAATTAAATTTTAAAGATATTGCCCAAAAAATCTATAACATGAGTCGATGTTCTTTGCATTTAAGATTCTTGCTGCTTTGTGCAAGCAGACACAACACACCAATGGAGGTTTAAAACCCTCTTTCTTTATTGATAAAAAATGGGGCAGCCTGTAGCCACAGGCACAGAGTTCTACCTGCTGCAAAGAACACGGCCTTTGTGCACATTACAATCATTTTCTTAGAGGATTTCCTCCAAAGGCAGAGGCAGCAGTGAGCCAGGTTGGTTCACAACCTGAGGAAACGAGAAGCAGCGACCAACAAGCTTTAACTGCTTCCACGTGAATGGCAGACAAATCATAATTTGAATGGTACAGGGATGTGAGAGAGTAATTGCTAACAGGATTCTTTTTGACAGACGAGGGCTGCGAGAATTTACATTTGTGTGCTTACAGAAAGGAAAAGGCAGGAGCTGGTACTGTGGAGCTGAGCTCACTTGGGAATTCTGTCCGAGGCCGATTTGTAGAACCACATATCCTGATCCTTACAGTGCTGCAGCTTTTTCATTTTCTTTAAAATGTTACAAAGGCTTAATGGCATGAATTGACACATTTCACGCCAAGCATCTGCTTGAATCATCGAAATCCAACTCCTGGCCCTGCACAGATAGTCCAGGAACGATCACCGTGCCCACTAAACCACATCACAAATGCCACGTGCAGCCACCCTTTGAGGAGTGAAGAGGAAGGAGCCTGCAGGGGTGGAGCCTTCCATCCCGGACACCCGCGGGGATGCGAGCACTGGTGAAGGAGGGGCAGTGCCCAGCAGGGATGCTGCAGCCAGGTCTGGTGCTGGAGACAGCAGAGCTCAGCCCCTGGCAGCTGCCCCAGCAGGCAGAGCTGTACCCGCCGGGTTGTTATTGCCAGGATAAGAATGGAAACAGAACTGAACAGAGTAAGGCAGCTCCAGAGACAAGCATGACCTTGTGTGTGTGCAGAGGGACAAGTGTCATTGTTGGAGCCATGAAAGTGGCCGTTTGTGCTCCCAGGAGTGTGGCCCTGCAGCAGGAGCAGCCGTGTCTGCTGGAGCACGCCCCGCGCGGAGAAGCCAGCTGGGACCCGGGGCCAGATGCCAGGCCAGGCTTGAAAGAATATTTACCGCAAATACTGGGAGAAAAACATCCCATAAAAACGTTCCCAAGCCAGCACCACTGTGCTGATCCAGAGGCAGCCAGGAGGTGGTTTATCCCGGGCTGAGGGAACACAGAGCTGCTGCTCCCAGGGCCCTGCCCTGACATCGGGGGACACGCGGGGACCTCGGGAGGCCAATGCCGAGGTGCCAACACTGAGCACAGACCTTCAGCAAGCCCCGTCCCTACAGGGAACAGAGCAGCTCCCTGGCACCCCCTCCCCACAGTGCTGGGCACAGGAGACATTCCCTGGAAAACCAGTCACCTGCCTTTGGATTTTTCCTTCATTTTTCCAGTGAGTTATATAGAAGGGGCAGCCATCAGACACATCATCTCAACAGAACAGAAAGGTCATCATATTCTTGATGCTGGGAGAATAGATTATGCATCTGATTCCTGGCATGTTTGATATTGAAAACAGCATCAATAATGCATCAGAGCTGCCTTGAGCAGGGCTCAGCGCTCCCTTTGCCTCCTGACTTGCAATTCAGACATCAAGACTAATTGGGAAATGTGTTTTCTAGGTAGTAGTTGCCGAATGAATGTTTCACCGCGCTTAAAAATAAGTGAATTAATCCCTACCCAGGGTACCAATATTTGAAAGCAGAACACTGCTCTCACAAATATGGAACATTTCCAATGTCTGCCACAGCCCTGTGAGCACTGGTGTTCTCTATTTTTGACAAATTAGTTTAAACAAACCTTTTTGAGCCTCTGGTGCACCTCGAAGTATTATAATAGAAAGAAAATGTAATACTGTCCACGGCTGAGTTCCCACTTCCTCATATGAGTAATATCCCTGTTCCATTTAGGATTGCACCAGCCTATAGAGCCAAACGCAAGAAAATGGGTTTTCCTCTGAAAAGGAATTTCATGCTATGCCAATTCTGCTCCTCACCCCCAAACCCTGACATCCAGTGGAGCCTCTGCAGATGGAAGTCCAGTCGAAGTTTTGCTGAGGATTAGATCAATTCCAGCAGCAGCTGTAACAGACACATGTCAAATCCCGACTGACCTGAATTTTTCCTCAAAGATTAATCCTTTGACCGTTGTTGGCTTTAACTCATTGATGGGTGGATCATGTCCTTTGAAAGCTCCACATTTGCAGCTTCCAGACTCCCCTGTGCAGACTCACCTTGTGTGTGAAGTTACCTGTTTGTGCCACACCCACGGATCGAAATCCCCTCCTCTGGTTTCTCATCATAAGTTTTACACAGGTTTTTTTGGGTTTTAAGTGCAAACCAAAGTTGGGTATCAATTATGAAGCTAATTATGGTTTATAGGGAATGTCTGGAGCTGGGCCAGGGCAGAGCTCAGGGAAAGGTTCTGCCCCCAGAGGGTGCTGGCACTGCCCAGGCTCCCCAGGGAATGGGCACGGCCCCGAGGCTGCCAGAGCTCCAGGAGCGTTTGGGCAGCGCTGCCAGGGATGCCCAGGGTGGGATTGTTGGGGTGTCTGGGCAGGGCCTGGGGCTGGGCTGGATGATCCCTGTGGGTCCCTCCCAGCTCAGGACAGTCTCTGAATTGCAGGACTGGCAGACGCAATTGCTGCTGAACCCCAACAGGTACATTCTAAAGCAGGACACCTGTTTAACTGTGCGACTCTTGTGGCTAATTTGCAGAAAGAGTGATAATTAATTAAAAACAGGTGAGCAGGCAGGAAAGTAATTTCTCCTTTTTCTCAGATAACGCCCAACACTTAAGGTACAAAAATCCATTGGAGTTTCTGCAATAAACTCTGATAAGACACCTATCCAAATGATCTGTTGAACTGAAGCAACTCAGCATAATTTGGGGAGGACTGTTAGTGAGGAATACATTTCAGACTTAATTCCATGAGTTTAATAGTGTATCACTGTGTTATCTTGCTCACAAACAAGCTGTTAGAGCAATGCCATCCCTTCTCCCAAGGAATTCATGCCTGTATAATTAACTAAATCAACTGTAACACAGATGGCATCGCACGATCCAAAAGCACTTGATGGAAACATTTTAAGCATGTTATTAACATCCCTAAATAACTATTTAATGCTACCT
This sequence comes from Mohoua ochrocephala, assembly GCA_013398855.1. NCBI lineage: Eukaryota > Metazoa > Chordata > Aves > Passeriformes > Acanthizidae > Mohoua > Mohoua ochrocephala. The sequence continues at coordinate 203,248 of VZTA01008597.1, read as the reverse complement.
CTCCAACCCTCTTCGGCACCAACACACAACACAGCTGGATTTGAGGATGGAAAAGGCAGTATTTAATTGCTACACTCTTATAAAAGATTTTCAGTTCTTGGATTTATTCAATTTATAAATGAGCTTGAAAAATAGCAGACTCAACAGTGGCAACAAAACCACTGTGCTTTAGATTTCAGAATTAAGGTTAATTTCCAGACTGACTCATCACCATTAAATTCAGCTGGGCACCAGGAAAAGACACTGATGGGAGTAGGAACCTTTCTTTAGGCTGACCAGGACTATCCAGAAATTACATTCCTATTTGACAGTGTGTTTTATTTCTCAGTAGGTGTGTGCCCAGCTCTAAATCAAGACAAAAATTGACATTTCACAGCAACAGACAAGAATTTGAATGGAAAGTCGATTAATCTCCCAAATGCAAACAGTTGGGAGATGTCCATCAGGCTCTGGTGAAAAGCTGTTCCTACATCCTGAAAAACGGAGGATCGGATTATTTCAAACCTGATTTTTCATTACTAAGTATCCTGGCTTAAATAACCTTTTTGTGACACTTGCTGCGAGCCTCCCCCCTGATGCCAGCCCACCTCCGCCCTGTTACTGAACAGCAAATGTGAGGCTCCTTGGCTCAGAAACACGATAATGAACACAAACAAATAACACTCATAAACCAACACAAATACTGATCTGGAAAGAAAGCAGAAGCATGCCCAGACTACCGGAGTGGTTGGAGATGTGCTGTGAGGGGGTGGTACCCACCGGGGGCGGCAGTGCCGGGGATTAACACCATTCCTCTCCCACCAACATCCGCGGGACGAGGGCAAGGGCTGGCAGGACGAGCTCTCATGGGATCAGGTGCAAGCCCTCCAGCGTGGTCTCAGCTGGGAAGATGGTCCCTGGGGAAGATCAAGAGAGCTTTAGGTACATTCTGGGGGCAGGGAGATCTGCATCAGAGCAACTGAGAGACACCGTGCTGCCTCACCAGGTCGAGCTTCTGGCACGGATGTTGTTGGGGAAGGTAAAGAGAGAGATCACCTAATCCAGAGATGGCAAATGAGTACAGAACACATAAACTGTTAAAATGGGATCCAGGGGCAGCCACAGCTGCTCTGGGCACCCTGTGCCAGGGTCTCACCACCCTCCCAGGGAAAAATTCCTTCCCAATACTCCACCTAACCGTGCCCTCTGGCAGTGGGAAGCCATTCCCCCTTCTCCTGTCCCTCCAGGCCCTTTTCAAAGTCCCTCTCCAGCCCTCTCGGAGCCCCTTTAGGCACTGGATAAATAAATATTTCCAGCTATAAAGAAAAGATCCATTATAAAAAAGATTTTATAACAAAAGCAGTCCCTGGATGATGATTGAATAAAAACCTAAATGCAAAGTGTCCTCCCAGATGATGAACCAGAAACCCTGGCCAACCTGGCAAAACAAAGCTCGTGTTTCCCAGAGGAGAGGCAGAGCTACAGGTGGGAAGGAAAAGGCTGCAGGCACATGGGAAAGTGCTCAGAGAGGAGTGGGAAGAGCTGGTGTGGCATGAGCCAAACCCTGTGCCCGTGGAGGTACTGAGGCATGGCCCCCCAGGCCCCCCAGCCACGGAGGTGACCCCGTGCTGCTGCCCTCGGCCAGGGGAGCTCTGCCAGGAGGGCTCTGCACGCACCACATGCACACGGCCGAGGACTTTGCAGCTGTAATCTGATTTTTTAAAGCTGATTTGATTTGAAATGCTGCATGAACCTTTGGAGTCAATTTGCCTGACATGCAGACACCGCTCCCTTGCAGTTTCAGTGAACGGATCAGCAGGAGGGTTTAAGGCCTCCTTGCACCATGGCAGACCCAGAGCCGAGGGGGCAGAAAAGGCTGTTTCACCCTCACTTTAACATTTGAAGTCAAAGGATCCCAGGCTGAACCTGCTGCCCAGAGAAGCTGTGGCTGCCCCATCCAAGTGTCCAAGGCCAAGCTGGACATTGGGGCTTGGAGCAGCCTGGGATAGTGGAAGGCGTCCCTGCTGACGGCAGAGTGTGGAACTGGGTGGGCTTTAAGGTCCCTTCCAACTCAAACCATTCCCTGATTCTGTGATCCACTTCTCTGGGAAAATCTTATTTTCAACACAAGAGCTCTATAACTTTTTTTAACCAAGACTAACAACAAATAGGAAAAGAGGAAAAAAAAGGGGAGAAAGAGGAACATCAGCAGCTGCCTCAGCTCGTGCTCTCTACTGGGTCACTAAAATTGACTTCCTGGAGTTCATCCTCGGAGGCCAAGTGACTCATTCCCAAGTGGCATCTCCTGGCTGATGCCTCCTCTGGGGAAAACCCCTCTCCTGCAGGAATCTCCCTCTCAAGGACTGGTGCAGAAGATCAGGAAAAGCACTGGCCCTGCTTTTCCGTGTGAAATGTGCCACATCATGAACCGGGGAACCATTCCCACCAACATCTCCATTTACAGGCTGGAGAAGCTCCAGAGGAGCCCTTTCCTAGCTACTGGGTTAGTGTGGCAGCTGGGTAATCTGGGATTTGAGTTCAGGGCTCTCCAATCTCTTAGCCTTCTGCATTTACTCCTTCAGGGAAAGTAGCCTCTCGCACGGGCCGCACGGCGCTGATCCTCAGCTAAGAGCTTGTGTCCATCTGGCTCCCAGCCTCGCTCTCTGGGAGGGCAGGCACCGGGCTCTGCCTCAGCCGGGATGCCTGAGGGCACCGGGAATGCTTCCTGCTGGGATCCGTCCCACCAGCTGCTGCCAGCCCAGCCAGGCCGTTCTCCAGGGCACCGAGGGTGGAACCGTGGCTCTGCAGAGCTCTGGGAACAGCAAGGGCTGTGGCTGCTCCGCTCTGGGATAACCCAACCTTGTGAGTTTTAATCGAAACTGCGCAAATTCCTATGGCTCATTACATCCACGGGAGAAGCCCATGCCCAGGGAGCCCCTGCCCGGCCAGCCAGCGACTGCCAGCAGGCAGAGGGGCTCAGGAACGTGGGCTGTGCTTGGGGCAGCAGAGCGACCTCAGTGAATCCTGGCACCGAAAGGTGACGGGGAGGCGAGAATGGAAATCTGGATCTCAGTTTCACAAGGACACTTCAGGGTCGGACACTCCTGTAATTAACTGCCCGAGAGCCGTGGAACCACAGAACAGGCCGAGCTGGATGGGACCCACAGGGACCACCGAGTCCAGCTCCCAGCCAGCACAGGGCACCCCTACAAACCCACCCTGTGAGAGAGAGAAGAGTGAGCAATGTGGTGGGTGAGAACCTCCAGCCACAGATGGGGGATCAAAACAAAGGAGTTCCTGCTACAGGGAGGAGATTGCCAGCTGCGAGCTCCAAGGCCCAGAGCGAGGGCTGGCTCTGTTTACTGGTGACCCGGTAAAGAGTAAAGGGCAGGACACAAAAACCTGCTGATCACAGAGGATTATGTAGGTCAATCAGGAGAGAAGACGAGGCAGGCAAAAGGAAGAAAAAATAAAACAATAACCTCAAACTAGAAAAAACAGGTAACTTAGCAACATGAAATTCAATCTGTGAAAGTACAAGATAATCTACATTTAAAAGTACAATTTGACATATCCTGCACACAGAGATTTAGGAGGAAAGATCAAGTCATCACTGAGGACATCTGTTGTGCACACAGCAATGTAAATAAGGTATTACAGTGGCAGGAGACGTGAAATCAGAGGAAAAGCATTATGATGCTGCAGAAAGCAAAGTGGTAGGCGCTCATTAATCCACTCAAACTCTCCTAAATGAAACGTAATAGGTGTGACCAGGTAATAAAAGAGTCAGGATCGGTGATTTTTTGGAAGAGGCATTGAACAGGAAGTTATTAAATGATTGATCCTGTGTAGGTGAAAAGGATGTTTCAGTTACTTTTTCATCTTAATGCAAGAACAAGAAACCACCCTGTGGGCACTGGCAGGAAATGAAATTATTTTTCCGGTGGAAAGATCAATCTTCCACGTGGGATCACAAACCCTGGGAGCAGCTGCCCATCGTTCTGCTGCTCCTGGGTCAAACCACCACTGGCCAGGTTGAACAGGCGAGGAGAAGGCTGGAGCTGAGTCCCTGGTGCAGCTCCCAGAGCAGCCAGCCCCAAAAGCAGCCACCACGGGTCAGCCCTTCCAGCCCAGCCCACCCCATCACCCCTGACCTGCAGCGGGCAGGGCAGGCCGGCTGCCAGGACTGACACAGCCAGGTGTCTGCACTCTGCCTTTGGGGGAGAGCATTGTCCTTCTCCTTTATTTATTTCTGTATTGAAATCACAGGCCCTTCTTTGGTCTTGCTTTGTGCAGAGCCAGCGGGACGGGACAGACGTCCCGGTGACACAGCCTGGGACAGCCCTGCTGGGCGAGGAGGAGAGGGAAGGAGCCCAGAGACTCAGGAATGGGGGCCCCAGCTGAATTCCTCAGGATGAGAGCAAGCAGCCTCAAGTTGCACCAGGGGAGGTTTAGGTTGGAGATCACGGAAAATTTCTACACAGAAAGGGTTGTCTAGTCCCGCCCAGGGCAGTGATGGAGTCACCATCCCTGAAAGTGTTCAAATAATGCAGATGTGGCACTTAGGGACGTGGTTTAGAGGTGAACGTGGTGATGGTGTGGGTCAATAGTTGGATTTGATGATCTTCAAGGGTTTTTTCAACCTTATCAATTCTGTGATTCTGTGATTCCATGATTCTGCTCCATCCCTCAGGGATGTCAGCTCAGGCCACAGTGACCTGCAGCGCTCAGGCAGCTGGAGGTGGGCTGACTACCCACGGATCAGCAACATCACAGCTCCTAAAGACACTGAGTTTTTTAAAACATTTTAAAAGCTTATTTAAAAGTACATGGCAAACATGTCTAACAATCCTAACAACTTCAGATTTGCTTTAAAAAAACCAATCTGCAATTGAAATGACCACGGATACATTGGAAATAGCAGCCCAAGAGCATTTTTCTGTCTAGAGAACACATATCTCGGCAGAATTTCAACAGAACCAGATTTACTTTCAAGTGTCAAATGCTACATTTTACTGGTGCTCAGGAGATGCTCCCGTGTCCCTGTCCTACCTGCAGCCTCTCTGCTGTAAGGGTCCTGTCTTTCCTTCAGCCATCCCAGCTCCCTCCTCCCTGTATAAATTCCTCCGGATTTAACACCCAGTTCTGTGCATTTGAGGAGATAAAAAAGCTTCAGAAAGCAAACAACCTGGGATTGTGCATCTGAACCACTGAGCCACGGTACACAGGTACAAACGAAGCTGTTAAACTCCAGCAGAAAAACCCCGGTGCAGAGCCTGGAGAAGCCCCAGGCCTTGGCTGCAGAGGGATCTGTAGCGGCGAGGACAGCCTGGGAACGGGGAGAGGGGCTCCGGCAGAGCATCGGCTGCGCTGCTGCAGCTGCTGGGAGCGGGAGGAGGCTCCGCGCCTGCCCCGGCACCGGCGGCACAACCGCCCTTGGCCCCGGGCAGCGGCTCTCCGGACACGCCGGCCCCTCCGGCCCGGCAGGGCCACTCCATGTGCTGCCGGCCTGCGGGCAGGGCTCAGCGCCGTGCCCGGGACACGGAGGGGCAGCGCCGCATCCCCAGCAGGTGCCACCGCCCGCAGCCGCCGCAGCGCCGCTCCGCGCCCCCGGCCGGGGACGGGGNGCTCCCCCGGGATGTGCCGGCATCTGCCTCACAGAGCCATCGACCCCCACCCCGCGAGCCACCAATGCAGCTGCACACTTCCACAGAGCGAATTAAACTTACAGAGCACTTTAAGGAGATTTAAAAAAAAACATTTCAGGCGAGAAAAGCACCTGGGCAGGATCCTGGACCGCCTCTGCTCACCTCCGCTTCAACTCCAGCAGCGCGGCGCCTCCCGGCTTGTCACGGCTCCAGCTCCGAGGGGCTGTGACTCAGCAAAGGGAGCAGCTTTTTATTTTTCAGATGGAACTTACCAAACCGTGCCAATATTACGGGGAGGATCTGCTTCCTGGATCCACTGCTCTGCCAGCCTCTCCCGAGGTATTTCCACTGAACCCTCCCCATCTGGTTACGTTACGACAACAGGAAACGGTTTCTTGGGGGAAAAAAATCAAATGCAAAGCCTGCATGGGAACCGGGCTGGGCGAGGAAGGAAAGACTCCCAGCCTCTACCTGCACTGGATTGAAAAGCAAAGGTGATGTCTCACTGCTAGCCGGGGAGCTCGGCTGCTCCGAGCCGGAGTGCTGGGATGTGCTGGGATGTGCTGAGCCCGAGCTCGGAACGGGAGCCCCGGCCCGAGGAGCCCCCGCAGGCTGCCAGGGCTGCCAGGTGCCCCGCGGGGGAGGCCGCTGCCCGCCCGGCTCCGGGAGGATCCCTCCGGCCTTTCCACAGGCCGCAGGATCGCCCTGCACCGCGGGGCACACGGCAGGGAGAGAGCTCCGCCCCCCAAACACAGCCCCGGGCCACGGGCCGGACCCCGCTGCCTCCCTCGGCTCTGCACTGCCCAAGCCACGGAGGAACAGCCCAGGGATCTCTGTGAGGGGTCTCGGGCGGGTTGTGAAGGGCTGAGATGCCCCTCTGTGAGGCTGAGCCTGCCCGCCCAGGCAGAACCACAGGTACAGGGCACGACCCAGCTGGGCAACCTGCGGCTGCGCTGGTACAGGCCTGAGCTCCAACAGCTCAGCACCCATCGCTGGTGCACACTGTAACATCCCCAGCCTGTCCCAGGGTAACCCCCGAGCCCTTACACCACCCTGCGTGTGTGCAGGGGTCTCCAGAAGCGCTGCCCCCATAGCTCCAGGCCCAGCAATCCGGGTTGGACACACGGACACTGTCCTGTCCCTGCTCACCCCTGCCCTGCCCTTGGAATTTATGACCATGAGAAAGGTGAACGATCAGCCTGTTCCTACAGAGAGGGAAAGCTGGAAGTTACTTCCAGAATGATCCAACCAGAAGTGCTCCAGAATCCAGCCTGTGACAAATTAGCAAACACGTCCTTTAATTACAGAAAGCTTTTCCCTTCGATTTTTAAATTAGAAGCAAGAATGCAGATGCCATTTACACAAAAGGCCTGTCTTGTTTTCCTTCCTGTACTGCCACCACCAAATCCCAAACACATCCTGCAAATTTCCATGGGTTTAACAAAGTCCTCAAGGTTTCAAAGCTTCTGACCATCAGGTTTTGAGATATGGGGTGCTTCAGCAGCAGGGTACAGGGCGTGCAGAAGAGATGCAGAAGAGATACAGAAGACATACATATAGAGGAGACACATACAGAATTCTGACATCTCTGCAGACATAAATCTGTTTAAACAACTAAAATATTAAAAGCCATCAGGTACAGTTTTCAGGTGTGAGCCAATGAAGAGCATCTTCTTTAAAAAGAGAAATACAAGGTGCAGTTGAGATTGGATTCAATGACTGAATGAGTAAGAAAGCAGAAGAATGAAATTTTCATGTCACGCAGGAGACATGAGGTGAATACTTGAACAAAAAAATAATAAAAACAGAAAAAAAAATCAATATTAGCCTGAAGCACTAGAGAATCCCAATTTAAAAGAGCCCCTAAACCCCCAGGAGACCACAGCTCGCTGTCCTCCTGCTGCCAGAGCTACTGCTCACAGCAGCTCCAGCCACTGGCCTGGCTTCAAAGGGAAGGGAGGCACCAGCCCGGACCCCCCCGAGGAGAGAATCCACCAGACCCCCCCTAATTACACACCAGCAACGCCTCTGGGAGGGGGCAGACAGACCTGAGGAAAGGCTGTAACCTCTCCATCTCAAACTCAGCCATTTCTTTCAGCAGTCTGACTCTTGTATTTGTTATATCCTTAAAATCCCAGGTTGATTTGGGTTGAAGAGGAACCTAAAGCTCCTTTTACTCCACTCCTGCCATGGCAGGGACACCTCCCACTACCCCGGGTTGTTCCAAGCCTGTCCAACCTGGCCTTGGACACTTCCAGCCATGGGCTGGGAACCTTCCAGTAGAGTAGGAAATAAACCCGAGAGGAGGGAAATGAAATATCCTGTTTTGAGCTGAACAGATGCTTTCAGTGCTCAAAGTCTGCCCTGTCCCGCCCTGCTCCCCTCCCTGCTCCCCTTTACACCCGGGGTAAGGCCTCTCCCCGGGGGCTCTCCGGCAGCCCCCAGCAGGATCCCTCGCTCAGTCCCCACGCAGCGACACCATCCCTCTCCTAACTGGATTAAGGAAAAGACGACTTTCTTCGCTGGCAAACGGGCTTGTAGCCAAACAGATTTTGAAAACAAATATATCCTCAGGAGCAACTTCCCCAGGCAGCGGCTCCGGAGCCGAGCGCAGCAGCCTGGCAGCCGCTGCCGTTGCCATGGAGGCCGTACCCGCTCTTCTTCTGCCTTTTCTTTTTCTTTTTTAAAAAAAGGGCAATAACTGCTGCAGATCAGCAACTGAGATCTCCAGCGAGCTCTCACAGGCTGCAGGCACAAGGCAACATCTGACACACAGGATCTCTGAATCATTTAGGGTGGAAAAGAAGTCCAAGACCACCGAGTCCAAGCTGTGCCCCATGCCCAGCCCAGAGCTGTCCCCATGCCCAGCCCAGAGCTGTCCCCAGCCCAGAGCTCTGAGTGCCACCTCCAGGCATAGGGGCTCCACCACTTCACAGAGATGCTGTGGCGAACTTTGCTGCCTGGAGCACTTTTTTATGATGGATTTATTTCTCAATCATTTTAGTCAAAACATTCAGATGAAAAATCGAGATGCTGTCAAAAATGAAACTGAAATGTTTTAGAATGGCATTTGAATTTTTAGAAGCACTTATGTTTAATTAAAATCAAGAATTTTAAAGCCCTATTTTGAAACTGGAACCTCTCTGCCATGGAGACAGACTGGGAGAGCTGGGGGTGTTCACGTGGACAAGAGAAGGCTCCAGGGAGACCTCAGAGCCCCTTCCAGGGCTCCAGGAGAGCTGGAGAGGGACTGGGGACAAGGGATGGAGGGACAGGACACAGGGAATGGCTTCCCAGTGCCAGAGGGCAGGGCTGGATGGGATATTGGGAAGGAATTGTTCCCTGGGAGGGTGGGCAGGCCCTGGCACAGGGTGCCCAGAGCAGCTGTGGCTGCCCCTGGATCCCTGGCAGTGCCCAAGGCCAGGCTGGACATTGGGGCTTGGAGCAGCCTGGGACAGTGGGAGGTGTCCCTGCCATGGCAGGGGTGGGGTGGATGAGCTTTAAGGTCAACTTTGAGGAAAGCTCCTTACTCAGCCAGGAAGGAGGATGGGGTTTTTCTGCTGTTGCCAAAGAGAAGGGAGCTATAAATGTTGTTCTTTCTCCTTTATCATCTCTGATGACTTAGCAGCAAAGGCTAAAAATAATTTTTATGCTTCATCTTCAAAGTTGATGTGTTGCAGTTTTTTTAAAAAACCAAAACAAATCCTATATCCCAGCAACAATATTACAAATATTTCAGGATCCAAACGAAACTTTCTGAAGAGGTGCTGCAAGGCTGCCAAATGTGACATTTCACACAGAGCTTTTTTCTCTGAGCTCCCTCCCAGCTCTCTGCTCACGAGGAGACAACAATTGAGACAGTGACACATTTCTGAGAGCAGGCTGACTTCGAGTGCTCAGCATTCACTGCACTAGGGCATGCTTGGGAATCAGTGACCCGGACCTGTTAGGGGCTGGAGAGGAAATGACACAAGATTCTGATCTCCAGGGGAAAGCTTGGCCCTTTCAGGTTTTCACTTCACATTTCTGATGTTCAGTACAACTTTACTGCCAGCAGTGGGCAGGACACAACCCAGACCCAGGAATGGGCTTGAGCATCCGTGTGAAAACACAACAGCAGTGAAATAACGACTGGTGTAACAAATGACTCCCACCAGGCCTGCACGGCTGATGGCCTAAATTTAGATGTATCAAAACTGATTTGGGTGATAAAGAACACGAAACAACATCTCAAAAAATTTTACTCCGAGTGAGTCAAGCTAGCTTGGAATTCAGAACTCCAGGGGAACTGGAGGGACCTAAGCTTGCACTCATGTTACTTTAAATAGATGAGTCTCATTAATATGAAATAAGCAGGCATGAAATGATGTTCCTAAAGCCATAAGTACAGCACTCCTCAGTAAACCTGAAACACCCTGGTCACAGCCAGCACTACACACCCCAGTGCATTATCCAAGTACTAAAGTTTATCTTGACAAGACACTCAAGGGCAAAATGCTCCCTGGTACCCCAGGGAACAATGCCTTGAGGCTACTTCTGCATTTGTTTACACACCCAGGCGCGGGTCCTGACCCACAACGTTAAATATCCATAAATATTTGTTCAAAGTTCACTCCTTGATTAATTAGTTCATGCTCAGCCCACACTGTGCTGGACCCACAGCACCAAGGCTCACCTGAGCCAGGAGCACGGTCAGAATCGGCTGGGGCTCACCCTGCAGGGGACCTGTGTCACACCTGCACAGCAGGGCCGTGCTCACAGGATCCCTGCGTGTCACTAACAGCAGGAATCAGGGAACTGGGCAGGTTGGAAAAGCTCTCCGAGACCATTGAGTCCAACTGTTTCTCCAGCCCAGCCTGAGGCTGTTCCCTCTCCTCCTGTCCCTGTTCCCTGGGAGCAGAGCCCGACCCCCCCCGGCTGCCCCCTCCTGTCAGGGACTTGTGCAGAGCCACAAGGTCCCCCCTGAGCCTCCTTTGCTCCAGGCTGAGCCCCTTTCCCAGCCCCCTCAGCCTCTCCTGGGGCTCCAGCCCCTTCCCCAGCTCCCTCAGTTAAAGTGATGCTGAACAGACACGGGGGATCACAGGGCCCTTACTTCCCACCCTGAGTTACTGCGAGCATTCCTAGAAACAGGGAATTCCAAGAAATGCAAGAGAGCTGAAGGATGCTGAGGAAATGGAAAGCTGAGGCACTCGCCTGAGGGCTGGCCAGGGGCAGGAGCAATTTCACCGTTCCCAGGGCAGGGTTCATTAGTAACTGAATCATTTAGTGCTGGTATACAACACCACCTTCAAGCTCTGTCCCAAAGATGCAGCTGTTGTTTTAACAACCCCTTGGATCTTCGCTGCCTACCTTTCACTCCCGATTTGGGGATGTTCGAGTACATCCATGCCTGCGCAGACACTCCTTCCCGGGAGCTACGTCTGCTCCGGAGCTCACTAACACTCCTTGATACCCCCGTGCTGATTGACACGGAAACAGAAGCAGGAAAGGAGACATTCGTGCCTGTGTAATACTCTTCAGTCTCAAATTCAGTTGTTGACTGGCTTATTTTTAAACGACAGCAACGATATTTTTAGCAGAGCACTTATTTCTCTTTAGTTTCACATGTTTATGCAGAACACAGAACCAACAACTTGTGCCCCTCACTGAACTGTTACTGCTCTTACAGTAAAACATACCCAAACCTCAGCTCAGCTCTTGGAAGGAAAGAGAACCCTCACACCATAATGGCAAGGAGTTTACAAGGAAAGGAGGAGGAAAAAAGCTTTACACTAAGACTTTTCCCCAAAACTTATATGAGTCCTTTAATGAGCTTCACAGTGCACAACAACAGAGCTCGTTCTGGGTGTTCCAAGGGGTTTGTTCACATTCCCGCTCCCCTGGGGGCTGGGATGTGCCACCTCTGTCACTACCAGACTGAGTCTGACCATCTCCTGCCATCCAAGGCCAGGCTGGACAGGACTTGGAACAACCTGGGCTAGTGGAAAGTGTCCCTGCCAGTGGCAGGGGGTGGAATGAGATGAGCTTTAAGGTCCCTTCCCACTCAAACCAGTCTGGGATCCTGCTGGTCACTGGGCACTGCTGAAGAAACTCATTTCACACACTCCCATTTCATATTTTCCCTTTGAACAAACAAAATAATAAAAAAACTCGCCCAAACCACCCCCTAAAATTCCCAAAACACCAAAAACCAGCTTTGAGGGAAAAAGACCATCTTTATATGTCTGCTCCTGCTCTTGATGGTAACTGACAGCCTTAGTGACTCTCCCCATCCCTGTGCCCCCTGCTTTTCCTGTCTCAACATCCATACCCACCTCTTATTTCCTGCAGGACAACTCCAGGAAGGCATCAAGCATCCCTGTCTTTTCCATTCCTCTTCAAATCCATGGCATATCCTATTTGCTGCATTGCTTGTTTCTCCACTATGTTTTTTTACTTGATTTGTGGTTGTAAAGCCTTATCAGGCCAAACCCGTAAGTCAGTCCTAGTGCACACACTGATATTTTAGTAAGAGGGGAATTAGATAAAAAATTTCCAGACCAGAGAAAGCAAAAAATCCCCTTTGTTTAGGAAGTGTTGCCTGACAGAGCTCTCTCAGCCTGGAACCAGGTCAGGCTGCTGGGCCTGCTGGGTGACTGACAGGTAACAAGGGGCACCTGCCAGCAACAGCTCGTTTAACTCCTGCTAAGCCTGAGTGTATCCTAAGGGAATAAAACCTAATGAGATTCCCTTCCCCTACAACTTTGCAAACCAGCAAAGTCCAGAGCTTTGGCAGTGCTGGTTTTGTCCCTATAAACTGGGATCGGCAATACGTGGAATTGGAATTTCTGCAGGTGCAAATTCAGGAACCAGCTGCGTATTCAGGAAAGGAGAGAAAACTAAACTCAAAGACAACCCTTTGTTCCAAGGGCTTGTTTTTATTTGTCTCTGGCTGTGCTGCTAAATCACGGAATTGTGGAATCATTATGGCTGGAAAAGACCTCTGAGATCACCGAGTTCAAATGTCAGCCCAGCACAGCCAAGGCCACCACTAACCATGTCCTCAAGTGCCACATCCACACACTTTTTGAACGCTTCCTGGCCAGCCTGTGCCAGGGCCGGACAAGTCTTTCCATGACATTTTTTCTCCCCAGTATCCACCCTGAGCCTCCCCTGGCCCAGCCTGAGGCCGTTCCCTCTCCTCCTGTCCCTGTTCCCTGGGAGCAGAGCCCGACCCCCCCCGGCTGCCCCCTCCTGTCAGGGACTTGTGCAGAGCCACAAGGTCCCCCCTGAGCCTCCTTTTCTCCAGGCTGAGCCCCTTTCCCAGGTGCCCCTTTCCCCGGGAGTGGCGGGGCAGGGGCAGAGCAGCCGGGCCGCGATGGGGCCGTGGGTGCCAGGAGCCCTCCCCGGCCCCGCTGCCCACCCTGGGCCCCCGAGCAGCGGGCTGGAGGGGCCTCGGGTGGAACACTGAGGAAAGAGCAGACTCAAGGCACAGGGACAAGTGCCAGGCTGTATACGGAGTCCTTCAGGGGCAGCACTAACAATAAGCAGTGTCCCGGTGTGACCAGGCTGCCCGAGCCCCCGGGCCAGCCCTGCAGGGCGAGGGGCACCTCCCGCGGACGCTCCGAGCTCTGTCCTTTTCTCCTCTGGGGAGTACCAGGGCTGGCTTACAAACCCCAAATCCATCCCGCTTCCTTCAGCGACAGCTGGGAACAGGGAGAGCTCAGGCAGGGAAAAGTTGGGATCCACCAGCACAGCAAGTTTTTAATTAGTCATGAGTGGCCACACTAGAAATCCCAAAAGCATTTTGATTGGAGAGAAAAGGCTTTTAACCACTGCAGGCATTATCTGGGATAGAACGGATAAATCCTGACCACTAAGTCAGTGTGTTTTCCAGTTGCTTATTATACTACGCATCAAGCAAATAAATTTTCCTTCAAGACCATTCCACTGTATCAGAAACAAGTGTCAAAAACCCAAACACAATGATAGCCAGCGCTCAGAGGGGACAACCACCACAACAGGGAACATGGACAGTGACACTGAGAACAAGCACAACAGCCCAGAGAGCAAACGAATCAACACTGTGACCATCGGCTACTGCCCTGATCTAATGAATGCTTATAACGAACTTGGTTTAACACACTCTGCTCAAATCTTGTGGCATCTCAACCCTTTGTGCCTCATGTTGGGTAAAACCTGGATGGTTACAGGAATGGGATGAACTTTAGGGACCCTCCCAACCCAAAGCACCCCATGATTCCATGATCCCATCTCGGGGAGTGCGGGAAAGCTGCGGGGCCCCAGGTCTCGCTTGAAGCCCAGCCTGCAGCCCTTCACTGGGCCGTGGGGCCTCCAGGCTGGGCGAGCTGAGCTGGAACCACCAACAGGGGAAAACCAGAGCCAGAAACATGAGGGAAGGGGATAGAAAAGGCACTTTCTGCAGCTTAAAGTGACTCTCCTTAAGAGTAGCCGTTTGCACATGACCTTGTCAAGGTCAAATGACCACAGCACCAGTGCAATAGCTCAGAGCCCAGGATCTCTGCTGGATTTAAGGCAAGCCAAGACTCCACACCCTGCTGCTGGCCTGTGTGTTTGAGGCAACCTATTTATCCTCATTTATCCTCTGGGCATTCTCTCAGGCCTCTGCCAACTCTTTCTCCTCAGGCACTGCCTCCGCTCCACAGATGAAATCCATTGAACCCTCATCTCGATTCTGCACCAGCAGTGAATAACAAATCCCTGGTCACGTGTGCCTGGAAATAACTGCGGGTCTGCACAGGACTGGAGAGATTTTAAAAAATCTCCCAGGATGTCATTCCCCATTAGAATCATTCCTACAGAACTCTACTCAATTCCTGAGACCTTTGGGGTTTATTTGGGCACGGCACATTGACTGTAATTGGCAAAGGAAAATCAGGAATTACTTTTCCAGATGAAATGATTGGTAGAAGTGGATTAGCATTTTGCCACTTACAGCAGCCATCACTTGATGCTCTGGGGACAAGGAGGCTCCCTTTTCCTCTGCATGCAGGTACATGCCCCCAGCCCACTGTGGGCAAATAAAGACAGGATCCCAGGAGTGATTTCATTTGGATTTCTGAAGTATTGGCTAATATTTGTCTGCTTTTACCATAAAATATATTCGTACAAATGCTGTTATGTGTCTTAAAATTGTTCAGCCCTGTTAGAGTTTCGCTCCCAGAGTGGTTGCATGAGTGCGAATCCTACATCCCAGTCAACCGGGATGTGTAAAATTTTTAGGACTTGCTTTTTAAATTATTTTTCCATTTAAGCTGAGCCTCTGTTCCTGATCACACGTGAAGAGCTGCAGCACAGAAGGTGACAAGCTGAGAACACATGTTTTAAGGGAAAATGTTAAAGATCATTATTTAAAGGCCTTCACTTGTTAACATTCATTTGCCGATGCTACTTTGAATTCAAGCCATCTGCAATAAAAAGTAATATTTTAGAGATGCATTTTAGGAAAAAAAAAAGTGAGGCAAAGTTTTACTCTTCATGTAAACTGACAGTGCACTGGGAAACTTGGTGAAACTTCACCACGTGGGAGGTGTTGACAACTGAGCATATACCAAGGCAAGGATTTACAGGCACACAGTTCCACAAATATATCCCAGACTGGTATTTGTCAAGACAACCCATGAGCCTTCAGCACATTCTTTAAAGCCTTATTCAAGTGGGGTGTTATTTTCTCCATCAGGGCCCTGGTGACAAATGGCCCTTCCTCTGGTCAGGCCATTCTTGTGGCCTTGTACTGGTGCCACTGGCCTTTCGATCACCTCTACAAACACTAAAATTCCTACCAGTCTGGTATTTGCAGGTGAAGAACAAGGGGTTATGAGTCAGAAAGCTGCCAAGAGCCAACACAAACCAGACAGAAATTCCACTGCAAAGTAAAGTAACCAGCCAGTCCCTGAGAAACCTTCAGTTCCTGAGCGTTTGCTAAGCACTCAGCAAGCCCTCACACGATGAGAGGAGCCCAAGTGCAGAGAGGTGGCAGGTTAAGGATGCTGCGTGTCAGCCGAGAGCCCAGGCTGACAGCTGTGAGTCTCTCCCGCCAGGAAATTATTATTTTGTACTACACACATTTCTCTGGATGTATCACAATGTGAGAAATAACAGGCAAAAGTCAACCCGACTCCAATGTGTTCTCTAATTTCTGTCTGCATTTTTAACAGTGTCAGTAGAGGCATCCCATGAACTGAAAGGAAAAGGAATCTGGATAAGATAAATTACATTTAAAATGACTGAAGGAGAAAGCAGCTGGGAAAGAAAAATGAAAGAACTTTGGTTTTTTAGGTTAAATAGCACAGAGTAGAATCAAAAGCCCAGACTGGTTTGGGTTGTGAGGGACCTTAAAGCTCATCCCGCTCCACTTCCTACCATGGACAGGGACACCTGCCACTATGCCAGCTTGCTCCAAGCCCTGTCCAGCCTGGCCTCGGACACTGCCAGGAATGGGGAGCCTGATTTCCCAGTGAGAACAGGATTGTCATGGGAAGCAGTTCTGAGACACGCAGTGCATGGAGTTCAGCAAACAGGAAATGCCCGAATCAGTTCCTCGGTGAGCACAGAGACAGATTATTTGTCACAGCGATTCATCAGGGCGTGGATTACCCCAAACACCAACATCTACAGCTGCGGAGGAGATTCAGCAGCAGTCACTGACCCTGGCATTTCAACTGCATCACACACGGCAGAGACTCCATAAAATCCTGAGGAATAAACGGAGCAGGAAGGTGCAGCTGGGCCCCAGTGCCAGGCAGAGCCATCCCCTTCCTGGCATCTGAGAGCAGAGCTTTGCAAATCAGAGCCGTGGTTATAGCCACACCGAAGGGAAAAGGGAGGGAAATAACCTCAAACACAGAATGCCAAACAACACATTTGAAAATGGAGCCTACGAAGCCTTTAGGCAGCAGATGGGTCATGTGCAACAAATCTCTCTGTCTGTCTGTCTATCCATCTCACACTATGTCCATATTTATAGATACATAACACAGGTAGGCACTGATTAATAAGCACAGGTAGGCACTAATTAAGGAGCAGAGGTAGGCACTAATTAGGGAGAACAGGTAGACACTAATTAAGGAGCACAGGTAGGCAGAAACCTCACTCCCTCATGCCGCACACCGAGGGAGCACCAGTCCCTGCCTGCAGTGCACTTCAGATAAAACCTGTAGGCTGCTCGAGCAGACGCATTTAAAGCGATTTTTATAATTCACGCTGCAAAAGGCTAAAAAAAATAATCCATCTCTGCTGCATATGCTTCTATTTTCCCTCTCTGTCCTCTAAACCGTGGGATCGGATGAGGAGTGATGCATCGATTGGTCCAGAGAAGCGCTGAGAGGACAGAGAAGGAAAATAAAATAAAAATTACTAAAACCCCCCCAAGCGTAGAGTAAAATGTGCTCACCACGTACCCCCGAGCGCGGATCCGAGCAGGCGGAGGAGCTAAGGACAGGTTTCCCCGGCAGGCTGCGGGGTCCGGGCGCTCCGGGGCGGCGGGATGAGCTCAGTGCCGGCAGCCTCAGCCATTGCGGAGTCACTGCAGCTCCGGCAGCACGTCAGCACCGCTCCTGGCTCCAGAGCCCTCCCTTCCCGAGCCACGGCGAGGATGCTGCTGGAAACCCGCTCCTCCAGCGCTCAGGGCCCCGCGCTCCGCCAGGCGCCTGCGAGGATCGGCATTTCCAGCTTAATGAGGAAGCCAAAGCTCTGCATCCAGCACAGCTGGAATCCGCACGGAGCTGCTCCTCGAGCAGGGCTGCATTGCTGAAACCTGCAGGGAGGCATTGAAGGGTATTTGGATTTAAAACCAGCTACCAGCCTTTGCACTTGCTCCTAGCAAAGGGGATGGGATCGAGTTGTAGAATCATGGCACCACAGGCTGCTGTGGGTTGCAAGGCACCTTACAGCCCACCCAGTGCCACCCCTGCCATGGCAGGGACACCGCCCACTGTCCCAGGCTGCTCCAAGCCCCAATGTCCAGCCTGGCTTTGGACACTGCCAGGGATCCAGGGGCAGCCCCAGCTGCTCTGGGCACCCTGTGCCAGGGCCTGCCCACCCTCCCAGGGAACAATTCCTGCCCAAGATCCCATCCAGCCCTGCCCTCTGGCACTGGGAAGCCATTCCCTGGGTCCTGTCCCTCCATCCCTTGTCCCCAGTCCCTCTCCAGCTCTCCTGGAGCCCCTTTAGGCCCTGGAAGGGGCTCTGAGCTCTCCCTGGAGCCTTCTCTTCTCCAGGTGAACACCCCCAGCTCTCCCAGCCTGGCTCCAGGGCAGAGGGGCTCCTCTGGACTCATTTCAGCCGGTCCATGTTCTATGGAAGTCCACACCTGTGGAAGTGCAGGGCCAGGCATTGGGGTGTATCTCTTATGGGAATGGCATTCCTGGGTACCAGCGTGCTCTGAAGTCACGTGGGAGCGGTGGGAAGTTGGGAGCAGGCAGGTGTTGTTCCAAAGCCCTGTAAGGTATGAAATGAGGACTAAAACACATGGATATAAAGCAGGTCTGTAACCCCCAGTGTGCTGTGTCCCACTATTCCTTGTACCTGAGGAAATACCATTGTCAATACTCACACTCGCCCACTGAAAATTCCCCTTTCCATCAAAACGAATCACAAATACACTTAAAATAAATGCATTTGGGTACAAGATACTTCTAACAGCCCCACACCACAAAGTTCTCTGCAAGCAAAGAGGATATAGGGCATATTTGTTTGATTTTGTGTCTTCCTAACACGAGAAACAGTGAAGACTGGGAAGAAGACTGGGAACTGTTCCCAGTGTATATCCATGAACTGCTGACAGGAATGACAGAGCGATCTGAGTGCAGGGCTGGGAAGCAGAAACCTCCCCTGGAGCACAGGCTCAGTTTTAGAAAGGAGGGTCTGGGGGGTTTTTCCCCCTTCAACAATAGCTAAGTATCTGGAACTTTCCATTGAAAATCTTCATTTTCCCTCCATCCAAAGCTCACGGCTGTGCAAGACAAGAAACATGTGACTGCTGACCAGATTCCTCAGAAACCTGTTCCTGTTTTTGTGGATAACCAATGCTGTGTTCCTGCTGCCTCTTCCCTGCTCGGTGGTTCAATTATCCTTTGCCAAAGGGACATGTAGCGGCACTTGGAGACAGCAGGACTGGCTGTGGCTCTGAGAGCTGGGACAACAACGGCTTGGGGATAAATAAAACTATTTTCTATTTTTAGAGCTGAATTGCAACACTTTGTGGGAGTTTGTAAGCAAAACAAGTCACGTTGCAGGCAGTGTTGTAAGCGACCTACAGCAAGAGCCCAGCAGTGGTTTGCATCACTCGAAGAATTGGGGTTTGTTTTTCAGCTGGCAAATGCTCAGGAGAAGCATTCCTCTGGCAACTTCCATGGGCTGAGCTGTACAAAAATGGGAATAGACTTTAAAAACTTGAAGTTAGTAAGTAAAGAAGAGCTGAAAGAATTTTCATGCTCTGCTTTTCCGATTCACACTGGAAGTGGTCAGAGTTTCTTCCACTGTAAGACTGAAAAGCAAACCAGCAGCACTCTGGGATTGGTTTAAAGCCTGGTTGGTGCCCTTTTCAGCTGTGTCAGCACACGGCTCTGAGCTCACTGTGACACCGAGCAGCAGGGCAGGCAGGGATCACCCTGTGCAGCCACCACAGAAACAGGGCACAGGGTGCTGCTGAGGAATGTGACAGACGTGGCCCAGGACACTCGGCACAGCCCTGCCACGGCAGCAGCCACACCACAGACAAGGCTGCTTTATTGACTCTCCAAACGGAACAAAATCATAGAATCAGAAAGTCACAGAAGGGCTTGGGCTGGAAGGGACCTTAAAGCTCATCCCATTCCACCCCTGCCATGGGCAGGGACCCCTTCCACTGTCCCATGTCAACAGCCTGGGTAAGCAGGAGCAGCTCAGAAAGGACGCGAGAGCAGCCGGGTGGTTAATGATGAACCTTATTCCAAGAAATGCACAGCATGAAACACACGTACGGTTCAACTTCCAGAGGCAGCCAGGAAGGTTAATGACCAACCCCTCGGTGGGATGGAGACAGGGAGTGCTCAGATTTCAGCGGGGTTTGAGACCCCATGTCTGCACAGGTGAGCAAAGGTCAGGGAATCACCCAATCGTTTGGGTTAGAAAAGCCCTCCAGGATCACCGAGCCCAAGCTGTGCCCCATCCCCACCCTGTCCCCAGCCCAGAGCTCTCAGTGCCACCTCCAGCCCTTCCTGGGACACCTCCAGGGATGGGCACTCCAAACCTCCCCGGGCAGCCCCTGCCAAGGCCTGAGCACCCTTTCCATGGAGAAATTCCTGCTGCTGTCCACCCTGAGCCTGCCCTGGCCCAGCCTGAGGCCGTTCCCTCTCCTCCTGTCCCTGTTCCCTGCGAGCAGAGCCCGACCCTCCCCCCGGCTGCCCCTTCCTGTCAGGGAGTTGCAGGCACATTTTCCCAAATCAGTCCCGAAATTCCCAGTCTTACATTGTGCCGCTAGGAAGTGGGTGGATTACTTTGATTTTTGTTAGTAAGAAACCAAAGAAACTTCAATGAATATTATCCATTTTTAAACTAATGCAAGTTTATCACCGGTTTGGGATTGCAAACAACTTCTGTGCAATGCCTGAAATGCCTGTCCCTCACAGCTGGGCCGAGCCCTCATGCCAGGCCCAACCCACAGGCTGAAAACCAAACACAAAGTTGAAGCTGTCTGAGCAGCAAGCGTGGCTTCGTACACAGATCACCGCCTTTGTTAGTCTGTGGAGGAGACGGGTCACTGTCTCTGGCTTAAAAGGAATTAATCAATACGTGATTGATCTGTGACATGCAAGTAAATAAGATTAGAGCGAGTCCCAGATGTGCAGAGGATCGCATTGTAACAAATCGATAACCTTGCAAAGACTTCATCCAACAACAGGAAAATTTACAATTTTTCCTGGTCACAACACAGAGTGTTTTCATCAATAACCCAAAACTTTTTGCCATCAAATTTTACATGAAAATAAAAGCATTCACCCAATGACTGATGAGAGAGCAGCTGTGGCTGCCCCTGGATCCCTGGCAGTGTCCAAGGCCAGGCTGGACATTGGGGCTGGGAGCAGCCTGGGACAGTGGGAGGTGTCCCTGCCCATGGCAGGGGTGGCACTGGATGGGCTTTGAGGTCCCTTCCGAACCCAAACCCTTCTGGGATTCTGTGATTCCATGACTCTGTGACCCCCTTGTCCCTCCTGAGCCAGGCAGCCCTTGTTATGTGACCACAGTGCTGAGCCTCCCGTTCCTCACGCTCCCAAATTAGTCCTGACTGGGGACAGGAGCGCATTCCTGGGAGGGAGAACTTGCTGTACCTTCCCGAGGAGCGGCTGCCTGTATCGGTGCCCGGAGGAGGGGAGGCGGGTGGGCAGCAGAGAGCAGCAGAGCACTGCGGGATGAGCACGGAGCGGGAGCACAGCGGGGATAAACACACCGACACGAGGAGCCTGCTCCTCGGACAGTTAGCCAGTTACAACTGGCGTTTTGTCCTGCCAGGGACAACTCTTCCCTAAGTTCCTTCGTCGAACAGAATTGGTTCTTAATGATTCAAACAAAATACAAATTTCTCTGCAGATTTTCTCTGCTTGGGCACAAGGGAAGATAATTTAGGTACTCTGTGCTTGGAGAGGCAGATCTCTGAGAGGCTCTGTGCACATGATCCCTCACTGTGCCTGCCCACCTGCGAGCAGAACATCTGTGCCCAGCTGCGAGGCTGCCAGGGCCTCTGCCCCTGGAGAGTCGCCCTGGGGTTATGTGGGGACAAACCCTTCCCTGCCAGGGTGGGCAGGCCCCACACAGGGTGCCCAGAGCAGCTGGGGCTGCCCCTGGATCCCTGGCAGTGCCCAAGGCCAGGCTGGACATTGGGGCTTGGAGCAACCAACATGGTCCTTAAGGCCCCTTTCAGCCCAAACCAGTCTGGGATTCTATGGAAAGGAAGAATAAGGTCCCACTTCCAGCTCTCTGTTACAGAATCCCAGCACAGCTGGGGCTGGAGGGGACCTCTGGAGATCACCCAGTCCATCTCCCTGCCCAGGCAGGGTCACCTGGAGCAGGTGACACGGGAATGTGTCCAGGAGGGTTTGGAATGTCTCCAGAGGAGGAGACTCCAGCCCCTCCCTGGGCAGCTGTTCCAGGGCTCTGCCACCCTCATGGAAAGAAGTTCTTCCTATTGAGGTGAAATTTCTTGTGTTTTAGTGTCTGGCCATAAACTAAAGTCCCAGGAGGCCTAAGACTGAGGTGTGGAAAATGGTGAGTTAAGGATGACTAAAAGCTGGAGAACTGACTCTGAAAATGTCTTCATGGGCTAAACCATTCCTTCTCTTTGTCCAACAATCCATTGGCTATGCAGATGTAATGCCCACTTCCATAGCACCCTGACCTTGTCCTTCTGGGAAGGTTAAAAGGCAATATTCCTCACTATTGCAGTAACGCAGGGACAATTCGCTGATGTATTTCACCTGGGCTTTGGGACTCGGCTGCAGAAAGGCACAAGTGAAAACAATTCCAGCCAAGACAAAAAAGCCTGCATACTTTAATTAAGTAATACTTTGGCTAAATAAAATCAGGTTTTATGCGTTTGTCGTTATAAAGTCCCAGCAGTAAATCAGCATCTGCTTTCAAATGACAACACAAGTCAAGTAGTTCCTGCTGTCAAGAGCCCTGACAGCATTGCAGCAATTAACGACCAGGAGGAGGAGATTTATTATTTATTTTTTATTATTTATTAATTTTCTTGGGGCTGTTCTGAGCAGGGCTAAGAGCTGGACTCGATGATACTTGTGGGTCCCTTCCAACTCAACCATTCTGTTCTTATTATCTATTATAATGCCACGTACCATTCTCTCTCGGGGCTGGCGTAGCGGCCGCAAGTTGTGATTTTGCAATCCAGCGTGTCTCCTGTGAAATCCCCTCCGTGTCCGAGTGCCCCGTGTGCCTCTGAAGCGCCGTGCGGGAGGCCCGAGGGCGGGGGGGCCGTGCCGGGTGCTGAGCGGGGAGACAGCGGGAGGGCGAGGGCTCTGCTGGGGGAGCCATGGGAGCTCTGCTGGGGGAACCATGGGAGCTCTGCTGGGGGAACCGTGAGGGCCCTGCTACGGGAACCATGGGAGCTCTGCCGCGGGAGTCATGAGGGCTCTGCTGGGGTAACCATGGGAGCTCTGCTGGGGGAACCGTGAGGGCTCTGGTGGGGAGCCATAGGAGCTCTGCTCCGGGAACCGTGAGGGCTCTGCTGAGGGAGCCATGGGAGCTCTGCTGGGGGAACCACGAGGGCTTTGCTACAAGAGTCATGAGGGCTCTGCTGCGGGAACCATGAGGGCTTTGCTACGGGAACCATGAGAGCCCTGCTGGGGGAACTGTGAAGGCTCTACTAGGGGAACCATCCCGCTCTCCCGTTTCTCCCCGCGCTCCCGTTTCTCCCCCCGCACTGACCCCAGGCCGGCCCCGCCATCATGGCGGCCCAGGGGGCGCTGTGGGAGCGCGCGC
>VZTA01008597.1:149012-180028 GCA_013398855.1 Mohoua ochrocephala | reverse complement strand
GGGGGCGCGCCGCTGCCCGCCACCGCCCGGGCGCTGCGGGTCGGGCCATCGCGGGTCCCTTCTAGGTCGCGACGTTCGGTGTTGTGATAGATGTGCGCGCTGCGGTGCGTGTCCATCCCCCCTTGTCCCAAGGAACAGGGCAGGGGGATGTGCCTGTGAGGAGGGATCGGGTCAGTCGCGGGGATCAGGTGTTAGATTGCACCAAATTCGCCGGGAAAGGGAAAAATCCGAGCGCAGTCACAAATAGCGCGATTGACGCGGTGTTTGTAGCGATTTATGGGGACGTTCTCATCGCCCTGTGGCATTCCCCGTCTTAATTTCAAGCACTGGAAGCTGTGTCTTAAGAAAATGAAGCTTTCCGGTGCTGATCCGATAGTTTCTAAAGCCGATCTGTGCTGCCACACGTGTCGTGGGCTGCGATACCGTGTAGGATCCTCTGTCCTGGGTCCATCCCCGTGACTCATCTGTCCGGGCTGCATCGCCTCTCGTGGCTTTGGTCTGTTTGTATTCCCAGCTTCACGGAAACACAGGTTCCTGTGTCTTTAAATGATGATATCACAGCCCGCTCCATGTGCTCCAGCACAGCCTTACTCTGGGGCAAAAGAAGAAGGAAAAAAAGGGAAGATTGTAAAGCACACCTACTGTCTTCTTGCTGCTGTAATCCCAGTCCCCTCCCTGCTTTATCCTGCGTTCCCAGCACTGTACCCAGTAAGGTTTCAGCAGATAAAGTCTTAATTTGGGCTCTGGTGGTTGTGATCGTTCTTTGGTGACAACTTGAGCTTCCATAAATTTCGGGGGAAAGGGTAGGGAAGGGTTTGTCTGTCTCTAAACATTCCCTGCCACACAGCAGGCGCTGTCACATGGAGGGCGAAATTCCCAAACAAATCCAAACAACAACAAACCAGCTGTGAAGGAAGAGGGTTTTTGAAGAAAAGTGTCTCTTCCAAACTCGGTGGCCTGGAATGTTTTTATCCAGCAGGTTGTGTGGTACCTTGGCTGTCCAGATGGTGGTTTCTGTATTTAGAAGGGAGATACTCGTGTTGTTCATGCACACGAGGCAGTTTGGTTTTGTGCTGTTCCCATTTAATTTTGGAGCCCTCTGTCTCCTCCCAGCCAGGATATCTGGGGTATCTTTGCTCATCTGACGTTCCTGCTTCGCACTAAATCCCTGCACTGGCTTCTCCCCAGCTGCATTCCTGCGATGCTGCTCCTTCGGCCTTGGGTGGCTGGGAGGGGACCTCGCAGACCGTGCAGCTCCAGCTGTTCCTGCTGTGGCTGCATTCCCTGGGCTGTGCCCAGCGAGCAGGAACAGCCCAAGCACCCCTGTCCGTGTCTCCCCCTTTCCCTCCTTATTCCTTGGACATCCTTCCCCAGAGTTCGGGGAATTCCTCCTGTCCCTGCTGCCCTGTTCCCTGTGCACTGCTGTGGCTGGGCCACACGTGTGCCACAGTGGGATCCCTCTGGCATTTGTGTAATTCAGGTATTTTCTGTTCCCTGAGCTCATTTACAGGGGCCTGGAGGGACAGGACACAGGGAATGGCTTCCCAGTGCCAGAGGGCAGGGCTGGATGGGATCTTGGGCAGGAATTGTTCCCTGGGAGGGTGGGGAGGCCCTGGCACAGGGTGCCCAGAGCAGCTGGGGCTGCCCCTGGATCCCTGGCAGTGCCCAAGGCCAGGGTGGACATTGGGGCTGGGAGCAGCCTGGGACAGTGGGAGGTGTCCCTGCCCATGGCAGGGGTGGCACTGGGTGGGCTTTAGGGTCCCTCCCACCCAACCCATTCCAGCATTCTATAGGAGAGGGAACAGCTCCAGGCCCTGCAGCGAGCTGTCCCTGCCCAGGAGGGAGTTGTTATTCCCTCCCTAAGGAAAACAAAGCCCATGTGACCGTGTTAAATATACTGCAAGGAGCAAACCCATGACAGCCCTTGCCACACTCCCGCTGTTGCTTAACGGCAACACCTACAAATGGGACTGAAAAAAGGCTGAACAAGACAGTCCCTGGGCTCTGGATCCCAAAATAATTTCATTAAATGAATAACTGAACTTTGGCAGCACAAGTCCTTGAGATTATTTTGACTGCCACCTATGTTGAACAATAACATTTGAATACATCCCAAAATAAAAGATCTGTATGTGCAGAGAGAAACACAATGTACCGAGCAGCTGCTTCCCAGCCCTGTGAGCATTCCCAGCTCGCTCCCGGCTCCCTGCACTTTGCATTCCATGCTGTTCCAGGGCTGGCTCTGTGTCCCTGCAGTGTCACTCCGGGCAGGAGCCCCAGGGTCGTCGCTCGCACGCCCGTAGCAAACCCCTCGGGTTCCCGGGGCTCAGCTCTCCTTTCTGCCGAGCAGGGTCCTGGGTGGAACTGCACTTCAGCAGCAATGGGAGTGGCAGTGGGAGCTCTGTCTCTGCGGGGAGCCAGGAGCAGGTGCCGGCCTCCCTCTCCATCCACAACGGGGACATGGAGAAGATCCTGCTGGACGCGCAGCACGAGTCGGGCAGGAGCAGCTCCAGGGAGAGCTCACACTGTGACAGGTGAGCAGGGAGCTCTGCCGGGCACGGGGAGGGCACTGCCAAGGTCACCGCGGGGTCCCAAGGACAGCTGGGTGCGCCAGAGACAGAAATGGTGCAGGAGTGTATTTACACGTGTGTGCATACTTATGTGTGTGCATATTTACACGTGTGTGTATTTACACGTATGTGCATATTTACACGTGTGTGTATATTTATACGTATGTGCATATTTACACGTGTGTGCATATTTGTGTGCATATTTACACGTGTGTGTATTTACACGTGTGCATATTTACCTGCCTGTGTGTTTACACGTGTGTGTGTTTGTGTGAGCCCAGCTCACGTGGGGTGTGTGCTGTGTGTGCAGCCATGTGTTTACACATGAGCCCGTGTGTGCACAGGCGCGGGCAGAGGGGGACGTGTCCTGTGCAAAGGTTGGTGTTTCAATCCAGAGCGGTGCTGGCGCTGCCTGCCCTGCAGGGAGGCCCTTGCGGGGAATCGGGCTCCAGAATCCTCCTCCCGTGGCACAGAGGGATTTTGGTGCATCCTGCCGAGGCTCCCAGCAGCTGCCCTGCCCCAGGAGTGTGTGTGGGCAGCTCGTCCCGGGGAATGAACCGCTCCAGAGCCGGCTGTGGGTCAGGCCTGGCACCGGCAGTGCTGTCCTTTGGGACACGGGGTGGGGCAGGGACAGGGACAGGGACAGGGACAGACGGCTTCTGGCAGAGGAGCTGTCCTGTGCCTTGCTGAGAAACCAGAGCGGATTTCCAGCGGTGTCACACAACAGCCCAGCCCTGGGGCAGGTGGTCAGGCAGTGCCTGCAATGCCTTTATTGGATTTTGATGGGCTGTGAGGTCTCCTGCCTAAATTGTATTTGGAAAAACCCAAACTCCAGGACTCCGACTCCACAGTGGAGTGGAGCTGCCTGGCCTGGCCTGGCCTGGCTGGTGGAGATTCAAACCAAACCCCATTTCCACTCCTCGTTTTCTGCCCAATGTTTCTGAGGAGGTGCCGGGGCCCCACCAGGAGTGTGGGCAGAGGGTTGGGGATCAGCTGTGACTGGTGTGACTGGTGTGGCTGTGGTGGCTGGGCTGTGGCAGCCCTCGGGTCGTGGTCAGGGCCCTCGTGGGCAGAGCGTGCCCAGCAGCTCCCGGGGTGGCTGCTGCTGCAGGAACTGTGTCACAAAACTTCACCTCCTCCCCTCCCTGTGCTTCTGTCTCAACCCAGCCCTCCTCGCTCCCAGACCCCCCAGGACAGCCACAGAGCTCTGGAGGTAGAGAGCCACAGCAGTGGGGAGAAGAACAGCTTCCAGGTAAAACCCTCACCTTGCTGTGGGAGAGGGGGGCCCTGGCTCTGTGTGCTCCTGGGGAATAACGGGGGAGCTGCTAAAGCAGAGCCCTCCATAGCTCACAGTGACCCTGGCAGTGCAGGCTGGCTGGGTTTGTTCCTGACACGTGGGGATGTTTTGGTTTGGCCTTTCCAGTCTGTAGCTGAGATTTTTCAGAAGGGTTTCCCCTCCCGCTTTGGCTGCTGGCTGGGTACATTTCCTGCATCCCCCACCAGTGTTTAAATGAACCTCCACCAATTTAGTAGGAATTTTAAAAGTTATTTTGACAGCAGCAAGAATTTCTAGAGTCACTTAAACATGGCAGCCAAAAATGCACAATTTCCAAGCCCTGCCACAGCTTTGGTTCCAGGTGTTTCCACAGTTAATACCAAACCTGAATGCTGCTGCTTTGGAAAAGTCCCTGTTCTTTCTGATTTAATTTTATAGGTGTGTTTACCTTGCAAGGAAAGTGAATAAACACCTTTGAAACAAGAGTGGGGGAAAGGACGTACATTGACCATATTTTATCAATGCAGGGCTTATTGCAGGATGACAGGCTGAAATCTGAGGTCTTCAGTGTAATAAATTAGCTTTTAATATGAAAAAAATTACTTACAAAACATTTTGAGGAAGGAAGTATTTCAAGGAAGTGAATTTTTCTGCATCATCTCTA
This sequence comes from Mohoua ochrocephala, assembly GCA_013398855.1. Lineage (NCBI taxonomy): Eukaryota > Metazoa > Chordata > Aves > Passeriformes > Acanthizidae > Mohoua > Mohoua ochrocephala. Next base: position 175,518 of record VZTA01008597.1, on the reverse strand, counting down.
CGACTCCTGCCAGGCTCTGAGGACCCAGCTTTAGGTTAGCTAAATAGGGTACTGCAAGTTAATTATTACTGGAAATGATTATTTTTGCATTGTCAGAAACACCCTTCAGCTGTTTAAAGATCATTATTTAGACTTTGAGAACAAATAACCCCAAGTTAGAAAGCCATCAGAATTGCAGCTGCCTGGACAGTTTTATTTCTGTCCTGTGTGTGCGCGCACCAAGAGCTGTTGGAATTCTGGGAGCAGGATCTATTTTTATCCCAAGGCCTTGGCTGCATGGAATGGAGCCGAGCTGAGCCAGAGCTCTGCCCTTACTCAGCGTTTGTGCTGTAACTGCACCAAAGCCGGGGCTGGGGGGGCTTGTTCTGGGAGCACACACCTGGCCAGGGCCACCTGCCTGCCCGGGGTGGCCCAGGGACCCGAATTACTGCCTGCCAGGAGCTGCACAAGGAGTCAGTGACATCTGCCAGCTCTGAGCATGGGCAGGAGTCCCTGTGCCCAGTGTCCATCAGGGCTGGGAGCTGGGAGAAGGCAGGAATCCCTGTGCCCAGTGTCCATCAGAGCTGGGAGCTGGGAGAAGGCAGGAATCCCTGTGCCCAGTGTCCATCAGAGCTGGGGATGTTTTGGGTCTGTGCATGAGGATTAAATGCTGGGCCCTGGGATTTCACTGCCAGGGCTGTCTTGTCATGGGCACATGGGATGTGGGATGTGGGATATGGTCCTTGCCATTCACATCCCACTCAAGATGGATCTCCCTGCTCCCCATCTTGGTTTGGGAAGTGAACACTTCCATGGAAGGGGCACGGGAAGGGGTGGGAAGGAGAGTGTCAGGGCTGGCCTCGGCAGTGGTCCTGCTGCAGAGCAGGAGCTCGGGCAGCTCCCAGCTGCGCTGGCTCCGGGTGCTCTCTGACGGTGGCTCTCGGTTTCAGTCTGAGGAGGATTTCCTGGAGAGGAGGAGGGAGGTGGAGCGGCTGCTGAGGAAGAACGCGGATTGGATCTGGGACTGGTCCAGCCGGCCCGAGAACATCCCACCCAAGTGAGTGCTGGCACAGCTGCTGGGGGAGCTCCCTGCAGCTTCTCCTTCCCCAGGCCTGAACCGCGCCTCACGTTTCTTCCCCAAATCCAGGGAATTCCTCTTCAAACACCCCCGGCGCACAGCCACGCTCAGCATGAGGAACACCAGTGTCATGAAGAAAGGGGGGATATTCTCTGCGGAATTCCTGAAGGTTTTCCTCCCGTCCCTGCTGCTCTCTCACCTGCTGGCCATTGGACTGGGGTAAGGTTCAAATGAAAAAAAAAAAAGTAGATGTTTTTACCTGCTTGCTTTGAGTCCTGATTCTGATTCTCAATTCCCTCTTTGTCCAAGAGAAGGGCAACTTTTCTCCATGAAGGGGGAGAGGTGGTTATTCAGGAAGTGCTTCCTGCCTGTGGTATTGCTGGATGGTTGAAGTTTTCTGATTTTCCCACTGGTTGGGAATTTCTCAGAACAGTTAAGGGGCAGGGAAATGAGGAATTCTGTGCACTGGAACTGTAGTCACACAACACTTGGCTCCACTGGAGATGAGACTCTTAATCTCAAAACTAGGAGATCAGCAAAGGAAAAAGCTAATATTTAATAGATTTTAAAATTCCACTGACATAGATTTAACAATATTAGATATTATTTAAAATTATTTAATATATTTTTAGATCTCCTCCTGGGAGGGATGGGGGGCGTGTGACTGTCCCAGACAGTTAAACACGATGGAGGTTTCCTTTCCAGCATCCGTGTGGGGGGAAGTGCCGGGCCCTGGGGCTGGGGAGCGGTACCAGAGCAGGGGCAGAGTCTCTGAGGCTGGGGCTGGGCTCCGGGGCAGGTTTGTTCCTGCTTGGTTGCAGCTGGCAGTGCTGCCCCTGCTGCGAGCTCCGGAGGGAGCGACCCGGGAGGGTTCCTTGGAGCAGCACCCAGCCCTGGCTGACCGCGTGCTCTGCCCCGCAGGATTTACATCGGCAGGCGCCTGACCACCACAGCTTCCAGCAGCACCTTCTAGAGGCACCTGGGGTCGTGGAATTGCAGCAAAGCAGACTCAGCTGGAGCGCAGGAGGTGCAGAGGAGGGGGGAGCTGGTCGTGGCGCCGTTGTGTGTGTGTCCTGTCCGTGTCCTGTTTTAGTTTAGTCTAAAAATGGGAAGGGAGACGCTGGAGCTCCCGTGTCACATAGAGCCTTCTGGATCAATCCCTGCTGGATCAATCCCTAGAGCACGTGGCAGATGCTGTAATGTCCCTTAGTGCTTTGTAGTGAAGTACCTGAGAATTAGAGCAGCTCCGTGTTTAAATCAATCCCAGCTTTCAGCAGCCCTTGTGCTGGGCCGTGTCCATCCCGCCCGCTCCCGTGCCGGTGGGTGGGAATGTTGGCACTGCTCCCGCAGTCCCCACAGGGAGGGATCAGCCCAAACTACGAGTGGCCTTACAGATCGACCCGGGAATTCCCAGGGGCTGGCACCAGCCCTGGGGCAGTTTTTCCTCTGGTAGGTGTTGCTTAGTTCACGTCGTCGGTGGGAGGTGTAAAGTGTTGAGACACAGTGGGAAGAGAGGAGCACATGGGTAAAACTCCATCAGTTTGTCCTAGTTCAGAGGTAGAATGTGGATTTAGTGCCTACTAAAAGCTGCTTTTGCCAGGACGTTTATTTAAGCCCTAGAAGTTACTCCGAGTTCTCTGCTGTACCTACCGCAGGCTGTCGCTTCACAGGCTTTACCTGTCCTGTATAAATCTGCACCTGACCCCAGCCCTGGGCAGATGAACCACAGGGTGGCTTCTCCTTGGTTTTTACTGATGCAATGCCTTTCCCTTCAGTGATTTTACCTTATTTAATGAGAAAATGAATGTTTGCCAAAATACCATGTTTTATATATTTAAATAAAAAGGTTCCTGGTGAACTCGGAGTTTCCTCATTCCTTTTTCTCCAGTAATGGCTGAAGGGGGCTGAGGCGGCTCTTGGCCTCCACCTGCCCCTTTCCCACCGGTCACACACCACTGACAGGGAATCGAGAAGTTCCCATAGAAACAGCGTCAAACAAAGCTCAGCCGGCCCTGGGTAACCCACACTCACTGCTCACACACTCACAGGGGCCTGATGCTCCTGAGGAGCTGAAAACCATGGAATTGTTGAGGCTGGAAAAGCCCCGAGAGCCCCTCGAGTCCAAGCACTCCCCAGCAGTGCCAAGGCCGCCACTGACCACGTCCCCAAGTGCCACCTCCGCACGGCTTTGAAATCCCTGCAGGGATGGGGACTCCCCGACTGCCCTGGGCAGCTCTGCCGGGGCTGGGCAGCCCTTTCCAGGAAGGAATTTTTCCTGCTCTCCAATCCAAACCTCTCCCCTGAGGCTGGAGCCAAAAGCAAAGGTGGGATCAGAGCCCCCCGAACGCTCCGGTGCCGCTTCTGTTTCCCGTGGGACTGAGAGCAGCAAATCGCTGCTGAGCAAACGTTTGGGCTTTGGTTGGAGGTGGGAAGGGGTTAAACTACGGTGTCCCTTTGTCACTGCCACTGTCCCCAGCTCCCTCCTCCCCAGGTCCCGGCCCTGGGGCAGCACCGGCTCCTGCTCGGGCACAGTGAGGGCTCAGAGGTACGGAAATGTTCCGTGCTCGCTCATTCCTCATTGATGAGGACTTATAATTAGAATTTCGTGGCCCACGCCCATGACGTCCCGTGGGTGGGACTGCCCAAAGCCAGGGGGTGGAAACACAATCGCAGAAGGGTTTGGGGTGGAAAGGACCTTAAAGCCCATCCAGTTCCACCCCTGCCATGGGGGGCACAACCGTTCACTAGACCAGGGTGCTCCACTGGCAGCAGTTTTAGCAAACTTGACACTAAAATCTGCTTTTAGATAAAATGAAAAGGACAAAAATTCCATGAGAATAGTCAAAAACTAACTGAAAGTGGTACAAGTAAAGAGGGCTATGGAATAGCAGAGTCCATCCCATCCTTTTTCCTGATATTCCACTTGTATTTGCTGAAAGAACAGTCCTGGAGCACGGACAGCAGCTCAGGCCACTCCAAACCACCCATCCCAACTGGAAACACGCCGCCCCTCGGGTCGGCCCATCCAGCCAATTCCCTCCCACTCAGAAGGAAACGTTGTCAAAACACAGGGAGCACGGCCAGGTAAACATTTAAAATTTATTAAACTTTTTGGTCAAAAGAACTGAACAATTATGTACAACCCCACGGATCGGCTCGAGCGGGCGTTGGGAACGCGGTCGGATCAACGCTGCAGCGACCCCCCAGTTCCACATCTCCAGAGTTCCAAAGTGTCACAACCAATGTACAGGATAGGACTGACTGAACGGAACCTTTCCCGGGACAGCCTCGGGGTTCGTCCTTCCCACCTTCCTGGGACCCAGTGGCTCGGGGGGCGGTACCGGGAGGGGCGGGACGGCCACGGTTTGCTCTTGGGGCTGGAACGCGCCTTTGTTCCAGGGAAAACGGAGTGTAACCACACTTGGGACCTGCTGGGGGAAAGCTTGGGACTCTGGGAAGGAATTCCCAGGCTGCAGGCACATGGCAGAGCGCAGCCTCTGGCTGCCGGGGGCTGCTGGACGTGCCGGCAGCTCCGGGGCCCTTTGGCCCCGGGCTCATCCGGGGGAAGGGGATGTGATTTAGGCCTCTTTGGAAGAAAAAAAAAAAAACCAAACAACCAAAAAAAAGAAACAGTACCTAAGGCTTAAAACAAGTGAGCAAGAGCGCTCCAGCAGCCGCTGTCCCGCCAGCTCGGGCTCGGCGTGGCCCTCCCTGGGCAGCCCGGCCCGGCCGTGCCGCGGCGCAGCCCGGAGCGGCGCTGGAGCTGCAGTGGGAAATACAAGATACTACGCCAAATAGTTAAAATAAACTGTTCCCTTCGTGACAAATACTAAAAAGGTTAAAAACCATAATGCACGTCAGGTCTGTCTCTGGCTGAGGGTGAGATGCACCAGAGAAGCTGCATTTTTATCCTCAAAGCAGAGAAGGTGTCGATGTTTTGGTTCCCTCCGTGCAAGGCCGACACTTGGTTAAGGCTGTGGATGTTTCTAGGACCCTTTCCATCTCCTACTTGGCACACACAGAGCCTTTGACAACAAATCCAGTGCAACTCCAACTCTATGACAATGCCATGGAAACTCTAAATTTAGAATCTGAAATACTACACAAAAAAGTTCGTATTAGTCTGCCAAAAACTCGGTGTTTTGGGGCAAACCCTGTCAGAGGTGCCACCAGAACTGTTCTGCACCAGCTCAGGACATGCAATACAAAAAGAAGACTGAATACATCCCTCCAGCTCTAAGAAGACGTTTGAGAGGCTGTTATTTATTAAGTGGTTTCCACCGAAGGTGTGGTTATAGGTACAGTTGGTGAGTAAATAGCCAGGGACACCTGCCTAGACCCCACCTCAAGCCCTGCCGCGGTGCTCCGAGGGCAGAGCCTGGCCCCAGGCCCGGGGAGGAATGTACAGGCATCAAGCACGAGAAATGTTCTGAAAGGCCCAAATATTACAGCAGAGAGAGCGAGAGAGAGAAATTACACTTTTATGACAACTTTTTCTTCTCAGGTGTTAAATTTTTTGGTCTATAAACTGGAAAGGAAGGCTCAGACATCAATAAATACATTTGTTTTGAGTGTTGGCCTCATTGAGCACTGTCCACCAATTCTGCCTCGGAGGGTCCTCCCCGAAAGCCGCGTGGACGCTCCCACCCCACCGAAGGCAGAACCACGCCAGGAACTCAAAGCCAGGCCAGATGCTCTCCGATAGCCCAAGGGAAGTAAGTGCATCAATGTTCCTCACTGACAGGACAACAAGGCCTTCTGTTACAGATAAACAACTGAGCTGAACTATGCGAGACGAGACTCTGTCCGCGGGCAGCCATCCTTAGTTAATCTTTTCCTGGAATAAATACAAGTTATTGGTGGCAGCTACAGCGATGATGTTCTCCGAGGGGTGCCATGCTGTGTGCAGAATCTTCTTGTTGAAGTCCAGACTGTCAACGGTAATTTCGTCCTTCTTCCTCTTCCCAGTTGTGCACACTTTGCGTGGCTTTAGGATGGCACGGGGTTTGCTGCTCTCCCGGGACGCCTCCAGGGTGGTGTCCCGGTGCGTGTTCCGCTCAAACGTCCGGAAGAAGTTGTTGTAAGATCCAGTCATGATTGTACTGGTTCGAGGAGAAAGGCAGATCTTGTTAGAAATAAAATCCACCCCCTCCTCTCTCTCTGACACGTGGCTGACACACCACGTTGGTGGCTCTCCTCTCCTCTCCACTGGACACCTGCTCAGTTCCTCTGGGGCTCCAGCTCTGCTTCCACTGCACCGCTTCCCTTTGAGCACGTGCTCCCCAGCCTCCCCTCCTGCCCCCTGCTCAGCTGCAGCTACACTTTGTTCATCTGAACGTGAGCAAAGCAGGTTTTCCTGGTGCTCCTCTACCCCTCTGTCCCATGTCAACAGAAGTCCCAGACTGGTTTGGGTTGGAAGGGACCTCAAAGCTCACCCAGTGCCACCCCTGCCATGGGCAGGGACACCTCCCACTGTCCCAGGCTGCTCCCAGCCCCAATGTCCAGCCTGGCCTTGGGCACTGCCAGGGATCCAGGGGCAGCCACAGCTGCTCTGGGCACCCTGTGCCAGGGCCTGCCCACCCTCCCAGGGAACAATTCCTTCCCAATATCCCATCCAGCCCTGCCCTCTGGCACTGGGAAGTCCTCCCCGTTGTCCTGGCACTCCAGGCCCTTGTGAATAGTCTCTCTCCATGTTTCTTGCTGGCCCCTTCAGGCCCTGTGAGGCCACACTTAGGCCACCCTGGAGCTTCTCCTCTCCAGCTCTCCCAGCCTTTCCTCCCAGCAGAGCTGCTCCATCCCTTGGATCATTCGGTGCCTCCTCTGGCCTGGCTCCAGCAGCTCCAGGTCCCGCCTGTGCTGGGCCCCAGCTCTGAGCACGGGGGCAGGAACAGCCCCAGCAATCCTGTCTGTGTGAACTGCCTGCTCCAGGGGGATTTCTGCCCTCGGTGACTTGGAGCCGTTTGCACCCCCCCGTTCAGAGCAGCCAGGGGCCCTCTCCAGGCTGGAGCCCGGGCTGAGGCACCCCCGAGCCCCCTCAGCCCCTCACCTGTCGGGGCCGTTCCAGCAGCACTCGAACTTGTCGAAGATGCAGTCGTTCTCGTACAGGGAGCACAGCTTGCTGCGCAGGTACTCGTGCACCTGGGGACAGGACACGCGTTGGACACGCACGGGGGCACGGGGACGCAGGGGACAGCTCGGGACACGCCAGCGCCATACCTGGTAGGTCTCCACGGGCCTGTTCTCCATGTTGAGGTCCCACACCTTGACAGACAGGTAGTCTCTTGTCATCATGTATCGCCCGTTGTGGCTGAATTTCACATCAGATATCGAGGATATTATTTCTGAAAAAAATGATCTGCTGCTAGGATCTTCAGGTTCCTCAAAAACTGCAGAGAGAACACACAGTGCCACATGAAACCAACGCCAGCTCTGACGGCTTCCAATGCTTTCAGTACTGGAAAATTTAAAATCAATGACTAGTTTCCTTTTGAAGAAAGTTGCTGTTAGACACTTTTCAGAAATCACTTCTTTCTAAGCAATGTGGTGTCCTAGGTCATCAGATCGCCAGATGTCCATCTCCAACATCCAACTGGAGCACAGCACCAGCAAACCACAACTCACAGGTCTTGGGGATCAACCAGAGCAACAAGCAGCAGTGGGTCCTGTGACCATCACACAGAACAGGAGCAGATGGGAGCAGCAGCGACCCAAACACGAGGACACCACTGGACAATGTCCTTTCCTTTAGATCTGAACCACAGCTGTACTGAACAACCCACTGAAATGTGAGCGGCTGCATTTGCAACACCATTTGTGTGATTTTAGAGAGCAGATCAACCTATGTGCTGCTTAAATCCACGAGTCAACCTCTGAAATCAGAGATTCCTGACCCAGGCTGCCCAGATCTTGCTCATTTTTGACAGAGCCCTTGTAGCAGGATGTGATTCAGTCACAAGCAGTAAAAAATAAAGTGATTTTAAGTGATTTAATGCAATACTGAAGCAGATCAGTGGGGTGGCCTTGCATTCGTCACTTCCCATTGCACAGATATTTCCTTCTAGCACTGAGAAACCCCTCTCTGCACTGCAGGAAGCTGGCCTGGCAGCGTCAGCGTGGCCTGGGCTGGGCACACTGCTCAAGCACGGCTCTGGCAGCAGGGAACTGCAGCTGCGTGCAAGGCCCGGGCAGGATCCTCGTGGCTCCCACAGCAAAGCTTTCCTTCCTCGCCTGCTCGTGCTTTGGTGGCTCAGCAGCCCAAGGAGCAGCCACCCCGCACCCCTGGAATCCTCCAGGGCATATTCCTGAGGATCCACCCTATCCCAGCAGCTGCCCTGGTCACAGGGGGCAGCGATTCTGGCAGCATCAGCCCAGTTTCCAATGCACAGAGGTGGAAGAGCTGCCCTGAACTGGCACGTGATGAGCAGATACCTTGAGAGGCACCGAGCCCGAGTGTGGCCAGCACAGGTCTCACTGGCGCCCAAAGCACGCATTCCCACCAGTTTGTGGGGCAAAAACGGGCAAACGGGAGCAGCTGGGCGGTGCCTCAGACTAGAAGGAAGGACGGAGGGAAGGAAGGACGGAGGGAAGGACGGAAGGAAGGACGGAGGGAGGGAGGGAGGGAGGGAAGGAAGGAAGGAAGGAAGGAGGGAAGGAAGGAAGGAAGGAAGGAAGGACGGAAGGAAGGACGGAAGGAAGGACGGAGGGAAGGAAGGAGGGAAGGAAGGACAGAGGGAAGGAAGGACGGACGGAAGGACGGACGGAAGGAAGGAGGGAAGGAAGGACAGAGGGAAGGAAGGACAGACGGAAGGACGGAAGGAAGGACGGAAGGAGGGGCACTCACACTTGGAGTGCTGGTCGCACAGCGCTGACGAGCGCATGTCGCACAGGCGGATGGTGCCCTTGCGGCTGCTGTAGACGAAGGTGTTGCACTGGTGCGGGTGGACCTCGGCCGCCGTGATCACCTCCGTCAGCTCCTCCATGTTGGCCGGCTTGATGTCCACGATGTCTGCCACAGCTGGTCAAGGCCCGCAACGCCTCACGCGCGAGCCCCAGGGCAGCTCACCGGGGACAGAGCTCAGAAACGCCAGGCAGGAACCGGGGCAAGAGCTCCCTCTGCACCGTGTGCAAGGTGCACAAAGGGGGGAGAGCCTGGGGAATTCTGGATTTCACAGGTCACAGCATCCCAGAACGGTCTGGGTTGGAAGGGACCAGATTTCTCCAAGCCCCAATGTCCAGCCTGGCCTTGGGCACTGCCAGGGATCCAGGGGCAGCCACAGCTGCTCTGGGCACCCTGTGCCAGGGCCTGCCCACCCTCACAGGATTCCTCCCCAGTATCTCATCTAATCCTGCCCTCTGGCAGAGGGAAGCCATTCCCCCTCGGCCTGTCATTACACGATCTTTTTAAAAGTGCCTCTCCAGCTCTCTCCATCTCAAATCCACAGATGCTGGGCAATTTCAGACTCCCAGAGTGAAAGAATATCCCACAAGAATGAAAGTCCAGCAAGTCTCCACAAGCCTCCTTCTTAATGCTTCCTACTGCACACCAAATAAACCTCATCTCTCTACCTAAAGCTTTGAAAATCCTGACCTAAAACTTTAGAAAATGACCTATTTAGGAGTCAGTACTGCAACTTTTATTTTACTGCAGATTTATCAATGTAAAACACACTGCTAGTTTTGGATGCACAGGTTTGCAAAAAGATCTGAAAATTACTTCTGCAGTTAATGATATCATTTGACATGAAAAGGTACTGAGATTTGGTTTCAAAGTGTCACTTGGTTAAGAGACCACAAACTCTGAAAGAAGTATCCACAGTAACAAAGGATCTACTGTTCACATCCAACAACTCTTATTTAAGTTGATTGAACTCCACAAATTAGGGATGCTCCCACAATTCCTCAATTTCTCCCTCGAAATCAAACCTTCTCTGATATTTCTACTGACGGTTTTCCGCTGGAGGCATGCTTGCCCTCAGGAAAGACTGAGCATCCCAAAGCCTGCTTTCACTGCATTACACCTCCAGACTTCAAAATCCTCTTTTAATCCCTGGATTCTAACGCCCACTCTAATTAGTAACATTAAAGTGATTCTCTTAAACACAGGCAGCTGAGCTGCGCCCGCTGTGCGGAGGGCACAAAAGGATACTGAAGCTCCTGTTGGTGACTTCCAGGTGCCAGAGGTTGATGCGGAGGTCGTCTGCAGACAGGTACGTGGCGTAGTCGCTGTTGACGGAGATGGAGTTGATGTGGTAGGTGTGGGCGTTGGCGAAGGTCCTGCGCGGGCTCGCCTCCACCATCAGGTCCATGGGCTTCAGCGTTGGCACCTGGACGGACACACGGCTGGGCACAAACTCAGTGCTGACCCCCGCGCATCGCCCGGCCGCAGAGTCGCTGGCTCAGGAAGGACCCTCCGGACTGAGCCCCTCCCCTGAGCCCTCCTGAGGCCACCGCTATCCCCTGTCCCCAAGTGCCACACACAGCTGTGAAACCCCTCCAGGGATGGGGACTCCACCCCTGCCCCGGCCCACGAATCCAGCCTGTCCCGATCCCCCTGCAGAGCTTCCTGCCCTCCAGCAGATGCACGTCCCACTCACCTCCCATCCTCTGTGAACTCAGAGGCTGCCCTCGATCTCCTCATCCACATCATCAATAAAGACCTTAAACAGAACTGGCGCCAACCTGAGCCCTGAACCCCACAGGTGGTTTAATGGCAATTAATTATTGCACTGCACAGGTTTCTGTATTGATTCAGTGACTAAACACTTCTGAAATCCACTGAGCACGAAAAATACTGAGAGAGCACATGGACGCTGACTTTGGACACTACCGACAGAAAACCTCCCCTGCCAAAGCCAGCCCGTGGTGCCTCACCCAGCAGCACGTGGGCTGTTTGTAATGACATCCACAGGTTACAGAAACAAGCCCTGAGAAATGCCCCAGATCTCAGAGGGTGCTCAGGAAACTGGTGAGAACAGTCTCCAAGAAAATTCCCAATTTGTTCGTGAACAGTCAGCAGGAATTCAGGCACACCTGGATGTCCTGCTCTCACAGCCAGCCGAGCTCAGGGGTGTCCAGGATAACAGGGTGTCTCCCTGGAACAGGACTGACTCATCCCAGAGCTCCCTAACTGCTCTCCTGGTTTGTATCTCCCACTCTGTTTACATCCAACTAACAACGACAATTAATCCATTCCTTTTTATCAGGCACTGTCCTATCTCACCACAGAGTGCTCCCAGCCTGGCTGGGGCAGCACAGATGCACTAATGGGAAAGATCACGAACGGGACTTGGAAATGCCACGGTCTCTGTGTGAAGTGCTGCTTCCCCTCCATGGCCACTTCCCCAGGAACACGGGCGTTGTGTTTCTGTAACAAAACCTGCCAACAAAGCCCCAAAGTCCCAGGTACACCCTGGCTCTCCAAACCCGGAGCACTTTAACACATGGAGGTACCTCCAGGTGAGGCTTTTCTTCCTGCCAGCTCTTGTTCAGACTTGGCTCACCCATCAGCCCTTCTCCCAGGCTGCAGTGCCCAGCCCACCCTTCCTGTCCCAGAGCAGCAGCAAGTGCAGGGGACTGACTGCAGAGAGGACATGCAGGACAGTGCCTTCAGGAGCCCAAGCGCTCCTCCAGTGCCCCAGCCTGTGCCTGCTCTCACCGCCTCCCCAGCAGGGCAAGGCTGCAGAACCCAAAACTCCACCGGGACCTCCTCCTACCACTGGGCCAAGGCACTGGATCCTAAGGGATGTCCTTGGCTTAGCTGCTCTCCTTGGAACACTCAATCAAACCTGGCTTGCACACACTGAGGCAGTGGATATCCTTTCCCAACGCATTATGTACACCCAAAGCTCCTGTTCAACGTTCAACCTCAGCAAAAGCAAGACAAACCCCCAAGAAACGCCCCCAGCTGAAGCCCCTGCGATGGAGGGGTGGCTCTGAGAGCAGCGAGAGCTTCAGTTCTGTTCCTGCTGGTGGTGAGCAACACAAAACCCCAGGAGAAACCCCAAGCCCACGTTTCATTTCTTGGGCTCCTGCTCTAGATGACCCCAAGTTTGGAGCACTACCCCCACCACTACAGCACGATGCCCAAGGCTATTCCGGTGCACATTAGGTTATCCAAATGCTTGGAATTTGCCTCTACCAAACACACCTTTACCCAGCCACAGAATACCCTGTTCCAATTTATGAGTCATCCTCTTAAAAATACAATATTGTAATGATGAAAGTTTCCCTCAAGCTTTCCAGAGGAACTTTTTTCAATAGTTTTTATATATAAGAAAATGAAGTGTCTCCATTTTTTCTGGGAGTTTTCAATGACCCTGACCCAAACACCATTTTTGATTAGCACACTTCAGTTTGGCAGCACAAAGACAGAGAAGAGCATGCAGAAAGACACACAAAGCCAAAGAGCAGAGACGTACCCGTAGTTCTGTGACTCGGAAAGGCTCCCTAAGTCTTCCATCTTCATCTTTTAAATTATAACCTTCGGCTCTTTTATCCCTTTCACTTATTTTCCATAGTTTAATAGTTTTATCTAAAACCAAAAATTCACATGCTTGAGAATTAACGGAATACAAAATCAAATCCCTAAATATGGACTCAGCAGGGTGAACATGAGTGACCTGCCTGGGTTTCCTCTGCTTGCAGCAGCAGGACCCTGATGGAGCTCTTTACCCACAGCGTGAAGCGCAGTTTGAATAAAATCCCAGTTTGTGCCTGAGCAGCAAGGCCCTGTGCCTCCCCCTCACCCAAATGCCACTGCGTGGGGGGAGCTTCACACACCAACTACCCAAATTCCCCTCTAAGCCCTGTAGGATTATCTGAATTACGTTAACATTAGACCACTGCTAGGGACCGAACCCAGCGAACACATGAACTCCTTACACTAACTGTCCTAAAGGAAACCAAGTTTGTCCCAGGTACCTGCTCAGAGCCAACCAAGGGCAGAGATCAGGATTTGCCCCATGGCTTAGGGTTCCAAAGGAATGCACTTCCCAGGTGTTACCAGGGAAGTGTTTTCCATAGAACAGTTGAGGTTGGAAAATACCTTTAAGGCGTAAGTCCAACTGTTACCACTAACCCGTGTCCCCAGTTCTACAATTTCATTCACAGATGCTCCATGATGCACCAAAACTAAACAGGCCCAATATTCACACAGCCCTCACACCCAACGCTACAATTAAAACATATTCTGCATGTAATTAGAGAAGACATTAAAACAACCCCAAAACACGTCAGAAAAAACCCCCAGGTGTATAACAGGTGAGACAATATTCCAGTGACAGTTCTTTGTGCAAAAGAAAGGGCCCTTACCATTTGTAGATAGCAGGAAGTGAGCAGCATTCTGTTGTGGTAACCACCTAATTTTATTAATTTTTTCCTCAATTTCTAGACTTTTCAAGTAGTCAAACTCAGGCTCGTGACTCTGGAAGGTACTGTAAACATTGTATTCTCCCCGAGAGAGAGGACGGCTTTTAGTCTGCAAGAAAACAGAGCATTTCCTGAGGCTGATGTCACCGGGTGCCTCAGAAATGGCCCACACAAATCAATGACTAGAAATTGTCAATCAGAACGTCAGCTTTTACAACAGGTCTTGAATTTTACATCTTCGCTCTGTGATACTGTACCCAGTTTAGCATCAATACCGTGCACACAACCCTCCTCTTTAAAAATGTAGCTGTGTGTATAAATAGCTGTGCACCCTTCAGGCCTTGCTATCCTCGTGTGGTGGGTGTGGGAGCAAGGAACAGAGAGCAAAGTCCCAAGGTTCCCCAGATTTGCATTATCAGATTTGAGGCAACTCGTTATCAGGCTTTCCAAGCAAGTCAGTGTTAGTGGCTCGTGTTGCAGAACAGCCCCAGGGCTGCAGTTTGCCCCGCAGTGTCTCACGGCTGTGCAGTTTCCACGCTCTCAGTTAACTCTGAGACTTCACATGGTTTTACTCCCTACATGTCACTGACTTGTAGGAATTTTGGGCAGGATCCTCTCACCTGACCCCATCCAGGAGTTCCCTGCCCTGGGAGTGAGCTGCCTTGGCACTGGTGCTTTCCCTCCCTACTCACACGTTGGGCTGGAGTAATTGGCTGCTTGCAAGTGAAGTCAAGTCCTACGAGCCCAGGGCATGATTTAGAGCATTCCAGGGTGCCTTCCCAAATCCAGCTGTCTGAGGAACTGTATAACCACCCTAAACTGTCACTGACCTAGTTCATCTACTCTTAAATCCAAACTGGGTAAAAAATATGGTTATTAGATTTTAAGGTTCCAGTATTATACACTTATTTTAGATTCTTTCCTGCAGTTTTGCACATGACAAAAGAAATGTCCCTCATTCTCAACTCTTCCCTCAGCTTCCACGTGTTCCCAAGGAGAATATTCCTGGGTGAACAGTCTGACTTGGGGGTTCTTTTTCCCCACCCTCTGAGGAAGTGCTGTGACAGGTGGGTTTTGCCTTACAAACAACTGAGAGCCAACCCATAATAGTGCCCCCCTCCACGTCAGGCAGGTCCGAGATCCTGAGAAGCTCGGGATGCTCCTGGGGCACTTCTGACCTTATCTCTGGGCCTTAGTTAAGTCTCTGGTCGGGCCGAGTAAATGATGAATGAGCCCGGAGCTGCCTGGGTGCAGCCGGGTAACATTTCAGCAGTGCTGCCATCTCACTGCTCCAGAGCCTCCCAGTGCCACCAGTGTGGGACAGGGGCTGGGAACAGCAGCACAGCAAGGAGAAATGCAAAATACTGGCCAGGTGTTCATTAACAGAGCATCACCTGAGCCCCACAAGGAGAGCAGAGGGTTCTGCTGGAGAGATCCCACAGCACCTGAAGATCTGTAATACTCATGCACAGACAAGGTGAATTAAAATTCCATGATCAGTTCTGGTATTTCTGCTCCAGGAGAATGCTCAAACCCTCAAATTCCCCTCGACTCCTCAAAGGACAGGATAAGCAGACACTTTGGTGAGAACTGCCATATGGAACACTGGCTTTTTAAAGAACACAATCCCAGAGTCCTCCCAGACATGACAATTACTTTTCAGCACTTGGTGCACGTTTCCCATCCCCACTGCTGCTCGGGGTATCCCGCCTCAGGGATGTGGCTCAGGATGAACCCACAGGAACGTTACAGCACTGCCACACAGCTGAACTCCATGAAGAGCAGCTGTGGAAGTGCAGGAGGGACAGTGCTCCCACCCTCCTGATGGGAAACGCTCGAGTGCTTCTGGAGAAGTGGCTGCTCCCACTGGTTTTGAGTCCTCAACCAATTTTTAACCACCTTATCCTGTAGTCCTTGCAGCTTATTTTCTGAACTTCTTTTACAATCTCCCCCAAAGCACTGTGATTTATCTCAGATCAGCCTGACCTAGTGGAAAAATTCAGGAGGAAGTCCAAATTCTGCGAAGCGACACTGAGCACACCCGGTACATATGAAGAGCTCACTTGGATTTTGGGGACTTTTTTTTTTTTTGGAAGGAGGGAGGGGAACCCTCACCAGACCAACTTACCAAGTACAGCACAGGGCAGATGTTTAGAAATTTGGCTAACTTGGGGTTTTCTAAGAAAACTCTCCATTTAAACCATTTAAACCTCAGGGCATGAAGAGATGAAGTGAGACTGTGCAACACAAGAACAGTGTAGTAACAACACTTTTGTTTTTCGAGTCACTGACCTCTTGTTCCTTTTGAAATATAACCACTCTGCCACCTTTGTCTCCTGTTGCAAGAAGATCACCAGTGTAATTAAATTCAACTGTTGAAATTATATCAGCTGTAAAGAGAACAGAAATAAACCAGCACTGTAATGTGGAAAGCAAATCAAGGAGTTCCAAGACTTGAGCACAAAAAAAGCATTACGACTTGTATTAACGCAATGGCACAATTCTTCATTTACATCCCCAAATGCAGCCGTGTTTCAAAGCCTAACACGATTTTACTGACAAGCTAAAACACTCATTCATTCCTCAGTGCAGGCTTTGGGGGCCTTTAATCACCAGAGGCACGCTGGCTTAGGAACCCAAGGTGTGTGTGCTGCCTGTGGGCAGTAAAACTGCAATGTGCACGGGGATACCTCTGCCCCCAAGGTGTGTGTGTGCTGCCTGTGGGCACTAACGCTGCCATGTCCATGGATCTGAGCTTCCCAAGGTGTGAGTGCTGCCTGTGGTCAGTAACGCTGCCATGTCCATGGATCTGAGCTTCCCAAGGTGTGTGTGTGCTGCCTGTGGGCACTAACGCTGCCATGTCCATGGATCTGAGCTTCCCAAGGTGTGTGTGCTGTCTGTGGGCACTAAAGCTGCCATGTCCATGGGGATATCTCTGCCCCCAAGGTGTGTGTGCTGCCTGTGGGCACTAACGCTGCCATGTCCATGGGGATACCCCTGCCCTGAGGTTCCCCCCCGGGGATCCCACCCCAGTGTGTGCATCCTGCCAGGTGAGGTGCTCCCATGGAGCGGCGTGCCTTGATCCAGGTGAGGCTGAGGCACACCTGCCCTTCCCATGCTGAGAGCTCAGGGAGCTCCTTCAGGAGCCCGGAACAGGCAGCTCCCCTCAGCCAAAGGGGGAAAATAGAAACAAAATGCTTCCCGTTGAGCTTCCCGAACCAGCTCCATGCAGAAGCATCAGCAAGGACAGCTGAAAGCAGGAGAGCAAAGGAGAAGCCCTCAGGACCCGCAGCTCTCGGGGGTGTTTATCCCCCAGTGCAGCCACAGTCCCTCTGGGCAATAAAGAACTAATTGCCACCCAACAACCCCCAGCCAAGGGGCGCTGAGATAAGGAGCTGGAAATGTCTGTCCCGGGGCTGGGGCAGATGGTAACAAACCCAACAAAGCACTCAGCAAACACTGCTCCTGCTGGGCCTGCTCACATCAAATATTGCATTTATGATGCAGATAGCAAAATTCTGAGGCTTGAAGTGTATGGTATCAATTAGTTCCAGAGTGTGCAATTGGAGACTCCCTGGAAACTCCTTTCCTGTATTGATTTTCATGTGCTATCTTTGAAATTCCTTTCAATAACACCCCACTCTCACGAGGAAGATCATTAGAAACCCTAACCGGCTTTCTCAATATAAATTCCTTTTTCATCTTTTATCAATGATGCCCTTAAAAGTTTTTTCCTAGTGCGTAGAGATAATGATTTACCTTCTTGGATTAAAAAAAAAATTATTTAGAACAACTAAATAAATGAGTAAATGTCATCTTTCTACAGATTTATGCCAGCCTTCAACGCCACATTACTAACCAGCTTTTGGACACATCCAGTTTTATAGCCACCTTTCTTTAAAGGGAATTACCAGTCAATTACCAGTTATTATCAATTATACACAGGGATTTCAGAAGACATCCTGGAAAAGTAGCAAACCACAAAAAAGAAACAAACTGAGGAGGTAAGAAATCAGTGAAGTGACTTCACAGAGCAATTTTATGACATTTTCAATGCTCAGATATGAAGAAGCCCTTGAGTTATGAAAGTTTATTGGTAGCAAAACTAATATTCCACTACCACCTGCACCATCTGCAAGCCCTTCTAGCAGGGATCCCTTTTACCCTCGGAGACTCAGTAGCCATCCTAGCAGGAATAAATGCCTTCTTAACACATGCAATTCTTTCCAAGTCACAAAAACTACTTTTCCGTTTTGTTTCAGAAAACAAAAAAGTTATTATTAGCGTCTCCCATCTTCTACTGGGGTATTCACACAATTATTTGCTCAAAATCATCTGTGCATCATTTTTGTTTCCCAAAAATGCCCAAACCAGGTGCTGACACAGCCATTATTCCCCAGCAGTGCTATCCAGACAAACAGAATCTTGGGTGGAAACACCTCAAAACACAGACACTACCCAAATTCCACGGCTTGAAACAAAAAGTGCAGGCTAAAGAACATGCACTGAAATAGGCTGTCACCAACGTGCTCTAGGGAACAGGGAACTGGGGGGGCACAGCAGGACAAAAATAGAGAAGCTTCCTTCAAATATTTTCCAAGTTACAAAATCTGGAATATGAGCAATCACCTGTTTTAAGAGCACTGCACTTGTTTTATACATAAATGTATGAATTATAAAGTTTTCCCTATAGGCATGTTTAATTGAAGCAGATCAATCCCCCAAATCATTCCACCCACTACCCTCAGCACTCTACCATCTCAAAGCAGGTGAAATTAAAAAAAAATTACAAGACTCCAAGTAAAGCACAGAATGAATTCCAAACCATCCCTGTTCTGCTCAACACTTCACCCACCTACATTTGCTCTTCACTCCCAAGTCAGCTTAAAACTTTTAGGAAAGAACAAAGCAAACCTCTGCAGGCTCTTCATCATCGCATTAACTCTGGGATGTCTAAGCTTTTTTATTAGATGCTGTAACTCCTCCTTAGGTAGACAAGCACCAGTCCTATTCCCCTGCCTAACTTTCAGCCTTTTCTCCATGCCAGCAGAGTAACTCCCAATGGAATGTGGGAAAGGGGGAGCAAAGCCAAACCAGGGTGATATTTGCTCATGGACAGCATCCCAAGGCTCTCTTCTCAGGTACTGCTTTTGTAGAAACAGAGGTTTGTCCCACTGTCCCTCCAGTTCTGCTCCTGTGGGTCTGGGACCCGCTCTGCAATCCATGTAAATCCTCCTCCTGTAACCAGGGAGGGCAGCAGTCCCTGGGACCTCACAGTAAGATATGAGGCTGGCAATATTTCTTTCCAGACATGAAAAATTCATGTTTAGCCTCACTTCTGGAAACGAGCTCCAACTTGGTTACACTCTGCATCCAGAGGAGAAACTCCGAGCTGTTTCCACAGCTGGTGTATTACAAGGATTGCTGGCAACTGCACTGTGATTCTGTAGCACCCCCGAATTCAAGAGCACTGAGCACTTCCACAGGTAGGAAACGCCACCCCAACACATCAGAGCTCTACAGCAACGTGGTGCAGCCCATTCCCTGACCCAGGACAGCCCTGTAAGCCCTGACAGATGCATCAAAGTTCAGTTTGAGGGCTCTGAGCCTTTCACCGTCCCTGCCGAGTGAGAACCTCCCTACAAACAACTCCTGCCAGAATTCTGGGAAGTTTATAACCTCCAGAGCCTCCTGGGCAAGTTCTGCTGGGAGTGAAGGCGGCTGGGGTGGCAGAGACCAGCTTTTGTTAGGATTTGGAGATGACAGCAAGCTTATACCTGCACACTAACTTAATCCCCCCAGGATTCATCCTGGGTATTTCTGACACCGGTATCAACGCCCGGGCTCTCTGTTGAGGTAATGGAGAATGCAAAGAGATCCACAACATCTACATCAGGTGCCTAAAATTAGCTCCTGTGAACTTTTCCTCTCTAAGCTGGCTATGCTTTGCTGCTCTGGTTAAACCCCAAACCTGAAAACATGGAATTACTTGATGGCTCACGCAGGAGAGAAGGAATTTGCAGCTGCAGCTCACGCTCAGGACCAACACTAACGAGACATGGTCAGCACCAGCACCTCTCTCATCCTCCTGAGCTGCTCAAAACCTTTTGCCACAAACCCACTCCTCACACTTGTGGTGAACAAGGAACCAAACACTCACAGCTCTCCAACAGCACCTAAAAAGGAGGCTGCTCCAGCTTCCAGGGGATTTTAACTTAGAATTTTCCAAGCATGTAATGGACAGCGTCCCACTTCAGCACACAGCCTGAACATTGCCTGCCTGCAAACCTGCCTCCTGTCCTGCTCCCCAGAGTCTGAATGCACAGCCCCACTTTCCATGGCCCATCCTGGGACCAAGGCAGGAACTGCTGTAAGGCCCAGGGAACTCTCTGCAGAGGCTCCGCTCTGAGAGGAAATGGCTGGACTGGCCTGCAGGCAGATGGCTGGCACAGGCTGTCAGGGAGACTGCCAGTGGGAACTGAGCACAGAGGGAATACTTCTGTGCCTGCGATCAAGCTCGAAGGTGACACACCTTTCCCTCCAACGCTGTAATCCTACAAAGCTGGAGCTGTCCTGTGGCTGGACAAAGCTGTGAGAGACACCGTGTGGTCTCCCACGGTGGATGGGAAGCAAGCAGTGTGCGCAGAAGGGATCAGCACGGGTTACGTGCTCCTAAATCAACTCAGGAAGCAGACACTGGGACCTCCCTGGAATGCTGTGCTGAACTGTGTGACACGACATCAGAAGGAACACAAGTCTCTTTGCAGCAGGCAGGGACAACAGACCATTCTGAGGGACCACAGGTGGCAAACCTGGGCAGTGGAGAACAGCAAGGAACCGTCACTTCAGAGCAACTTGGGAAAGTCTCCTCAAATAAAAAATATAATAGGAGCAAATAAGATCAGTGAAAAAAACAGAGAGCCCCTTTAGAGGGAAGAGATTATCAAAGAAAATGAAGCAACTTACAGACCAGCACCTGCTAAAGAGCAAATCATAGAAAAAATGTTTAAAAACCAAAATCCTATTGGAGCTTAACAAGTTCCAGACACACGGGGCCTCAGAACTGCTTGTCACTGATTTGCAGTAATTGCACTTCCCAAACATTCCCATGGATGTGCCGCTGCAGGGGAAGGTTCTGCAGTGGGCAGAGGGAAGCAGGGCTGTGAAGTCAGACAGTTCTCCAGTTGGGATGGCTGCAGGAACCACACCAGGAGAGCGCAAGGAGCTGCTGCCAGCACCCTGCTCCCAACAGACCCCTCCTCGTGCTGGGCAGGCAGGGAGGCAGTGCTGCAATTTCAGCCACCGCAGGACTCTGACTCCAGCACTCACTTCCACTCCTCGGCCTCTCCCTCCTCCCTGTACATGTCACTGACTTGCTTCCAGGTGAAGGGGGCTGTCCCCTACTGCTGCCAGAACAGCCAGCGGAACACAGAGGGTCCCCCTGCAGTGGGGAGGGACTGACTGCCGCTGCTGTCAGTGCTCCTAAAATGCTGCTTCTCAACAGCTGATAGAAACCACAACTGTACTGAAACACGAGCCAAGCTTTACAGCTGCCAATAACCACCTGGCAATACACATATACATACAAGTTACTCAAAATCACCTATTTTTCAGAATATGCCTCCTTATATACTCAATTTTTACATTTCCACTTTTAGGATTTCTTTGAAGAGTTAACGCAGGAGTGAGGTGTACCAGAAACCAGGAGAATAAACCAATGGGGTATAGTTTTGCCCAGACCAAACTTCTCCCAGCTTACACCGCTGAACGCTCTGCCAACCTAAAATATCCGTAAGGTCTAACCATTTTTTTATGCCCTAATACTCCAATCACTTGTAAAATGGCTTGAATTGCCTTTAGGCACCCGGCAGGGCTTAACTTAGTCCAAAATAACTCTGCTTTTGAGACTAATTTAAGTCCTTGAACAGATTTAAGGTAAAGCATGAGCAAGGCACCGGCCAGCCAGGAAGCAGAAGCTGTTTGAGGTCAGTGCTGCTGCTGACAGGCCATGGCAAACTCCAAACATCTTGTTTGGAGTTCTGTGGGAAAGCCTGCCAGCTCCTGTGTGTCCTGGATGCCTGGAGCTGAGCCACTTGGCTCCTGGAGGAGCGCACAGGCCTCTGCTGGGAGCACTGAACCGGGGTGCACAGGCAGCAGCACCAGGTGCCACCCCGCTCCCACCCCGCTCCCAGTCTGCTCCCAGCCTGCTCCCAGCCTGCCCAGCAGCCCCAGCCAACCCCTCAGGGGCAGCACAGCACCTCAGAGCTCCAGCTCGTGACAGACGACGAGCACCATTCCCTCGTTTAGCTAAGTTTGTGTTTTCTCGTCAGTGGAACCAGGCTGTGACTTGTGACTGAAGTCCTCTGAAGCATACCCTAAAAAAGCTGTTTTCCCTGAGTGTGGAGTGCACGGGGCTGTGTGCACGTGTGGGTGCAAGGAAAGCGATGCCAGCAGAAAGGGAGCCCGGCCGGGAGCCCGGCCGGAGCGGGAGCAGCACGGCCGGAGCTCAGTGACACAGATGTGCTCCCTCCCTGCTGCAGAGCCTGCCCTGCCTTCCCCACAAGCCATGAGAAATCACGGAGGCTGCTCCTAAGATTCGTGACATAATCCAGTATTCTTAGTGCAAATCTACTGCCTCGGTATTATTTTTTAACCTTTGGAAGACTAATTCCAATAAGCTCTCTCCTACCAGAAGTGTATTTAATTAATTCATGCTATTGTTAGTTTTTTCTAAGTAGCTCATTGTGATGGTTTTGGGTGTACTTCTATCAAGAGTTCATAAAAGTCTTAACATGATAAGAAAATCAAATTTTCCTTTCACTTGAAGCTTTCCCACCTTCCCGTCCTTTAAAAAATAGTGGATTTTGTCATTTTCCATTAAGCTTCTCCCTCTGCACCCAGCCTGCCCTTCTGCAGGGACAAATCCAGTGGCTCCCACTGCTCACACAGAAGACTTGCACTAATTCCTGTATTCCCACCACTCAAATTGCTTTGTTTTGCATTCCCACTTTCAGCTCTGCAATTGAGACTCACTGCTTACCCAAACTCTTCACCATCCATAAGCTACATCTTACCAAAGATCCATATTTCATCAAAATCTAATGATGGAATCCCAGCCTGGTTTGGACTGGAAGGGACCTCAAAGCCCACCCAGTGCCACCCCTGCCATGGCAGGGACACCTCCCACTGTCCCAGGCTGCTCCAAGCTGGCCTGGGACACTTCCAAGGATCCAGGGGCAGCCACAGCTCCTCTGGGCAACCCCAAGGTTTCGGGGAGGGCAAAGAGGCACCTGAAGTCCTGCTCATGGCAAAGCGCTGCCTTTCAAGGAAAAAACCCAGCCCAAACCCCAGCTTACAGCCCACCTTCTGCCCCGCTGCAGCAGCAAGCGTCACCTCCAGGCACAACCAGGGATTTACAGTGACAGCAAACGGCACACATGGCTCTGTACTCATTAGTCCCCTATTTTCCAGTTCTTATAGAAAAAAAGACAATATTAAAGCTCAAAGTTAACAACCAATTCCTCAACTCCTTTCATGCAACTGAACCAGATGTCACAGAGCTGCATCCCTACTGCAAGAGTTTTTCTAAAGCACAAAATCATGCCAGAATTTCCTTTAAGAACAAGAGAATAGGCCAAGTGAGTTCCCGAACCACACGAGAATGTTTTAAACCACTGATTTGTACAGACAATTTAATACTAAGAACATTTCTAAATCACCTGTAGCTGCACTTTCAAACAGGTACAGGATTACAGGCTAATATATTCTTATTAGATTGTGGCTGTCTTTGCTCCTTGTGTTTTGCTTCCTGGCAAAGTGGTGAGGTGTCTGACCTTGCACCCAACAGGCAGCAAAAGCAGAAGGAGAGATGGCTGAAGTGATGGTAACAAGGGATCTCTCAGTTTGTCAGGGCAGTCAATCAATATCACTCCCTATCTGGAGAATTTAAAAAAAAAAAAAAAGTCTATTTCTTGGATCATTAACTGGAGATAAAGAACTGCATCCAGAAGTGGTCATGGATTAGATGCAGAACATCTGGCCCACAGGAATTTGGGCATATCTGTACATTATTTAATAAACAGATTTATATTTTACTTGCCAAACAAAAAAAAAAAAAAAGCCTCACAAAACTGGACAATTTTGAACATGCAAAACAAATTCAACACTGAAATCATGGAAGTGATAAAGTCTCTGGCAGCATTTGTATTCTCTATTCAGAAAGGTCTTTCTACAAAAAAAGCAACCCAAGAATTACAAGTTCCATGGGCAATCAGTGCAAGTTTTGGAGTCACGTGGTTAACACTAACAACAAAATTACAACACAATCTTTAATTAGCTTTGTTTTTAAATGATGATTGTTGCCATCCCCAATATTAAATCTTTCACTCAATCTCTGTTTTATCCTCCAGTCCTCTTCCTTGAATCCAACCAAACTTTCCCCATTTAGAAAAGCCATATCCAATCCTTTCCAAAATCCATATTCAATAAGTGATGGATTACCCTGGTCTTTCAGAAATGGCCAGGCTGAACAGTGCCCTTCTCTTTCGTGACACAGAGCCCGTCCAGAGGTCACGGATTAGTCACCGAGGAAAGGCAATGCACAGACAAGACAAAGAGGAGACAGTGATTTTCTGTATTAATGACCCAGTTAGGGAAATCCAGCTGCCAGTCTAATACAGCCACTTGTCACAGGGCTTGTGCTAAAGCCAGACACCTGAGAAACAACTACGGAACATAAAATGTATGTTAGAGCTGCTCTGCACAAGTTGCCTGGCTGAGCAGTTCCAACTCCTGAATAAACCTCTCAGAAAATTCAGCATTCCGCATGGAACAGGCTGGACAGCAACTTCATGGTGTCCTCTTCCTCTAGAGAGCTGATTTTTCACAAAACAGACCAAAAACTGAAAGCAGTAGCAAGTTTCTGCCATCGCAAAGATTTATGTGCAATTCGAAGGCTCTTTCAAGGCAACAGTTGGCCGTTGAACAGGTTTAGATGTGCAGCTTGGTAAGAGAGGGTTTAAAAGATGGTAACGGGTAAATACGTCCTTAACTGAGGCCCAAAATCTAGCCATGCATTTGTACTCTTACTAATGAATTAAAATTGGGCAGTTATTAGCAAATAAACAGCGTATTTTTTATATTTAATTCCAATTTCAAGGCAAAATGCAACAGGAGGAGAAAGGCCACAAATCAAAAATAAAACCAAAAAGTCACAAAGCCTGTGAATAGTTCTGGTATTCCCATAGGAAAATGAAACTTTAGTGGTAGTTTTGCAAAACCAGGTGCTGAATGATTCCTAGAACTCTCCTGCTCTGCCCAAATCCATGCTGCTCAGGAACTGCCTGGGAAGCAAGGTGCCCCCAGGAGCCAGATGTCCCCAGGACTATATCCTTCACCCATGGAGAACTGACTTTCAGCCACACAGGTGACAGATCCAAGGCATAAGAACCATGTGAAAAACATAAAAGCTACTTCTATACATTTCTACAAGAATTCTGGGAACTTCAGAGCAAGCTACAAAATATATAGAGGGGGGAAAAAGGAAAAAACAACCGAGCCCAGTTTCTCTAGCAGTTTTCCAGTCTATCCCTCCCATGGCCATTATTTTAAATGGAATGCCAAACAAGTGGCATGAAAATGAAAACATTGTCAGCACAATTTCCCCACAGCAGACAGCAAGGAAAAATATTTACTGCATCCAGCAAAAAAAAAAACAACCTAAATCCCAAACCCAAGCTGAGCACACACAGCCCTGCAACTCGGTTCACACTGTAGAAAGGAGTGTTGCCAGCCTGGACAGTCAGAACACGGGAAATTTAGGGGCAAAAAAAGAACTTTCTCATCAGAGTCAAGCAAAACTCCACCCTGGTTCTGCACACTACAGAAAACACTTTTCCCAGTTAAAACACTTCTTGTTTTCTACTCCGTCCAAAACACGCCGCGCTTGGAAAGTTTCAGAGAAATGTGAAGGTGTGCCCTTTTTCCCTGCTTAATATCCCTATTTATAGCTCCCAAACGTTAACAAGTGGGAATCAAATCTCTCCACAGCTGCAGGAACCCTTTAAACTGCACTTTTCAATGCAGCACAAATGACAGAGCTGCACTCTCTGTGCGTCAGAGCGAAACTTGACAAGCCTGACAGACTCCACTGGTGTTTCTTTTTTTCCTCTCCCTGCATTGTATCACTGTTGGTACCTTTTATCCCAAGCCCAGAACTGGAGACAGTTATCCTAAGCCCAGAACTGTGCCCAGTTCTGGGCTCCTCAGGACAAGAAAGTCAAGGAGCTACTGGAGAGAGTCCAGCAGAGGCCACAGAGATGGTTTTGGGACTGGAGCATCTCTGAGATGAGGAGACACCGTGGGAGCTGGGCCTGGTCAGCCTGGAGAAGGGAAGGCTGAGAGGGGATCCATCAATCCATACAAATATCCCCAAGGGCTGTCAGAGGATGGTGCCAGACTCTGTTCAGCGGTGCCAGAGACAAAACGAGGAGCAACGGCCATAAACTAAAACACAACAAGTTCCACCCCAGCACGAGAAAAAACTTCTTTCCATGGAGGGGGCAGAGCCTGGAACGGCTGCCCGAGGAGGGGCTGGAGTCTCCCTCTCCAGAGACATCCCAAACCCTCCTGGACACGTTCCCGGGTCACCCGCTCCAGGTGCCCCTGCCTGGGCAGGGAGATGGACTGGGTGATCTCCAGAGGTCCCCTCCAAGCCCAGCTATCTGAGGATTCTGGGATTCGCACTAAAGACCGGGAGGAAGGCGCCGTGACTGGTCTGTGATGCTCTACGGGTGGGAGCTCGCTTAGTCATGGCACACACTCCCCGGCACGGCCGGGGATGCTGCGGCGCTGCCCCCGGGCCGCCCGGGAGGGCTCAGCGTGTCGGGGCTCCCCTCACCTTCCGCCACGTCCTCGTCGATCGCCCCCTTCACCTGCAAGAAGCTCCACTGCACCTCGTTGCTGCCGCCGCCGTCGCCTCCAGCTCTCGCCACTCCTGCGGAGGGAGAAAGGGCGGTGAGAGACGGAGGGAGAGAGGAGACCCCGCGCCGACCCCCGGCCCGGACCCCTCAGGGCCGCCGCGCT
>VZTA01008597.1:98000-148239 GCA_013398855.1 Mohoua ochrocephala | reverse complement strand
AGATTTATCACAGAATCACAGAGTCACTGAGATTGGAAAAGACCTCCAGGATCACCGAGCCCAAGCTGTGCCCGATGCCCACCCTGTCCCCAGCCCAGAGCTCTGAGTGCCACCTCCAGCCCTTCCTGGGACACCCCCAGGGATGGGCACTCCAAACCTCCCCGGGCGGCCCCTGCTGATGCCCGACCACCCCTTCAGTGAAAGCGTTTTCTGAGCTGTGCTCTGACTCCCGTGCCTCAGCCCGAGCCCGTGCCGGGTCCCCTCGCTGCGGGCAGGGCAGGAGGGACCGGCCCCGGCTCGGGGAGCTGCAGGAGGCGGATCTGGGATCCAGCCCCGAGCCGGCATCGAGCCCCGGGGCTGCGCCTGGCCGGGCTTGGAGCACGGGGCAGGGATGGGGTCGGGGAGCGCGGCCGGGGGATCCCTCAGTAACTGCGCTCCTGGAGCTGCAGGGCTGCAGGTGTTTAATCACGGGCACAGGGACTGCCCCTTTCCCGCATCTCCTGCCTCAGAAACGGAATATTCCTGGTGCTGCCTTGAGTTTGGCCTCTTACACGGAGGTATCCGTGCTTCTTTTCCAAGCACGGATACTGGAAGTTATGAAGATGCAGTTTCTGCCTCTAAGTCGGAAAGAGCAGAAAGAAATCAAAATGAATTCTGTGTTTGCCCCCAAGCCCCTGTGATGATGTATTCCTGATCTCTAAGTCCCTCGGAGAGCGGTACAACTTCACACACTTTAAAGCCCACCTGCTTCCAGGGAAGGCCCAAGTGCTTGGAAAGGTAACAGGTCTGCGTTGTCCTGTCTCAGTCTGAGGTGGTTTCCTAAATCCTGTTGGTTGTAAAAAATGCAAGGGAAGTGCTTGATGAACGGACATGGTTAACTGTGATCTGGAACACAGATGAGTGAAGAACATCCTCTTACACAGTAAGAGTCTCGCTAGGGACAAGTGAAGCTCTCTGCTGGGAGTCTTTATGCTACAGAACGGAATTTTACCTGGAGGTTCCTCGGGACTTTCCTGTGGAAGGACTGAAGTCTGTCACTTGCCTGAGTTCAGGATGGTTCCTCTCAGAGACATTTCTGTTCTGGGCTTGCAGCCTTTTCTTGGTAATTTAGATACAGAAATGTGTTTGACTCAAGCTTTCCTCATTTAATCTCTTGGTATGACATCTGTGCCCGTTTCTGAATTCATTACTTGATTTGTGTTTATTCCTTATGCAGTGTGTTGTGTATCAAGTGTTTAAATTAAATAATTTTTTACTTAGTCTCTCGGCTGTCTCCTCTATAGCTATAGGAGAGTCATCTTTAAGGGCAAAGAATGCCTTTAAACCCTGCCCTCTGGCAGTGGGAAGCCATTCCCTGTGTCCTGGCACTCCATGCCCTTGGAAATCGTCTCTCTCCATGTTTCCTATGGCTCCTTCAGGCACTGTGAGGCCACAATGAGCTCACCCCAAACTCCTCCTCTCCAGGTGAGCCCCCCCAGCTCTCCCAGCCTTTCCTCCCAGCAGAGCTGCTCCATCCCTCGGTGCCTCCTCTGGATTCTCTCCAGCAGCTCCAGGTCCCTCCTGTGCTGGGCCAGGGCTGGGGCAGCTCTGCAGGCGGGGGCTCACCTGGGCACAGGGGCAGGATCTCCCCTCTCCTGCTGCCCCTGCTGGGGGACGGGGGTGGTTCTGGGGTG
Source organism: Mohoua ochrocephala (assembly GCA_013398855.1). Classification (NCBI taxonomy): domain Eukaryota; kingdom Metazoa; phylum Chordata; class Aves; order Passeriformes; family Acanthizidae; genus Mohoua; species Mohoua ochrocephala. The sequence continues at coordinate 146,566 of VZTA01008597.1, read as the reverse complement.
GGAGTGCTGGCAAAGCTTTTCTGGAGTGTTGGGAAAGCTCTCCCTGCCCAGCTCTGGGGGCGTGGGGGGCCCAGGGAGAGGGTGTTGCACAAGCCGGGGGACGGGGGTGGGTCCGGTGCTTTTGCAGAATTCCCAGAACTGAGGCACAGGGTGTCAGCAGTGGCTGTTCCCAGTTCAGTGGGTCACTGCTGGCTACTCACGAGGAGGTGACGTTCTGCCCTTGCCACACTGAGCGAGAAAAGCTCCTGAGAGCGAAGTTTCCAAATGTGCTCTGGAAATAGGATCGTGCCACCGGAGCCAGCTGCTCCGTGCCCCCCACGTGTGCCGTGGGAGGTGCTGCCAGCGCCGCAGCCGCTGTTCCTCAGCCTGTTTGCCATGCTCTGGTCAGGACTGACAGAGCCCTGAGCTCTGCCAGGGGGCTCTCACTGCCACTGCTCTGGAAACAGAGGGTGCTGGAAGGGTAATTTCAAAAAACACGGGGCAAGCCACGGAAGGAGTGTTTATCCTAAAGGGAGGTACGGCTGGTGGGCACACGGAGTCAGATTTCATTAACAGATAAATACCACACACATATCACATGCTAATTGACATCAAAACACCTGATTATTCTTAGGTGAGAAGTGCAACAGATTTTTTTCCCATGGAATTTTTGTCAGTGTTCCAAACTTTGGAGCAAACCTGTGGTTCGGCAGTTGGTGGGCCACCTTATTAGCCCTGTGTTCAGTAATTTCACCTGTATTTTTTACACTCTGTTTTCCCCTGTGGTATATAAAGGTACCCCAGACTTCAGTCCTTCCCCTGAGGTCAGTCCTTGTTAAACTCTGGTGGTTCCTACCCAGGTACCTGCTCCCACACCTGAGCACAGACCCCACTTCCCCTGAAATATTGGCGTTGTATTGGATTTGCGTGGCATTCAGACTTTTCCTGCTCCAAAGAGCCCTTGCATCCAAGTCCCTCAGGAAAGTCCCTTTGCCACGTGCAGGCAAATGTCCTAAACCTCGCGGTTCAGCTTTTCCCTCCCTGCTCTGCCGAGGCTCCAGTGCTCCGGTCACCTTCCTCGCTGTCACCGCCTGTCCCGTGCAGAGCGTCCCTCTGCCCGCCTGGCGCCAGCTGATCCCCGGCCCTGGAGAGGGGAGCTCTTCCAGGAAGGAGCAGCACGGCATTTTCCTGGCGCACGGCGTGTGTCCCGGACGGCTCCGGGTGAGGGGACGGATGAGGCCATGTGCTGTGCTCTCTATTTCTGGCTGCAGAGGCACGGTGTGCCCTGTGAGTCACGGCTCGTGGCTGCTCACCCTCAGGTAGCGTTTCCAGGTGTTCCACGGGGCTGTCAGAGAGGCCGGAGTGTGAGGAGAAGGGAGGGATCACAGAGCCCTTCGCAGCCGCTGACAGCCCCGAAGAACCCTGGGAACGTCAGCTTTAGACATCTGAAAGCAGTGATGGGTTTTTTCCCCCAAAATAGAAACAAAAGAATCTCTTTGATAGCTGAATCACCTCCTGACTGAAGAAAGCGTCTGTTCTATTGTGTTCTTCGTGCTGTGATCCAGTAATTGCTCTCTGGCTTTATAAGGAAAGATCTAGAGCTAACCCAACACTTCAGGCAGCTTCTCCGCACTCTGGGAGCACTTCTACAGAAATCACCTTGGAGTTGTGTCAGAAGTGTTGCTGCCTGCGGAGGACCTTGGGAACGGGTTCCTGGTGCCCCTGGCCGAGGAGCCGCAGCGGTGCTGGTGTGGATTTGGAAACGGCCTTGCCTGTTACTTGGGCCCAAGCCAGGGATCACATCCCGTTTGGTGCCCAACTCGCTGTGGAGCAGTAGCTGGGAGTAGCTGAGGGTAACTCTGGAGATCACCTCCTGGTTATTTGCCTGAGAGCTGGGAATTCCATCCTGTTTCCTGCCAGGTTTATGGCACTCGACCTTTCAGGTTATTATTGCCTTTGACACAAGCGGTTGGTTGCTCTGTCCTGCCCAGCCCAGTCCCTGCCAGTTTGCTTCAGGGCTGGGTCACGGCTTGCAGAGGTCCTGTGCTCTTCTTTCCCAACGGGAATCGCTGCTGGAAGGAACCAGGTGTGCCACTGTAGTCTCAGGTTAAACCAGGAGCCAAATGTTTGTCATTGTGTAATGAAAACCAAATAAATCTCTGCATCGCCGTGTGCTGCGTTGTCTGATGTTGGTCTCTCCCAGCGTCTCCCAGCTTCCCCCACCACAAAGTGTCTCTTCCCTAACCAGGCTTTGTTCTGGGGACAGTCGGTGTTGCTTCTCTGTGCAGTGCTGTCCATCCGGAGAGGGCCCTTTGTGCTGTTCTCACACCTCTGCAGAAACGAACCGTGAACATCCTCCCAAAATATTCATTTTCAAGTCACCTTTGAAGGGAGCTTGCATTATAAATAAATGGAATTGCTCATCCCTCTGCTTCTCTCAGATTAAAGTGAAATTATCTTGATCTCAGGAGTCAGAGAAGACACCTGTCAGGCACAGCAGTGGGTGAGTCATATCTGTGACAGCAAGATTTCTCTCAGTGACACTTCCCTAAATGTCAGAATCTCATTCCCATTCCACTGTAGCTGCTCCGCTCTACAACTTCAATTAAAACTTCGGAATAATTCCAAACATTTATGGGTTTGTCCAGCCTCACCCAGATTTTAATTGCTACCTGTGCGTTTTCCTCTGGAGAAGAAAAGTTACAAACGTGTCCCAGCGGAGCCGTGAGTCACTGCCTGGGCGAGGTGTGGCTGCAGGTCCTGCGCTCCCGGGCTCTCAATCCTTCCCCGCGGGGGAACTGTGGCACAGCCAGCATGGATAGCACTCATTCCTCAAGCATTTCTCCCTGCGTGAAACTAATGCGGATGCTTAAGGCAGGATGAAAAGAAAAACACTTCACTTTGAAAAGGAAATGTTTGAATTCCACTGTGAACACTCCTGTTAGGGAAACACCCATTTATTTCATAGAATCTCAGAATATCCTGAGCTGGAAGGGACCCCCAGGGATCATCCAGCCCAGCCCCTGGCCCTGCACAGACACCCCAACAACCCCACCCTGGGCATCCCTGGCAGCGCTGCCCAAACGCTCCTGGAGCTCTGGCAGCCTCGGGGCCGTGCCCATTCCCTGGGGAGCCTGGGCAGTGCCCACACCCTCTGGGGGAAGAACCTTTCCCTGATCTCCAGCCTGACCCCCTGGCACAGCTCCAGCCGCTCCCTGGGTGCTGTCCCTGTCCCGGAGCAGAGATCGGAGCTGCCCCTCGGCAGGAGCTGCAGACCCTGATGAGTCTCCCCTCAGTTTGGGTCGGCTGCAAGGAGAAGCCTTCAAACCATGTATGTGGGATGCACATAAATGTAGGAAATGGCATTTTTCCTTGATGCAGCTTCTGTAGTTTTAGATAGTGAAGGCTTGAATGAAGACTCCTTTATCCCTCTTACCTTGCTGATGGCAGGGTGTGATTTCAAGAGGGTCAAAGGATCAAAGGGCCATATGGGCCAACTTCAGGATTTAAAAATGAACAGGATTAGCAAGCCCTTCTGTGTTCCTTGTTGGCTGCTGCAGGAAATGCACGTCCCAGCAGCAGTGCCACAGTAAACCCTTGGGGTGCTCTGCTGGCCAGGCTTTGGCTTGGGAAAAGTGTTCAGCAAAACCCTTAAAAAATGAAGGGGTTTTTAAGGGAGATGGGACTGAATAGGCCAAGGGGCAATGGCCTTAGGCTGAAGGAAGGCAGGTTTACATGGGATATTGGGAAGGGATTGTTCCCTGTGAGGATGAGGAGGCCCTGGCACAGGGTGCCCAGAGCAGCTGTGGCTGCCCCTGGATCCCTGGCAGTGCCCAAGGCCAGGCTGGACATTGGGGCTGGGAGCAGCCTGGGACAGTGGGAGGTGTCCCTGTCCATGGCAGGGGTGGCACTGGGTGGGCTTTAGGGTCCTTTCTAACCCAAACCATTCCATGATTCTGTGATTCCATAAATGAAATGTTGAATCTTTTCACAGCCAGGGGAGTGTGCTGCCTACCCTCCGTCCAACAGGGTGATGGGAAGTTTGGTTGGCTTCCAGACCCATCATCCTCTTAAACTGTGCTTTTTTTCAGTTATTTAGTTATTTTTTCCTTTATTCAGTTTATTCAGAATAACAGAGGAGTGTTTTAGCTGTAGTGAAATACTGGAGAAAATTCAGTGCTGAAGCAAGTAGCGCTGACATATGGTGGAGCTAAATTGGGTTGGAAGTCTCGGGAAGAATCCTTGAGGAGTTGGTGGATGTTGGTAACAGAATATGTTACTATGGGCTCCATAGAGTGAAATTTTAAAAACTCTTCTGTCTCCAGCCTGTCTGCCCTGTGCCCTGTAGTGATAATGGTGTGAGAAGGGCAGTGGGGAGTGAGTTCCAAACCAGTGGCAGCAGGTTTGGGTATTTTTATTGCCCCAGGATGGTGGTGGAGACTGGGCCCTTCTCTCTGTGGCTCCCAGAGCTGTGGCACTGAGGGGACTTTGTGCTCCAGCCAGGGGAGAGCGGGACAGCCCCATGTCCCACAGGGAGCTGCTGTCCCCGAGCACGAGCTGTGCCCCGTGGGCTGAGGCCATCGGGGCTCCCCGATGCCGGGGTGTGGGGGCACGGCTGGGCATGCTCCCGCAGCCCCCACCAGCCCCTGCTATCCCAAACACTGGTGCCAGTCAGGCTGCAATTTGCCAAGAGCACCACCCATGTGTGGCAGGTCTTCCAGAACGTGAGACGTGGTTCTATAAAAAAGACAACAGGAATGGTGTTGCTTATGATGGTTACAGCTGGAGCTGTAAAACACGGGAGGAGATCGGCTCAGGAGCCTTTAGCTGTGCCCTGGGCTCTGAGTGCTCTGCTCCCGGGGTGTCCTGGTGCCCGAGTGTCCCGGGGGTGCCGTGGTGTGGTGTTGTGCTCAGGGACATGCAAAGGCAGGGATGGGAGCGCTGGTTACCCTGTGCTGGTTACCCTGTGCTGGTTACCCTGTGCTGGTTACCCTGGCCTGGGAGAGCACAGCTCATCACAGTTCTGAGCTGCACCGCAGGAGCCCCAAAATGCTGCTGTGCTGGAACGTGCAGTGCCACAGACACCCTCGGCAGAGCTGGGACCGTCACCGTGCTGCTGGAGCTGGTTACACGTCCTGCCCGCACTGGTCAGCTGAGGAAGCGTCCCTTGGCCCCAGTCCCGCCGCGCTGACGGAGCCGTGTCCTCGGGGAACGGCACGAGCTGTGAGACGCAGGCTGGCACTGGGACCGGAGCCAGGGCAAACAGCACCCGGAGAACACAACACAGACGCTGGCAACTGTTTGTTTCGGTGATTTGAGCTGCCCTGTTTGCCTCCCATCAGCTTGTGAAGTGTTTGCGGCCACTTCCCTACGGAGGATTGCTGCTGGGAGCGGAACATCCCGCTCACAAAGAATGCAAGTTTGATTAGCAGTGCAATAGTCTCACCTATTGAACTCTTTGAAGTCATAATTCCGAAGTGAAGCCTTTTCCATTGATTCATTTCCATTTCAATGCCATGAAAGTTACCGACTGAGGCACACCCACAAGAAACACCTCCGAAGGTGGTTGCTGAGTTGTACTGCAAGCCCCGGCTGGTTACCTGGGCAGGCACTGTCAGGGAGCTTGGCTGTGGCTGCGGTCGCTGGGCTCCAGTTCCTCTCTCTTTGCTGGTTTGCTTTGCTGTCACCCAGTTACACTCCAGAAGGGGGGTACCTTTTAGCTGTACCTTCGACTCATGCCAGTGTTGCAGTACAAATCATCCTGAGCTCATTTTGAGCTTTACTGATTTTTGCTCAGTGTTTCCAAGGTTTAGCCTTTCCTTTTTATCCTTACACCATATTAATTATGGTGTAATTATTGCATTATAGATATGACTTCTTGAATTATCCCAAGAAAACCCCAAATCCCTCTGGAGAGCTCCAGCACAGGGAGCAGGGAGCCCTGGGTTCCCCAGACCTGAGAGTGCTGAACAGCCAGTGAAATCATGTCAGCTGCAAGGTCCTGGGGAACACCTTCCCATGGAGAGCTGGAGAGCCCTGCCCCGAGCCATGCTGCCGAGTGGTGTCTGTCTCCAGTTTAATTTGGAGCTGTTCTTTGCTTTCACTCCATCCCGTACAAACCTCTCTATTACTTGCATGCACAAGTACCACGTCCCCATCCCAAATTCAGTGTTGGGTTTCAGGCATTCTGGTATAAACTGAAAGAGAAGATGTTTTCCCCTCTAATCAAAGCAAAGTCGTTCTCTCCAGGGATTCCAGAGACGTGGGAAGCACTGGGGAGAGCTGAGCTTACTAATGAGCCCTACACCAAAGTCTTTTTTGTGGCAGAGGGTTTTTTTATAGGGAGTTGAGATGCTTAAAGTCTAAGAAAGGGAACTTACTTTGAAGAAGGAAGCCATGTAATGCATTTCAGAATAGGTGCTGACCTGGGGAAGAAGGTGTGGACACCTTGCAGAAACAGCTGCAGCAACGAGAGGGTTTTCTCCAGAAACCCCGAAGTGCCACTTCTGCCTGTGAAACCAGAGGGGAATTACTGTTCCTGCTGGAGAGGAGAACGGCTGGGGTTGGAAAAGCTGCTGCCTCCCACCCTGGCTGCTGAGAGCTCCTCGTGTCTGAGGAGCTGGGTGAGTTTGATGTCTCTTTCTGAAGCCTTCCCCTGCTGGCGCTGGCTGAGCAGCTCCTGTGGAGGGGTGCAGCTCCTGCCCCTGCTCCTCCCCAGCCCGTGGCGTTTTGCTGAGTGCCAGCAGAAGTGTGCTGGGGTGTGGAGCTGGGGAACAGAACGCCTGCCAGTTCTTCATCGGTGTGAGAGTCCTGGGACACCAGGTATGGCTGAGACAGCAGAGGAATTCCAGGTACACCAGGATGTCCAGGACCGGGCAAACACCTGGAATGTGAGGGTGGGCTCTGCGAGGGCTGGGCTGCCAGGCGAGGAGGAGCTGTGTCACTGCAGATCTGCTGCTGGTCCTTGGTGAGGGCTGGGGTGGCCTGGAGCTGCTGCTCAGCGGGCTGACCTCGCCCCTGCACCTTTCCCAGCCTGCTGCCGGCACCTGTTTGACCCCGGCTCTCGGGCTCTGTTTGTGGAGATTAATGCTCGTCCTTGCCTGGAGGGTTTGGGCTGCGGTAGCGATACTCACAGCGCCGTGTAAACTGACAGGAGCAGGGATGGATGCTGCAGCCTGACGCCTCTGTGCAATCAGACAGAAAATGAAGCTGGCAGCTGGGAGGGAGGCTGCAATGCCGCCAGATCCCTCCTCATCTGGGCCGTTGTTTGGGCAGCCCATATCACATCAATGGGGCTTAGGCTACACGAATTACGGGCAGCACGTTCTCAGATCTTGTCTCCCATTGCACGGGGGCAAGAGCGCTGTCGGGGCAATGATGTGTCACCACTGTGGTGGCTTCACGGGCAGAGGCCAGCGGGGTGAGGGTCAACAAGGCCAAGTGCCGGGTCCTGCCCATGAGCGACACCAGGAACGCTCCAGGCTGAGGTGGAGGGGCTGGAAAGCCGGGAAAGGCCCTGGGGGTCTGGACACGAGACCCAGGGCAGGCACAGCCAGCCCTGTGCCAGCCCCAGCGTGGGCACAGCCCCAGGGCAGGGCCCGTCCCCTGTGCTGGCCCTGCTGAGGGACCCCGGGATCCTGGGGCAGCTCTGGAGAGCCCTGGAGGGGCTGGAGCGAGTCCTGGGCAGGGAACGGAGCTGGGAAGGGTCTGGAGCCCCAGGAGCAGCTGAGGGAGCTGGGAAAGGGGCTCAGCCTGGAGCAAAGGAGGCTCAGGGGGGACCTTGTGGCTCTGCACAAGTCCCTGACAGGAGGGGGCAGCCGGGGGGGGTCGGGCTCTGCTCCCAGGGAACAGGGACAGGAGGAGAGGGAACGGCCTCAGGCTGGGCCAGGGCAGGCTCAGGGTGGATATTGGGGAAAATTTCCTATCCAAAAGGGCTGTCCAGGCCTGGCAGAGCTGCCCAGGGCAGGGGTGGAGTCCTCATCCCTGGAGGGATTTCAAAACCCTGTGGATGTGGCACTTGGGGACACGAGTCAGGGGTGGCCTTGGCAGTGCTGGGATGGTTGGACTCGATGGGCTCCGAGAGCTTTTCCACCCTGACCAAGTCCCTGATTTTGTGGCTCTCAGGTTTTATGTTTGCACTGATAAGGAGATCTGGCTCACCCCAAGTTTGGGAAGCTGGCACGAGATGCTGTCTCTGGCTGTGACCAGGGAGTTTTCAGTACAGGTAGAAGTTTTGAGGATTGTATTTTGATTTCTTTTGAGCTGGTCAGCACCCTACAGTCAGAGACGCACAGAAACACGCTCTGACCCAGCCAGGAAATTTAACAGCAGTACCTTAAAAACTTTTGGCTTTTTTTATTTTCTTTTTTTTGCTGTACTTTAATTACAGTTGCTGACTCTGGCCCTGTGGCCGGGGTCTCTCGGGTTCCCTTGGCGCTGCTGGGACATTTGTTACAGCAAAACCTCCTGCATCCAAGCCGCTCCCCATCTTCCCTGGCACTAAACATTACAGCAATCCCAAACACCAAACAAAGCTCCTGTGAGAAAGTTTAGGCTTTAGAATTTTAAAGTATGCCCACTTTTCTCAAAGTTGTACCTTTTCATGTGCTGCAAATATTTGGTTTATTATGTGACACGGTTGTTTGGTGCTCAACTATTGCCCGCTTCACCTTTGTTTTTCTTTTTGGTGAGAGCTGGAGGTGATTGCTCCTGCTGGCTGTCCTGTTACCCCTGTTGGCTGTCCTGTTACCCCTGTCTGGCTGTCCTGTTACCCCCGTCTGGCTGTCCTGTTACCCCTGCTGGCTGTCCTGTTGCCCCATCTGGCTGAGAGCCCATCCCGGGAATGTCTCGGCAGTGCAGCAGTGCTCCCTGCTGTCCCGGGCTCCGGCTGCAGCAGGGACATCCCTGTGCTGCGGCTCTGCCTCTGCTCCTGCCTCCAGCTCCTGGGGCTTTTGGGTTCTCTGGTGAGCTCTCCTCCGAGCTGCTGGCCATGCCCACAGAATTCCAGACTGGTTTGGGCTGGAAGGGACCCCAAAGCCCACCCAGTCCCACCCCTGCCATGGGCAGGGACACTTCCCACTGTCCCAGGCTGCTCCAAGCCCCAATGTCCAGCCTGGCCTTGGGCACTGCCAGGGATCCAGGGGCAGCCCCAGCTGTTTAGTGTACGGGAAAAGAAAACGTTTGGAATGGGAAGGACTTTCCGAACAGTTTTTGATTTTTCCGATCTTTTTTCAACCTTAAGGTGCTTAAAAATTTAAATAACGGATGTAGAACCTCTGGATCTGAGGGGAAAGGCAGCGCGATGGCCTTCACCGACGTGGCCGTTTCTGCTTTTCTGTGACTTTCCATCCCAACGAGAAACCAGGGAAATCGCGATTTTTCCACCTTCAACACGTCCCCACTTGGTGGCACCATTGGTCCTTATTGCAACCCTCAAACTGCATTTGTACTGAAAACCACTCAAACTTCTGGGGCCTCTCCGACACAGCTTCTACACATGAATGAAAAGACGAACAAGTAGGATTTTTTTTGTTTAATGACTACAAAATTATGGAGATTTATCCTAATGGACCGGCTTCTCTGGGTCATGGTTTTTCATCTTTCGTTAGAGTGAAAAATGGGTAAAACACAGGGAAATGATTCTGAACCCATTTCCAAGCATTCACACACTCGGAGTCCGTGGGTAGAATACCGATCAAGGAGAAGTGTTTTGTATGGAAATGCTCTGTCACAAGGTAAAATGTAAGGATTCGTTTTCATACCCTGCAAGAGCGTAATTCCCATCTGCTAATTCAGCAAGCCCAGGGACGGATTAATGACCACGGCACCACAGGGCACAGCAGGGCTGGTTTAGAACAGGAATTCCCGAGCATATCTCCCACTCACATTCCTTGTTTCCCCCCCGACACTCCTCCTGTGCCCTCGTTTCGCTGTGGCTGGGCAGGGCTGGTCCCCAGCGCTGTGTCCTGTCCTGAGGGCACGGAGCAGCTCCGGCTGCGGCCGCAGGCTCCGGCTCCCAGCTGAGGGAGCCTGCATCGCCCCACCTCGTGCTCGAGGGTGTCTCTGAACCCCGACTTGAACTCAGCATCTCGAGTTGTCAAGGCGTTTTCTCTCAAGGGGACGTTGAAGTGAAGACACACCACGGAACGGCTTCCTGAGAGGCTGCAGGTCACAGCCCGGAGCAGAGGAGGAATTAAAGCAATAATAAAAGTACTGAGGGTTGTGACATCGGTGACATTGTCTCCCTCTGACATCTCTGCCACAAATCCTCTTTGTTTTTATCTCGTGGCTCAGAACGTGGTAAAAACACTTCTGGCTGATGCTGCAGAGGGGCCAAGTCCCAGCCCAGGTCCGGGTGGAGCCTTTGTGGAGCAGGGAGTGGCATCAGGTGGCTCTGGCTCTGCATCCCTCCTCCCCCTCCCAGACTGGTTTGGGCTGGAAGGGACCCCAAAGCCCATCCAGTGCCACCCCTGCCATGGGCAGGGACACCTCCCACTGTCCCAGGCTGCCTGGCCCTGGCAGCTGTGACTGCCCCTAGATCCCTGGCAGTGCCCAAGGCCAGGCTGGACATTAGGGCTTGGAGCAGCCTGGGACAGTGGGAGGTGTCCCTGCCCATGGCAGGGGTGGCACTGGAGGGGCTTTGGGATCCCTCCCAACCCATTCCATGATTCTTTCCCAGTCCCCCTTCCTGCTGGTGGGATGAGTTGGGGTGCACAGCTCTGGACAGGCACTGGAGGATGTTTGGGACAGGATCAGCAGCAGAGGGGAATCGCTGATTGCTTCTCTTGGAGCCTGTTCCTGGGGAACAGCTTCCTGCTGTAATCCCGAGCCGGGAGCTGCAGGTCCCCGTGTTAATTGTCCTTAAGCTGCATCAGTTTAACATTTTTCTTGCAGGCTGGCTGGAGTAAATTGGGTACTCGCTCCCCTAATTAACTATTGAATGGGAGGTGTCTGATCCGCAGAGATACGGAGCACTTGTTGCTCCTGGAGACGCCGAGCTGAGTGATGAGTTTAGCATTGGGCTGATTCCTCCCAGAGACAGCGCATGAGCTGCTGATTGACCCTTCAGCACCGGGTATCGACCGCATGAATCAATGTGCTGGGAGTGCCTCGTCCCGGGGGATTTGTCTCGCCAGCTCCAGGTGCTGCCGAGCTCCCTGGCTCGGCACACGGAGAGCGGCTCCTGGCAAAATCCGCGGGTGGCACAAGCGTAAATAAATGATGGATCCGGCTGCAGAGAGATCCAAAACCAGCCGCGTGTCCCTGTCCGGGATCGGGGAGCGCCTGCGAGCTCTCGGGCGTGGTTCGCTTTTAGAGAGCTCTGCAGGGAGAAGGGACTTGGGCTCGGTGATTCTTGGGGGGTCATTCCTAACGCAAGGGCTGGCGTGGCTGTGGGGAAACGCTGCAATCACGGAAACGCAGCTTGGCGCACCTGGGGAGGAAGGGATGGGGGAATGGACTGCAGGGAGGCAAGGAAGAGCCTGTTTCCCTGGGGCACTGATGGCCCCGCCGGCTCCGCGTGGTGCCAGCGCCGCGGGCAACAGAGGGCAGTGCTCCCGCGGCGATGGAGACCGCACCCCGCGTCCCGCATCCTGCATCCAGGACCCCGCATCCCCCATCCTGCATCCCGCACCCCAGATCCTGCATATCCCGCACCCCGCACCCCGCATCCTGGACCCCGCATCCCGGACCCCACATCCCGGATCCCCCATCCCGCATCCCGGATCCTGCATCCCGCACCCTGCACCCCGCGTCCCGCATCCTGCATCCCGCACCCTGCATCCCTGATCCTGCATCCCGCATCCCGCATCCTGCATCCCGCACCCTGCATCCCTGATCCTGCATCCCGCATCCCGGACCCCGCATCCTGCACCCCGGACCCCCCCATTCCTCATCCCCCCGAGCCCCGCCCGGCTCCTTATCAAACGCGTGCTTGTCAGGGTTTGATAAAACCACCAAGACTGGTTTCTGTTAACTGCCCGATGGGCGGGGGCAGATGAAGTGCTCGGCTCTGGGCAGAGCCGCTGCCAGGGAGCTGGGGTGGGTTTAATGTTTGTTCCTCACGCTGCAAAAAGCAATAAGAGGAAGAAGCCAATCGAGGAAAAAGCATTTCCTTAAATTATTTTTTTTTAATTAGCACCTTACAAAAAATTTCTTATTAAAAAGTAAGGATTTACAACTGCACAAATGGGTTTTAGCTGCTTAGAATGAAACGACTGAGGAGTGACGAGTCTCTCCCAGGCAGCTGTAATGAAATATTAATTGGATAAAAGCTTTAATATAGATTTTTAAAGCAGCTTTTTTCCTTTCGGTGTAACATATTATAGCTGGAAACTGCTCTCATCCGCTGCTGTAAGAGCAGATGAGGACCTGACTCTGTGCCACTGTGGACATTTCCTACTGGTTCCTCAGTCATTTTTTATAGGAGGAATTAAGGAAGAATTAGGAATGGAACAGGAGGGGAAATACAAAAGACAAATTGGAGGAGAGAGATCAAATCAGCGAGAGGTTGGGTGTGACAGAGCAGAAGTGTCAGACGAGGAAATGAACTTGGGAGGATTTTGTATCCTCTGCTCCAGACAGAAAAATGCATAAATTCACTCCTGATTTCTTTCAGCCCAGAAACACACGAGAATCAGCCTCTGGCTGCCTGCTCAGGCAGTTTGAACCCTGGCCTTCACTTGGGCCCTGCTGGATCCCTCCAGCACTTCCCACAGTGCTGGTGGTGAGGTCCCAAATCCCAGAGAGGTGGATTATGGACGTGTTTTCCCAGTGAGGTCGGAGGTAACTGGGGGAAACATCAATTCTGATGCAGGAGCTTTGTGGCAGGGGTCTGTGCCTGAAGAACAGCAGCTTGCAGGGGGGGCAGAGCTGCCTCCGAGCTGAGCTGGGCTGTGCGGGGGGACCCAGGGCAGAGCCCACGAGCTGCCCCTGAGGTGGGTCCTGCAATCCCAGACTGGTTTGGGCTGGAAGGGACCCCAAAGCCCGTCCAGTGCCACCCCTGCCATGGGCAGGGACACCTCCCACTGTCCCAGGCTGCCCCAGGCACCAATGTCCAGCCTGGCCTTGATTGATTTTGTGCCTGATTTACCACAACATCTGGTCAGACCATGAATTTTCTGTGGTTGCTGGGGGCAGGGGTCTGGGTGGCCTCAGTGGGGGCTGTTCCCTGCTGCTGGCATTGCGGTTGGCAGGGAACCCACGAGCTGGGAATTGCTCCTTATCCTTGATCCCTGGCTGTTTCACTTTCTTCTCATTTCCAGTGTGGTGGTATTTTCGACACGCAACAGCTCAAACCACATTAGCAATCAAGATGCAGCGAGACATGAAACCAAATATTTTACTGCAACTCCAATGTATATTTTTTCTTTTCATCTTCCAACTCGGTAACACTGTCAGAGAGTCGATCAAGTTTCTCTAGAAAGATTTCTCCTTTAGAAATTGGTGTTTATTGCATGCCAACACACTGCTTGATTGATTTGAGAGATTAGTGTTTCTTCCCCTCTCAGAGTTGTCTCCAAATGGAGCATCCCCTGCTGAAATAAACATCTGAGCGTGTTGCCCACAGGGCTGGTGCTGGAAGAGCTGCTCCTGGAGAATTTAAGCAGAACTGTTGAAAAATCCTTGAGAAAATAAACCATTGGCTCATTAGGACAATCTTTTGCTCTGTGGCAGTTTCAGGAATGAGAGGAGCAGGCACATGGACACAACCCGAGTTTCCTCTTGGGAGAGGAGAGGTTGTGCGTAGCTGGGCTGCTGCTGTGGATTCAGCTCCTGAGACTGTAAGAGGTGGTAATTTCCTTCTCATACTTGTCCCTAATGAAGATATATCAAGGTGGCCTCAGTATTTCTGGGAATCATCTCTTTTAAAAATCGCCCTGACCTTTGGCGAGATGGAGAACATCTCAGTTCTTGTGCGTGCCGGGCTCAGCGCGGCCGCGGCGCGGGGATGGGAGAGCCCAGGTGGGGAGCAGCACGGAGCCTCCTGAGGCTCCCAGGGAGCTGGGGCGGGCAGGTGCCCTGGGCAGTGCTGTGCAGACAGACGGGGAGCGCTGGTGTGTCCCTGGCGTGTCCCTGGTGTGTGTGTCCCTGGTGTGTCCCTGGCGTGTCCCTGGTCTGTCCCTGGCGTGTCCCTGGCATGTCCCTGGCGTGTCCCTGGTGTGTGTGTCCCTGGCGTGTCCCTGGTGTGTCCTTGGTGTGTGTATCCCTGGCGTGTCCCTGGTGTGTGTGTCCCTGGCGTGTCCCTGGCGTGTCCCTGGCGTGTCCCTGGTGTGTCCCTGGCGTGTCCCTGGTGTGTCCCTGGTGTGTCCCTGGCGTGTCCCTGGTGTGTGTGTCCCTGGCGTGTCCCTGGCGTGTCCCTGGTGTGTGTGTCCCTGGCGTGTCCCTGGCGTGTCCCTGCTGTGTCCCTGGCGTGTCCCTGGTGTGTCCTTGGTGTGTTCCTGGCATGTGTGCCCTGGTGTGTCCCTGGTGTGAGCTGGGGGCAGCCTCTGACCTGCACTCCCGAGCTGCTTTCCCTGCTGGGCAGCAGCTCATTGTATGGAAGATCCCAGTTTGGTGTCCTGGTTCCCAGGTCCCCACGGGACATTTTGGGCTCCCTTGCCCAGCGGGGAGGTGTCTGCCCAGTGCCCAGCTGGGTGTGGGTGGGGGTGAGGGCTGAGGTGCTGCTCCTGCAGCCGCTCCCCTGTGGCTGTCCCGGGGCTGGGAGCGTCCCACACCACCCAGTGCCCCAGGAACTCCCACTCACCCCCCGGGTTTGCTTCAGCACTGCCTTCTCTTCCCGCTGCTCGGGCTCCTGCACATGCACACAAATGGGGCTGAGTTGTGCCTTAGAGGCTTTCCAAGGGTAAGATTGAAGTGACGCATTAGCAGAGCCAAATGTCATCGTGGAATCCCACGGTTTGGGTTGGAAGGGACCCCAAAGCCCATCCAGTCCCAGCCCCTGCCATGAGCAGGGATGTTTCCCCCGGGCCAGGCTGCTCAGAGCCCCGTGCCAGCTGTGCTCTCCCGAGCAGAGCCAGGATCCGGGGCTGGCACTGCCGTGGCTCCCAGCAAAGGCAGCCAGCAGTGCCTTCAATCCCCATTAACAGTGCTCCGAGGGCAAGCTCCAGCCATTTCCTCCCTTCGGGGAGGAGTGGGGAAATGTTCGGAGCCACTTCTGTTTGAGACAGAGCGGAGTGAAGCTGCCCCTTGTCCCGACGGCGTTTCCTTGGCACAGAGCTCGGCTGCCCCGTCCCTCCCTGCCTTGCTGCGTTTTTAAGCCAGTGCAGATTGGTGCTGCTTTTTCCCAGCCATATGTTCTGTGCAGGCTTCATCCTCCTCGCCCTCTTTAAATGCGCTTTCCATGAGTGTTTTTGCCTTCTGCAAAAGCACTTTAATATTTCTGTTTACTCTTTTGGAGACAAAATCAATATTTGTTAGATGCAATTATGAAGAATGATGGATGCGCTGTCAGTGGCATGAGAGTAGGAAAAATGATATTATGGCACAGGCCTGCGCTTAATAGAAACAGAGAGGAGATATGAACAGGCTGGCCTGGAAACCCCATCCCAGATCTGGAATAAACAGGAGGCTTGTCAAGTGTTGGTTTAAATTGGAGTTGATCGCCTGCTTTGGGCAGTGACTGAGCATTTGCTTAAACAGGAATCGAGTTTGCTCAGGCTGTTTGTGCCCCTTTGGCTTTGTGGTGGCGATGGTCCCGTGGGTGTCACACGTGGGTGTCACATGTGGGTGTCACACGTGGGTGTCACACATGGCTCTGCAGGCCCCCAACACCCCCAGCCTGGCTGGGGAGCTGCTCCTGCTGCCAGGACAGCCAGCCCCTTCAAATTCTTCCCTTTTCCTTCCATTTTAGTCTTGGCTTAATTCCAGATGAGGTGGGGGTTCTGGGACTGTCCCACCGTGACAGGCCGTGCTCCCCACGCTGCTCTCCTCCCAGGTGACAGGGACGGGATGAGAGGAAATTGCCTCAAGTTGTGCCACGGGAGGTTTAGGTTGGAGACTGGGAAAAATTTCCTCATGGAAAGGACAGGCTGCCCAGGGCAGGGGGGGAGTCCCCATCCCTGGAGGGATTTCACAGCCCTGTGCATGTGGCACTTGGGGACATGGGGCAGTGGTGGCCTGGGCAGTGCCCGGGCGCTGTCCCTGCCCTCTGAGCTGCAAACAGGGCACGAGAAGGGGTCTGAGCCCTGACTGGGGAATATTCGATGTTCTGCTCTCCAGTGCAGCTGTAGGTGTAGGAACGGGGCCAATGCTGCTGGCTGAGCTGAGCTGAGCTGAGCTGACACAAAGGACAGGGACAGGGCTCTGCTGGGGGCTCCATCTAATCAGAGCCCCGAGATTCACATTTATGAAGCTGCTGGGTTTACCTAATAGGTATTTTTTCTCCTTATTCCTTTCCTGCCTTGGAGATCTCACCAAGAAGTGGAGCTCAGAATGGGGTTTTCCCGAGGAGTTTTCCCAGGATGGGAATGGGGATGCTCACCCCAGCGGTGCCTTTGCAGGACCTGAACTCTTCACAGAGCCAGTTTGGCTTGGTTTGGAGTTTTTTCCTTCCCTGTGTTCAAGGTTAAACTTTCACTACAGAGAATTAGCTGGTAAGAGACAAAGAGCGCTGCTCAGGAGGGGTAGGGAAGATAAATTTCACAAAAGATTTTCAGCTGCAGTACCTGAAGATAGATCAATATTTTCTATTTGCCTTAGCACTAAGCTTATTTTCCTTCATCACTGAAGAGATACTCACTTGTGCCTTCTACCAGAACATTAAACTGTTCTCTGCTGATAAATGGTTAAGAAAGACAAACAATAGCACTTTCCAGGAGCTGCTTTATCTTGCAGGACGACATCAGTCCTTTTGATAAACAGAAACCCCACGCTTCTGTCTTAACTTGGAGCGTCCCTGCCAGAGCCCAGCCTCGCTGGCTTCCTGCTGGGCGAAACCCCCAAATCTTCCTCGTTCCTCGGAGCCTCTGAGTGTGGTGTCCCTGCAGGCTGCTGGTCCCTGTCCCCCAGGCCACGCTGTCGTTTACCAGCTGGCTCTGTGTGTGGCCAGGGGCCGTGGGGACGGTGCTGGTGTGAGTGTTTGCTGTCCCTGCTGTGGATGGGTGTGGTGGGAGCTGTGCCCGTGCCAGGGGCCGTGGGGACGATGCTGGTGCGGGTGTTCGCTGTCCCCGCTGTGGATGGGTGTGGTGGGAGCTGTGCCCGTGCCAGGGGCTGTGGGGACGGTGCTGGTGTTTGCTGTGCCTGCTGTGGATGGGTGTGGTGGGAGCTGTGCCCCTGGGACAGCGACAGAACAGCAGAGCTGGGATGAAGCCTCGTGTGTGGTGACGGATTTAAGAGCCTGAGGCCAACTAACAGGCAAAGAGAGCCCAGAATCAGTGATCCCCTGCTGCTCCTGGTACACTTGGTTGGCTGGAATGGGAAAGGAGTCGTTAGTGCATGAAGGGCAAGATGCACTGGAAGGGGGAATGGCTCCCCGCTGCCAAGGGCAGGTGAGATGGGATACTGGGGAGGAATTCCTCCTGTGAGGGTGGGGCAGGGCACAGCTCCTGCCGTTCCCAGGCTGATGCTCATTCCTCTCGCTGGGAGGAGAGGGGGGTCACGTTTGGAACACTGAGCACCCAACACGAAGGGGAACACCACGAAATGCGGGTTGCCACCTTGTTCCCTGCAAGGTAGTGAAAGGTTAACTGATAACAGAATGGTAGTGAAGGGATTACCATGAGTTGTGAAGGATATAGATATTCTGGTTTTCACTAAATTTCTGGATTCTTATAAATAAATCCGTGTAAAGAGCCCCAGAGTTTAACCCCTGTGGGTCAACAGCACATGGCAGAGAGGGAACTGGAGCCATGGAGCAAACCACATGAACCACCTGGTTTAAAAGGGGTTGGAAACACTTGAGCCGAGGCCCCTTTGCTTTGTGAAGAATGTTTGTGTGCTCCTCCTGTTTAGGGTGTGTTTTCCATCTGCTAAAACCAGGGACGACAGGCCCTGCCTGGTGCAGGACCCACTGGAGGGCTCGGGGCAGGCCTGGAACCTTGGGAGGCTCTCTGGAATTGGGGGCGTGGGGAGAATATTGGATCACCCCTGGCCCACGTGTGCTCGTGTTTATACAGCTCCTAATTCCAGGGCTGATTAAACACCTGCATTGGTATTGTCTGACTGCACCCAGGATTTATTTGTATGTAAACTGTGCTTCCAGCTCCCATACCAGCAAACATTGCAATTTCTTACTCAATCGCGTACATGTTTCAAACCCAAATCACATTTGTGTTTTCGAGCAGCTTTACAGCCCCGGCAGATGGAGGGCTGCACAACCATAGGTCAGGTTTTGCAAAATAAAACTGTATTTTTCCTGGAGAATGGCTTCTACCGAACGACAGAGAGGATTTAGGTATTTTTCGATGGCGTTTGGCTCCTTAAACCCGGTTTCACTGCGGAATCGCAGCTGGCGCTCGGGTGCAGGAGCAGGACGCTGTGGAAAGGCAGAGCTGTGCCGATGGCTCGTCTCGGAGGCTGCAGAGGCTGGGAAGGAGCACGGGGCTGCTTGTTCAGCTGTGTATGAGCAGTGACACGCTCGCTGTCCCCTCACAGAACTTCCCATATCCGTAATTACAGCATCAATTCATCACAGTTATGGCTGTCATCAGTCCTTGCCAGCAGCAGCCGATGCGAACAGGGGCTCTGAGGGGTTTGGGGTTTTTGTGTGGAGCTCTCACCCACGCAGGTGCGGTCCCACCAGTGTTGTTCCTTTTGGGCTGACTCTGGAAGCTTCCCTTGCCTGTCTGCTCAGGCTGTGCTCGCTGTGCTCCACCAGCCTGGCTTTCCCTGGACGTGGATGTCAGGTCTGGAGCTATGGTGGCCCTGGTCAGAAATTCTGGTGAGCATCGAGGGCAGGGACCTCCCCAGTGCGGGCTGGGGTGGGGGGACACAGGCACGGGGGGGACATGGGCCCCGGTGGGACACCAGAGGTCCTGCATGGGACAGCTCAGGATGCACAGCCTGTGCTCAGGATGGGAGGGATGAGCAGCTTGGGCACAATTCACGGGATCCCAGGCTAGTCTGGGTTGGAGGGACCCCAAAGCCCACCCAGTGCCATCCCTGCCATGGGCAGGGACACCTCCCACCATCCCAGGCTGCTCCAAGCCCCAGTGTCCAGCCTGGCCTTGGGCACTGCCAGGGATGGGGATGCTCAGCCCCGCATCTCCTGCATGGATCGGGGTGGTAGCACACGCGTGGCACACGGATTCCGAGAGCTCTGTGCGGTGCTGTGTGCCACAGGCAGGCCCTGCTCTGCAGAACGCAGACAGGAGAGGCGGCTGTGATGCAATAATGTTTTATTTTTAATTAAGAACGCGTTTGGTGCCAGCCCTGGCGCAGGTGGCTCCGCGGGGCAGCCGGGCTCTGCTCCACGAGCCGCTGGTGTGTGGCACTGCTGGGGCTGGGCACGGGCCGGGCAGGGGCGGCACGCGGAGCCAGGCAGACAGAGATGCATTTCCCCAGGGCCCCGGGAACAGATGGAGTTTACACGACTCAGGAAAACAGAAATATGCAGACTTTGAGCTTGATCCAGCTTCACTGAAGGCAGTTTTCTGCTGGCTTCAGGGGCTGGCGGAGCAGGGCCTTTCCAGGCTGCTTTTAGAGGAAAAGATCGTCTCTGCTGACCACACTCTGTTAACTCCCAGGGACACTGAGCGCTCACCAGTGTCTGTTTGGGAGGTATAAACTGCGTCCAGGGACATTTTAGTCTTAAATGTGGGATGGTTTTGTTGGTTTGTTTTTTAAAAGGTGATTCCCTGCCCCTCCCCATCCTGCCCCCACCATTTATTTCTCTGTCCAAGGCCATTCCTCAAACGCTTGGTGCACGGAGCCTCCTGACCCTGTTTAGTGTAATCAGATAAACACTGATTGCACTTAACCTCCCAGAGCTTCAAGATGGAGAGTTTCAATGGTTAATTAACAATTGTTAATTGTTTTAGCTGTGGAAGAATGGTTTTGTCCCTCCCCAGCCATTATCCCTGTGCTGTGTGCCCAGGGCCAGGTCAGTCCACGGTCCCCAGCTGCCACCCACCCCTGTCCAGCCCTGGGACACTTCCAGGCATGGGGCCTGCGATACAATTAAATAAATAAATGAATCTATAAATGCAAAGTCCATGTCATTACATTCCAACGATTTGCTTCAGAGGAACTGCTCTGTGTAGGAAAGTTATTTCTAAACACTATTAATTCCAGTTGTTGTTGCAAAGGTTCTCTTGTACATCCAATTAAAAACCATGCTTTGTGTAATTTGTAACTTTAAAAAATCAATTTCAGCGACGAGCCTTTCATGTTTAGTGCTTTGGCATCAGGTGTGGGGCTCTGAAAGGGAGTCACAGGTAAAGCAGAAAATGAAGGGGCTCGAGTGGGGAGGGTGTCAGGCTGAGGGACCCCTGCCAAGCCTGGCTGGTGGATGGAAACATCCAGAGCTGAGCCTAAATGTTTGTCCCTGAGCTCTGAGTGCCACTGCTGGGCTCGGGCAGGAACCTGGGCAGAGCCTCCTGCAGTGCTCCCTTCCCTGTGCCTGTGCTGGACGGGACCAGAGACCATCACCAGGTGAGCCGGGCGAGGTGTCACAGCCCCCAGGGCACCGTGCAGCGCTGCTGGAGGGTCTGAGCAGCTGGAGCAGCATCTCCTCGTGCTGCCAGCGCAATCCCGGTGCCCTCAGCCCGGGAACCACCGAGGGATGGACAAACACCTCTCCAGCACGTGCTGGAAGCCCTCAGCAGGGAAGGAGAGTGCTGTAGCAGCTGTGCAGCTGTAATGTTCCTGTATTTCATCCTTCCCAGCGAGCCCCGAGCCTGCTGCCACTCGGGGCCTGCTTCCCAGCATCCCCGCTTTTAACATCACACAAATATTTTTGTCACCTCTTCTATCAACTTAACCAGAAAACCATCACAAGACTTTGAGCTTTATCCTTCCTTGCCTGATCTTTCCTGCAGGCTGAACAAAGCAAACGTCTCCTGTCGCTGCCAGGCTGTTCTTCATCCTGACTTTATCTGTCCCTGCGCAGAGCCTCTCCCCGCCGCGCGCCCGAGTTCCGCGGAGCCGCGGGAACGACAGCTCCATCCCTCTCCTTCCTCACCTCCCGTTTACTGCGGGAGATGCAGAGGCCTCTGCCGCAGCGGGGAGAAGGGAAAGAGGTAACTGTGAGAGGAACGCAGCAGATTTTTCTCCTTGGTGTGAGCACTCACTCTTGCTTCCCTGTTATTTGTATAAATTATCCATCCTTGCCCATCCACTTTGCACCTCCAGTGTTGCCTTTGCATCCTGAGGACAAAAATAGCTGAGCAATGCTGGTTGATAAAAGATCTGAAAAAGGAATGTCAGTGGGAGTGTGGCTGCCCTATTTTTTGGGTTAATTAAAGTGAGGATGTTTCCTCCATCTCGAGCCCTCGGTGATTTTGTTCCTTCTCTCCCAGCATGCTGAACTTGCAGTTCAGCTCATGCATTTGTCTTGGAATGGGATCCTGAGCCAGGAAAAACTCAGCCTCACCTCTTCCAGAGCCACAGAGCCTGGGAGCTGGGGCTGGCAGAGCGGGGGGTCCCTGTCCCACCTGATCCCAGCAGGTTGCTCCAGGACCTGTCCGGGGAGTTGGGCATCTCCCAGGATGGAGCCCCCTCACCTGCCCAGTGTCTGACCCTCCTGCCAGGAAACAGGAGGGGTTTGGGTTCCCCGGATGGAGTCCAGGGTTTCCCTGTATGGGATCCATGCCCCGCAAAGCAGGGCCCTGCTCACCCTTCATTGTGTGGGGAAGGGGATGTTCTGTCCCGCTGCCAGGACTGCTCCGGGGTTTCAACGCGTTGGAAATGAACTCTGGGGTCGGATCTCCAGCCTGGGAGCACCTGGGGACCCTCAGCTCGGTGGATCCTGAGGTGACCCAGCCCTCAGCAGAGCACTGGAAAATCTCTGACAGATTTATTACAGATTTATTACAGATTTATTGCAGATTTGCTGTCAGGGTACCTCACTCGAGTTTCCGTCCTGAGCAGTTGGTGCTGCAGATGGTCCTTCAGCTCCGCTTGCATCTCACAGGGATCCCAGGTGGCTGAGAGTCAGCTCGGAACCCTCCGTGTGCCTGGGGTGGGCTCAGTCCCGGGGCCACCCCGGGGTGCATCTGCTGGCTTGGGTTTGACACTGACACACACACACTGTAATGGCCTGGCAAGAAAATAAACCAAAAACCCCCAAAATGAAACAAAACAAACCCCCAACCAACCAACAAACAAAAAACAACAACCAAAAAAAAACCCAATAAAAAATATACCGAGACCAACCAACCAAAAAAACCCCAATGAATAAATTCCTTTTTGTGTAATGCAAAGTGACCTGTAAAAGGCAGCCCTGGGAGCTCAGGCAAACCTGTGTGAAGCTGGAAGTACAACTTCAGATAAGCCCAGCCCCGGCTCCAGGTGAGACCTCAGCAGGTTTCAGTGACGGATGCTCGTGTGGACAATAGAAGTGTTCAGTCACAGAGAAATTAGTAATAAAGAAATAAAAGAAATAAAGACGAGACTCTCAAAAGAAATAGAAAAATCTGTGTTTCGAGTAAGAAACACATTTGTGGATAACAGGGCTTCAAAGAACAGGTTTTTTTTCAGGTTTTCTTAAATTATTCTCTCTCTGTACCTGTACATCCCTCCCAAACTCCAGGCACTGGTCTTGCTGGAGGCAGGCTGGGTTGGAAAGGTCTCCAGCCCCATCTGAGATGCAGTTTGTGGTCTCTGCAGAGGCACAGGTGCTTTACAGCTCGTCTGGACAGAGACAAGACCTCGATTTCCCTTTGGTTTGCACCTCCCTGGTTGGGATGTTCCCTCTGTGCTCGTGGCGGGGTCTGGGACTGGGGCTGGGGTGAGATGAGGCAGCAGCTCCCCACGAGGCATTTCCTCACTGTGGACAGCATTCCTGGAGTGCAGGAGTTGTTGGTGTGCACAGCTCCTGGGGAGGAGGAGGAAACACTTCCATGGGAGGGACAGCCTGTGGAGGCTTCTTCTGGGAGAGAATGCCAGGACTGCAAAGCTCTGGAGTCAGGGCAGGGCAGGGTTTCACTGGTATCAGCACTTCAGTGACAGAATCAGGTCCCTTAGACAGCTCCCTTTGAAAAAATGGCAATTTTCAACCTGGGGACTGCAAAAATAATTGAACAGCTTCACTGGAAATCTGGGAAAAGCACAGCATGGCCAGACTCAGAGAGATGCCGTCAAATGTCTGAAACTGTGTGGTTTTATCAGGACAGAAAGGCTTCGTCTGTCACGAGGGTCAAATGTGGGACTTGCTCTCAGAAGCCTTTCCCAGCCTTAAGGATTCTGTGATTCTGTCCCTGGCACCTCAGAGCAGGAGTGGGGTTTTTGTGTGTGGGGTGCTCAGGTGGGGCCAGCTGGCTGCTGGCTCCGGGGTAAATCCCCCTCTCGTCCAACAGTGGCACTCTGGGGACATTTCCTCTCAGTCTGTTGGGCTCCCGGGAGAGCTCCTGAGCTGGGGCTCAGTGCCTCGAACCCCTCAAAAGGAAAAGAACGAAAAATGTCAAAGTGCATTTGGAAAACTTGAAGAAAGGCTTAATTTCAACTGATTTTAAACCCCAGCCTGTCTGGTGGAACCGAGGTCAGGCCTTCTTCCTTTAGGCTCTTTGTAGAGGTGCTTCTGCCCATTTATTTAGAGAAATTCTGTTGATTAGATGTTTTACCACACAATATGATAATTATGCAAATAAATGCATAGCACCTTTGTTTAGCTTAATATCATTTTCTATCGCATACATTCAATTTTTCATTTCTTTCTTATTCTCAAAATAAATTAAAAAAAAAAGACTGCAGAAAGAAGATAGCACTGAGCACCCTTCCAGCAACATGTGTTCAATCAGAATGTAAAAAATCGTCTTTATTCTCCCATTTGTTAGATGACAAAACCTTCTCTTTGCTGCTGTCCCAGGGGAGCAGACATTCGTTCAAGTAAGGTTTTATTCCTTGTGACTCCAGATCAATTTATTATAAGATTT
This sequence comes from Mohoua ochrocephala, assembly GCA_013398855.1. Taxonomy (NCBI): domain Eukaryota; kingdom Metazoa; phylum Chordata; class Aves; order Passeriformes; family Acanthizidae; genus Mohoua; species Mohoua ochrocephala. The sequence continues at coordinate 122,558 of VZTA01008597.1, read as the reverse complement.
CTTAGAATAATGAGGAAAGACTCCTCCATCCTCAGAAAAAGACAATATAGCAGTGAAAAAATGGCCCTAGAAAATTGGTCAGAAGGGCAATTTCCAGCTAAGGGGAACATACATTAATCTCTGCTCTGAAAGTCAAGTGTTCTTGTTGCTGCTGGCTGATTGCTCAGCACTGCGTGTCCTGACGCTGCTGGCAATTTAGTCCCAGGCTTTTAAAAAGCCGAAGAGAAACCAAGAGAGTTCATAAATGTCATGGATTTAAGGTCATGGAGCAGGTGAGCCCAATTACTGCTGTTCCTAGACGTCCCCATATGCACATGGACATAAATAAGGACATGGCTTTAAAAGGGACCAAACTCATCCATGCAGAGAAGGAAATCAGCTTTCCCTCAGCTTTGCAGAGGCTCTGCTTCCTCCTCCTCACCCACCTGTGGGAGCTGGTTATGATCAGTGGGTGTTTATCCCTCAGAAACCCTTGTGCACATTTTGGGGCTGTCCTCTTTGGGCAGTCCATGAGCGTGGAAGGGAAATGGTGTTTTGAGAAAAAGACTTTAAAAGTTCCTGTGTTCTCTTTTGAAAGCTTGGCCGATGTAGTCCAGCTCTGGGCCCAGCACAGGCAGGACATGGAGCTGCTGGAGCCAGGCCAGAGGAGGCACCGAATGATCCGAGGGATGGAGCAGCTCTGCTGGGAGGAAAGGCTGGGAGAGCTGGGGGTGCTCACCTGGAGAGGAGGAGTTTGGGGTGAGCTCATTGTGGCCTCACAGGGCCTGAAGGGGCCACAGGAAACATGGAGAGAGACCTGGGACAAGGGCTGGAGGGACAGGACCCAGGGAATGGCTTCCCAGTGCCAGAGGGCAGGGCTGGATGGGATATTGGGAAGGAATTGTTCCCTGGGAGGGTGGGGAGGCCCTGGCACAGGGTGCCCAGAGCAGCTGTGGCTGCCCCTGGATCCCTGGCAGTGCCCAAGGCCAGGCTGGACATTGGGGCTGGGAGCAGCCTGGGACAGTGGGAGGTGTCCCTGCCCATGGCAGGGGTGGCACTGGGTGGGCTTTGGGGTCCCTTCCAGCCCAAACCAGTCTGGGATTCTGTGATTCCATGACTGGATAATGGTTGGATTTGCTCATGTGGGGTTTCTATGCAGTGAAAAAAGCAGGAACTCAACAGTGACTGCGCAGGAACAAAGCTCTCCCTCATCCTCCTCCATTGCTGGAATCATTTCCCAGCCCCTGCCCCGAATCTCTGCTGAGCCCCAGTCCCTGGGGGACCTGGAGTGCCAAGAGATGATCTCGTACTTGAGCAGGACCAAGCGTGTTTATTCAAATTTTCAGCTCATTCCTCTCATAAGCAAGGAGCATTTGGACAAAACCTCATTCCTGGAAATCATTTCCTGTGGGAGAGTGCTTGGTTAAAGCCGGAGCCTTACCCAGCCCGGCGTGGTCATGGCTGATTTGGGCTCGTGTTGGTTTTCAAAGTTGAGAGGCATTTTGAGTCTAATCCTCGCAGTATTTACTCTCCATCTCCTAAGACCATTTACCCAGGGGAGGGCTTAACCCTGCAAGACTTTGTGGAATACCGTGAGAGTAATTCTCCTTTTCACACTTCCCTTAATAACCCAGGCAGCCGTGCAGAAGAGCAGGATTATGCCAGGCAGGCCCCAGGAAATGCCTGCACATGCTAATGAGGGGAAGGGGAGCGCAGGCTGGAGAGAAGAGCCCCGAGGAGAGGCAGGAGAAGCTGCAGGTCTGTAACAGCCACTGCCCAGGACAGAACTGGAGCTGTGCCGTGTCCGCTGCGGGCAGGGAAGGGACAGTCCAGTCACAGAGAAGGGGAAATCATTACATCCTGCTGGGTGTAAGAGCATCTGCTCACTTCTGAGCACCTCCGGGGCTGGGGGCTCCACCACCTCCCCTTCCAGTGCCTGACCACCCTTTCAGGGAGGAAACTTTCCCCGGTGTCCAACCTGAACCTCCCCGGTGCAAGTGGAGGCCACTGCGCGTGTCTAGAAATTAAATGCGACCTGGGATTAAGAGATCCTTAGGTCATGTAAGTATTAATTAATGAGGAGTCAGGACAATCCTGTGAGGCCGCTGTCCCATTTTAGAGGCAGGGAAGCTGAGAGAGGCAGATGAAGTGCTCAGGGATACAGGATGAGGTTTCCATCGAGCCAGGAGTGCTGACTCCTCTGCCTTTCCCTTCCCTACAACCACACACATTTATTTTCCTGTTACTACCTCTGCAAAATAGTCCCTTCCTCGCTGTCCAGGAGGGGCCTTCTCCTCCTTAGAGTGATAAAGTGGAGCGATCCAAAGTCTGGGCAGAGCTCATCACTGAGTAAATGGATCTGGTGGGAAGGACGAGGCTCAGCAGAGAGGGGAGCGATGGAAAATTCCTGTGAAACACAGCAGAGGGGAAGAACTAATGAAAGACCAGGGGAAAAGGGGCTGTGTTACTGCTCTTAGCAGGGTGTCCCTTCAGGTGGGATCCTTCCATGCCTGGAAAATGTGGATGCTTCCCAGACATGCGAGCAGCCCGTCAGTAACAGCAATAAAATACCAACTGTCCCAGCAATGGTTGTTGTGTTCGCCCTCCTGGCTTTAGCTCCGTGTTTTCCCCGAGGTGCTGTCGCTCTTGGAAGCATTCCCACGAGACAAATCAGGGTTTTATTCCTCCCTGGGAACAGCTGCTGCAGAGGCCGACAGCCTTTTCTACTTGCTCTTTGGGCTGCACATGAAAATAACGATAATTTTTTATCTCATGCATTAGGAACTCTCAAATAAAAGGACGAACTGCAATAAAAAGCTGTGGGCACAGCTGGTCTCGGGTGGCCCCCTCTGCCCCCAGGTCACTTTGCAGCCTGGTGTTAGGGGACTGCAGAGCCAGCACTGGCACTTGTCAGGAACTGCCTTTCCTGGGGACCCTCCCCACCCTGGCAGCGCCCAGGGCTGATCCCGGCGGATCCTCAGTGGATCCTCAGCGGATCCCGGCTGATCCTCAGCAGACCCCGGCTCCCAGGGAAGGTGTCTGGCCCAGCGGCTCCTTGGGACAGCTCTGGAGCCCCCGAGGGTCTCCCAGAAGGAGCAGTGACACACTCAGGGTCAGGATAGGGTGGAAAAGGTGGAATGGAGCTGCCGGCAATCTCACGGGAGCATTCAGGGCCTCCTGAATCCTCGTTCTCCTTGAGCGGCCCCATGAGAGGCATCAGCAGCGGCTGAGAGGGCCAGGATGGATGGAAGGGCCATTTCCCACTCCTCTCCAATTATTATAAATGACAAAATAAAGCAGGGAAACTGTGGAGTGGGCACATAAAGAGAGAGTCGGTGACTAATGAGATTGCCACGTCCCTCTGGGAAATTATCCTGATTTCTGTGAAATAAATGGTGCCACACAGAATTCCCCACCCCTTCCTCTCCAGGGAGCAGAGGTGACAGCACCGCTCTTCCCTCCGGGGTGGCTGAAAGGGCTTCAGTTCCTAACCCGGGGGGTGTTGTTCACAAAGGAGAGAGAAAAGGAGTCAAATGAGGAGCTGTCAGTGTCTGACACGAGCTGACAAATCCTAAACCGCGATTCCTTCTCTCCACACAAAGCTGCTGTTGAGTAATTGAGTGGGTTTTACTCCTCTGGATGCGTTTGTACTCGTGGGAGAGGGAGCAGAGCCGCTCACCTGCCGCAGATATAACACATGCCCTGTGCTGCAGAGGAGCTCAGGTTCTCGGGAGCGCAGGGCTGTGCGAGTGGAAGCCACAGACACGATGCAGGTCAGAAGGCACAGCTGGGAAATATCCCTGAGAACCCCCCGCACCTTCTCACAAATAACGTGCTCGTTTTCCCCCAGCCATTGGAAAGGAGCAAGTTTTGACTCTTTTTTGGACTCACCTGTGAGCTCCTCCCCTGGCTCATCCTCTGACCCAGCCGTGTCCTGGGCTCCCACTGAGGCCTTGGTGCTGCAAGAGATGTGGGACATAAATGTGAATTAATGGTGTTTCTGTTCACCTTATCGGGTGTTTCTGTCCCCAGGTGGGAAGCCCTGGGCAGCCCATCCTGACGTGTTTCCCCATCCCTGCCTCCTCCCCCTCGCTCACCACCCCAACTTGAAATCAATCCACAAACTTCACGTATTTAAAGTGAAATTCTAGTGGTGACAGATATCAACGTCCTCAGGATATCCAGCATGTCTGATGGGATGATCCAGTGTTATTGAAAGATTCACTTTATTTTATTAAAAGAGGGATGAATTATATCAGATCACTTTGTCAAAGTGGTTAGGCTGTACCGAAGTATTTGGATCTTAATTTGATATTTCATTCTCTGCTTCAGACAGGAATATTACTGGTGGGACATTTTATGAGTAAAGATAAATTTGTAATAAACCACGGTGCCTACTTAAAACCTCATTATCCCCATCCTGTGCTTCCCCTGCGAAGCTGCACGAGCTCTCGTGCCTGTGGGGAGAGAGGAAAAGGCTGTTTCTCTCTGCTCCTACACCTCGGGCAGCCCAGCCGGTGCCCTCTGGATTTGGGGTGGGGAAGGACCGGTGACAGGAGGGGGCAGCCAGGTGGGGTCGGTGCCTTTGCCCAGGTAAGAAGGAAATAGGGACAGGACCAGAGAAACGGCCTCGAGTTGTGCCAGGGGAGGCTCAGGTTGGATACTGGGAAAATTCCTTCCTGGAAAGGGCTGCCCAGCCCTGGCACAGCTGCCCAGGGCAGGGGTGGAGTTCCCGTCCTGGAGGGATTTCACAGCCCTGTGCATGTGGCACTTGGGGACACGGGGCAGGGGTGGCCTGGGCAGTGCTGGCAGTGGTTGGACTCGAGGGGCTCAGAGGGATTTTCCACCCCACACAATTCTGTGACTTTGGGATTCTGTGAAATGCAGTTTGAAAACCACACTGAGGCCGAGCACCCAGGGGAGCCTGGGGATGCTCCCTGCAGAAGCCGGAGAGGTCGGGGTCGGAGCCCCCAGGGAGGGTCGGGAATGGGACGGGATCAGACGTGTGGGCACTCGGAGCAGGGTGCACAGCCCAGCCCAGGCTCAGCTCCGTCCCTGCGCAGCCTGGGGGGCTGTGGCACAGCTCACACCCCGGGCACCTCCTGTTCATTTAGACTTTCCTGCTTTCTGGCTGCTTTCCCCAGGTTTTAAATCAGCCTTGCCATCCCCGCTGCCAGCGCAGGGAGTGATGATTCATGGCTGTCACAGGCACAGGACCCATGGCACGGCCACCCCTCCAGCTCCCCTTGCTCTCCCTGTCCCTCTCCCTCACACATACCAGCACCTGCCCCCACCCAAACCCTCCCCCAGCAGCTTCTGGGGAGGGCTGTGCAGCTTTAGGGCCAGCGTCATGGGGTATTTTGGGGTTGTCCCTTTGTGCCTGGCCCGGAGCTGCTTTCCTGCCGCACCTCAGCTCTCGCAGCTCCTTTGACAATCTGTGAAATGGAACTGAGGCAAAGAGGCTTGTGAAGCTTCCAGGCACCGTCACACGGTGAGAAACAGGGAACTTTCTGGCACCTTTTCTAATCAGGCTGTTCCTGAAATGTGAAATGCTCACGCACAGCGCCGTGGGGTGAGAACGAGCAGGAAACAAATCGCTGGCACGGAAAATATCAGCAATTTGCTGCATATGCCAGGGAAGAGGCATCACCGTGCTGCCAGGTTCAGGTGAGGCAGTTTTCTGCCCTGGGTTTAGAGAGGGTTTGGTCACAGCCAGCAGTAATTGCTGACGCTCTCTTTGGGTTTAACACACTGTTCTGTACAGGGCTCGGAACAGGTACGAAGTCAGAAATTTCTCAGAACACCCTTTGCTCGTGCTGCTGCTCTGCTGTCAATCAGCCTGCACTAATCTGGTTATTCCCCACCATGAGCTCTCTTCAAGGCCTGTGAAATCCTCAGGCTAAGTGCCCTGCTCCAGCTGGATTGTGTTTGGAGCACGACTGAAGGGGCAGGGGTGGGGTGGAAGGGGACTCAGCTGCAGGTGGGTGGGCTCTGATCAGCTCTGCCTGCAGGCTGGAAATGAGTGAGGATGTGCTCAGGTCAGGGCCCGCAGCTCGGGGTTGGGTTTGATGTGCTGCAGTGGGATGAGTCTGGCAGGAAGCAGCTGCAGTCGTTTTGGATCAAGTCTGGGATCTGATGGAGCACGACCTTTGGGGGTGCTTGGTGATGCTGTGGGCAAGGGAGCTGGGAGCAGCTGGGTGAGAGGGGCAGGGAGATGCCCTGTGGATGTGGATATGGAAATGGACAAGGACACAAAGCCAGGCTTCGGAGCAGCCTGTCGGGAGCCCTTTCCCTGGGGCCTGTTCCCGGGAGTCTCGCTGGGCGCTCTGAGTGTCAGAGTTATTTCTGCTCTAAGACGGAGCCTGGGCTCCTGTTCCCTCCTGCTTCCTGACTGAGCCATTCCAAACTGCCTGAGCCCAGCGTGAGGATGGATGTGGGGATGTGGGAGTCTCTCCAGGGAGTGGATTTTTAACAAGGTGAACTTTGTTGCTCTAAAACCCTCTGCCCGTTCCGTGTTCAGCAGCTTTCATGTATCACAGCCGTACACGAGTGTCTGAGAGCACCCCGGGGCTTTAACCTACTTAAAGAGAAGCTCTGTGGTAAGCCCAGCCCTGGAAGGGCAGGCTCTGCCTCCCTGCGAGGCTGCCAGGGCACCATCTGTGCCCTGCGGAGCGGGAGGCAATGCTGGAAGGCTGTGCCTGGTGATCCCAGGCTGGGACAGGGACCCAGCCCCTGCTGAGCCGAGCAAACGGATCCGAGCTGTGCCCTGCTTAGACTGGGATTGTCCCATCAAACAGAGCCAGAGAGGCTTTGGAAAGTGGCAGCGTGGGGCTTTCATATCTGTGACCCTCCTGCCCAGGGCACTGTCACAGAGGGCTGAAGGGCTGGTGACGAGGTTCCAGGGCTGGCAAATGCCGGTGTCCTCCTCAAGCACACAAGGAGGTGGGGGGGGTTGTTCTCTATCAGGTGGGGAGATCTGAAGGTGGGGATTTCCCCTCTTTCCCAGACAAAAGTGTTCTAAAAACTTGGCTTTTGGAGATAGAAAAATGCCAGAGTAAATATATTTCCCTCATAATTTCTTTGTACTTAGAACAGAGATAAAGACTTGGTGGTTTCTGTGGAATCTGATTTTGTGTGCTGATTTATCTGATTTATGTTGAATCTGTATTTTGATGGAATCATTTTGCTGGGAAAAATTACACTAAATAATTGCTCTGGCTGCTGCAGAGCAGCTGCTGTGGTTCCTGCTGGGCAGGGCAAGCTTTCCCCTTCTGCCACTTGCCCACTCCTTGGCCCCGGGAGCTGCTTCCCAGTTTATCCTCTCAGTGTCTGTGCTTCCCTTCCTCTTTCACAGCTTTGGTGCTGCTTCCTGTGTTGAGTTACACTCGCTGCCTCTTGTAAAATGTGCTGCAGATTTGCTGTGCCAGAATTAAACTGCTAAAATTTGGAGTTCGGGATGTCACGGAGTGTGGCAAAACACTCGCGATCCCTGTCAGCTGCTTGAGCAGCAGCTTCTGCTGGGAGCCAGGGAATCACCATGGAATGGCCTGGATCGGAAGGGACCCCAAAGCCCACCCAGTGCCACCCCTGCCCTGGGCAGGGACACCTCCCACTGTCCCAGGCTGCTCCCAGCCCCAATGTCCAGCCTGGCCTTGGGCACTGCCAGGGATCCAGGGGCAGCCCCAGCTGCTCTGGGCACCCTGTGCCAGGGCCTGCCCACCCTCCCAGGGAACAATTCCTGCCCAAAATCCAGCTAAATTTCCCCTCTTTCACTCTGTGCCACCCATTGCTCCTCATCCCATCAGTTCCTGATGCAGGTCCCTCTCCAGTTCCCTGTGATCCCTTCAGAGCCTGGAAGGTGCTGTGAGGGCTCCACACAACCTTCTCCTCTCCAGGCTGAGCACCCCCAGCGATCCCAGCACGTTTCCATGGGGGATTTGCTCCTTATCAGCTTCACGGCCTTCCCTGCTCCCTCTGGGGCAGGAGCTGCTCGGGCCTGTCCATCTCTGAATTCCCTGAGCTCTCTCTGAGAGCACTTAGGGCCGGTTTCCCCTGTGCAGTGACTGCAGAGCTACATTATCTCAAGAATTAAAACCAAAACAATTTGATGAAATAGTTGGCTTTTTTGCCTTCTGCTTAGAGACAAAACTTTTATTGCAGCAAATGGAACTAAAATCAATATACATGGAAATGACTCGCATTTGGGGACGCTGGGTATTGTTGATTTAATACTATTTATTTAACAGCTTGGCAAATGTGTGGTTTGTCTGTCTCGATAGATTTTGAAGAAAATGATAATGTTTTATAGTAAACAGTATAAAAATTCAAGCGAAGGCATCTTAATCAACTCCTATAAAAATTAAATGAGCGATTGAACATGTCACAAGCTCAAGTCTATTTTATCATGCTACTCATATTAATGCTGCAGCTTCTTTTGTGTGGGCTCCATTAATATTCATAAGGGCTTTAGTGCAGAAGTGTGCCATTCTTCCTGGGGTTCCCCCTTTCCTTGTCTCCAGCCAAAACTCAAACCCTCTTTAGCCCCTTAGAAATCGCAGATTATCTTCAAAAAGTCTGTTGAACGTAAGCAGAAGTGACATCTCGTGGCATCCTGAGTTCCAGCGTTATCCTGCATGCTCAGCACACAGCTCCAGCTGTAACAGATAATGAAACCACTGATACTTCCTTCAGCTTGGGGAAGAACTTGGAGGAATCAATCCAGCAGGTAACAGCAGCCAAGACTCGCCACCTGCCCTGATTTGGGGACGTTTTGGGTCCGTAGCTACTTTCAGGAGGATTTGGGCTGGAGAGAAAAGTGATCACCCAGGGGTGGCTCTGTTGGCACCTCCCTCCCCGGCAGGGCAAGAGCCTCCCCCGAGGGCAGGGCTTGGGATGGGGGTGTTGAAAAGAGCCAAGAGCTGGGATTTAAGAGAATAAGCGAGTCTCTAGATCCAGTCCTCTTTAAGCTGGGAGCAGGGAGCCCTTGTGATGAAGTCCCCGAGTTGTGGAAAGGGTCCTGATGGCGTTGCTGCTCTGAAAATCAATTTTTAAAGGATTGCCAGGAAGGAGGGTTTAATTCCTCCGTTTGACTGAGGAGGCAGGTTGGTAGCTCGTACCTTCCTGTGGTGTGGACGACTTCTCACTGAACATAAAATAAGCCCGAATAATATCTTCTTTGATGTATTTATTTTATAAAAGCCAAAAAGGTGTACTGGAAGATCAAGCATCTGTCTTTGGAGAAATCCCTATCAAGGAGTTTGGAGATGAAGGTCTCTCTTGCTCCATGGCAGTGGTAATGCAGTGAATGACAAATCATGAAGGAATAAATTTGCATTCATATTTATTGAAGGCAATCTTGAAATATCCCCAAGCAAGAGAGACTTGCGTTGTGAAAGAGAAATTAAGGTGACATTGGTAATCAAAGCAGTGACTGTGGGATGGGAAGTGTCACTGCTGGGGGCAAACCTGGGAACTTTGGTGCAGTTTCTGTCCAAAACAGTGCCAGGAGAAGGGGGAATGGCTTTAAGTGGAGGAGGGTTGATTTGGATTGGATTTTGGGGAGAAATCCTTCCCTGATGAGAGTGGGGAGGCCCTGGCACAGGGTGCCCAGAGCAGCTGTGGCTGCCCCTGGATCCCTGGCAGTGCCCAAGGCCAGGCTGGACATTGGGGCTGGGAGCAGCCTGGGACAGTGGGAGGTGTCCCTGCCCATGGCAGGGGTGGCACTGGGTGGGCTTTAAGGTCCCTTCCAGCCCAGACCATGCTGTGGTTCCATGAAAGCAGCAAGGGAGCTGGGAGCAGGGACAGGCTGTGACATCCCCGTCCCTTGGTGGGGACGAGGGCTTGACCTCTCTGCTGTTCACGTGAGGGCTGGTGGGAGTTGTCCCAGCTGGGGAGACCCTTCCCCACTGCTCATTCCCGGTGACACTCATGCAGAAGGGTTTTTCCTGGCCAGCTCAGCCCAAGCTGCAGCTCAGCTCACGCTTGGAGGCGTTCCTGGGAGCAGAGCCCGTGCTGGGGGTGCGAAGGGCTCGAGCCGGGCCAGGGCGGCGCTGGGGCCGCTGCTCAGCTCCCTCAGGCCGAGCACAGAACGGTGCCTCATCCCGCTGCCTCATCCCGCTGCCTCATCCCGCTGCTTGGCGGCTCCTCCGCTCTCTTTGCCGGAGTGTTTTTGGGGAGTGTTCGGATGTTTCCACACTCCCGCACGCTCTCCCGTGACCGCTGCTCTCAGGAGAAGCTGTGCTGAATTCCGTCCCACGGCCGCCGGGCTGGGCAGCACCAGCACCGCCCGTGCCCGGGCGCCGAGAGGCCGCGGCTCTGCTGGAACGGGGGCTGAGGCCCTGCCGGGTTAATCGGCTTTCATCGGGCATTGCCCCTGCGGCCACAGCCAGCGATGGGCACACCCGTCCCTGTCTAATGGCCCGTGTGGGGAATGGCGGCGAGGGAACGGCGTTTAACGCCTGCCAAAGCTCTCCCTGGGCTGTGTTTGCTCCTGCCTTGGCCTCTCTCCATTGCCGCGGCCCCAGTCCCCGCCGGGCCGGGGAGCCTTGCGGAGGCCGGGAACGGCAACTTCTCAGGTGGTGGCAGTATAAGACACTGAATGGATGGAGCGGCCTCTCCTGCCGTGGTCCCTGCCTGTTCCCTGCCTGTTCCCTGCCTCTCCGAGCCGTGCAGGGGCATTCCTGCCGCTCCTCGTCCCCCGAACCCGGCAGGGCTGGGGAGGCACCGGGGCCGCCGCGCTGTGGTGTCTGTGCCGGGGGAAGGGGCTGTGACTCTGAAAAACCACAATTTCACTCTGGAAAACCACACTTTCTGCCTCTCCGTGGCTGGCAGTAGATCAGGACCCAAGCCAGGCTCAGCTGCAGGTAGCTGAGTCGCCAGGTGAGCAGTTCCTGAAGTGCTCAGGTGCGATTTTCACGGCAGAGGACTCAGAGTTCCATCCCTCCTGCAAAGCCCAGGGTCCCTGGGAGCGGGGTGGGAACAGGTGTCGAGTCCCAAACTGTGGGTAAGGGCAAGGTCATTAACAGGATTTAATGTACGTGAACTGCAGGGTTAGTGCTGCGTATTCCTGCGTGCAAATCAGGATCCTTGTTCCAGCTTTATTTCTGTGCTACTTTCATGAAGCATGCTTACTTTCCTTAAGCTCCCCCCTTATATTTCAATTTTTAATTTGCAAATTATGAAGCATTTTGCTCTTTGTTGTTGTCCATCAGACACAGCAGCAGGTGTTTTCTTGGTCCAGCTTTCTGAATCAGCCTTAAATTCCCTATATACATTACACAATGTACAGAAAGATGTATTCACTCATTTTTGTAGGTTTAGCTACTGAATCAGTCCGGCTTTCCAGGAATCCAGTGTTACTGGCCTGGTACCAACTGTACCCTGGAGAAATGGACTATTTAGAAGGAGTCATTTCCCCTTTGTCTTATTAACTCCTAATGTGGATTTGGAAGTTCCAAAGGTGCTGCCTGTGGGTGTTTTCCTTGTCTCTGCTTTGGGCGCCTTGGAATCCCTGAATCCTTAAGGTTGGAAGAGACCTTTAAATTCACCCAGTGCCACCATCACCCAGCAGCACCACGGTGACCACCAACCACATCCCCAGGTGCCACATCCACACGTGTTTGGGGCCCTTCCAGGGACGGGGACTCCACCGACAGATCAGAAATACTTTCAGGATGGGAAGATACTGGCCTTTCCTTTTGCCCCCCCCCCAAATTCTGGCAGTGCTTATACTGCAGAGAAGACAAAGGAGCAGATACGTGGTCGTCACAAGAAGCGGGTGAGGAGTTAAGTGGGCAGAAAGGCAGAGCCCTTGGGGTGCTTGGCAGGAGTTGTGAGCAAGTCCCTGTGTTCCCTGTGACCTTCAGGGCTGCGTTCCTGGCGGGAGCCGGAGCCTCCCGAGTGCTGGCCCCGGTGCCTGCCTGCTCCAGGAGTATTTCTGCCTTTTAGTTTTGTCTCAATCACTGAAAGGTCAATAAACTGCTCATTTATTTGAGCGCTAACGCTTCACTGGGCCGACAAATCTCCATCTCTGCAGCAACAGAACCGGGCTTGCTGTGTGATCCCAGGTGCTCCTGCAGCCTGGATTTGTAGCCCTGCAAGTACAACTGATACCAGGTAATAACCTCTTTAGGGGACTCTGACCTTTTTCCCCTTAATTCCCTTATTTTCCCAAATTGGTTTGATTCCAGCACTCCCGTAGCTCCTGTTTCAGTCAAACTCTGCAGCTTTCAGGTGTCGGTGGAGTTGAGCCACAGCCACTTCTTCAAAAATTCATCTTTTATGGCTGTGGTGGGAGCAAAACTCAAGCCAGCCGCAACTCAACTGCTGTAGCTGGACAGTCCAGAAGAATGGAGAAGGGGATGGTGTTATTCCACCAAAAAATGCAGATATCTGACTTATTTTAGAATCCTACCTCAAGGTGATGGCCCTGGGTTCACTCCTTGGGGGAAAAAACCCACAAAAACACAGGTGTGGTGTGAAAAAAATGGGGGAGACCCTGGAAAAACCCATCGTGCCCGAGTGTGTGGGTTTGGCTCCTGTGCCCAGGGCATGGCCAGGGGCCACGGTTTGGGTGCAGAGCCCCAGCCAGGGCTGCACCCCTCGGTTAGAGCCGGATTTATGTGAAATTGCCTGCAGTTGTCACAGCCAGGCAGGATCCCAGGTTATCTCCTCGCAGGCTGGCAGAGCCACACTCGCAGCTGAGGCACCCTTGGCTCTGAGCAGTTGTTGAACCACCCAGAGCTGCTGTTTCAAAACAAACCCCTCACACACAGATGGCCAGCGCTGCCTCATTTAAAGCACATCTCATTTTCCCACCGGCTTTTTGGAGTTTAAATGCCAGTGAACATATTGAGAATTGCAGGGGCATTAAAAATAAAAGATGTCTTTAAACTTGCAGCAAAAATAACTTGCAGAGAAATATTACTAAAGATCATTGGTTCATCAAAGGAGATCTGGAAGGGAAATTTCAGCTTTGCACGGTGAAAAATAAGAGGAAGAAGTGGCCGGGAGTGCTGTGATGGCTGTGGAGGGAGCTGTTACCTGTGGGCAGGGATGGGAGATCAAATGGAGCCCAGCCTGGGATGTTTCCTGTGGCTTTTAAAAAATGGATTTCTGCCCAACTGGTGCCTTGATTTGCAGGGTCATGTGGAAACTTGATGCTCTTACCTTCCTACTGGCTAACAGGATTAATGTAGGAAAAAGGGAGAATATTTCAGTTAAGGTGTTTTATCGGTGGGTTAAAAGTGCCCAGACACCAAAGCACCAAGAGGTACCAGAATTGGGTTACACAAGAAATGTCTCTTTAAAGGTTTAACTTGGAACACTCAGAGCAAACTCTGAGGGATCAGAGGGTGGATGGAAAACAAATCTAATTTAAAATAGCGAAGACAAGCCAATAAAGCTGATCCTATCAAACAGTTTCAATAGTGGGATAAAATGCAAAGCTGTTTTTAACCAATGCAGTTCTGAGCACAAGAAAAAAGCATTTTGATTCAATGTACAGCCAGCAGGGGATCAGAGGCTGAATTGGTGAAATTTCGAGAATTCATCTTTAAAGAATTTCAGGAGTATTTTCTGAAAGGAGAGCAGAGCTCCACGTCTGGAGTCCAGCCTGCCTGGCCTTGAGGAGCTGCTGGCTCATTGTGTCCCTGGTGTGGTGCCACAGCTCCCTTGGGGGCAGGCAGAGAGTCCCAGACTGGTTTGGGTTGGGAGGGACCTCAAAGCCAGTGCCACCCCTGCCATGGGCAGGGACACCTCCCACTGTCCCAGGCTGCTCCCAGCCCCAGTGTCCAGCCTGGCCTTGGGCACTGCCAGGGATCCAGGGGCAGCCACAGCTGCTCTGGGCACCCTGTGCCAGGGCCTGCCCACCCTCCCAGGGAACAATTCCTTCCTCACCATTTCTCTTCCTGGATGTTTAAATCTGCATCCCAAAACAACACCAACACGTACTGCGATACCAATTGCCCTTTTTTTCAGTAACAACCTGTAAAAAAGCTGACTTTATGCCTTCATAGTTGGCATTAAACTGCTGAATGGAGGAAACATTTCCTTGGTTAAAGGAGAGTGAACCATCCCTGTTTGCCTTTGGAAGGTGACACTTGCAGCGAGCACAACAATTTCCTCCCTCCGCCGCGCTGCCATTTCAAAATTTGCCCTTTTCAAAAATCCATCTAAAATCTCATCTTTTCCTAGGTTTACCTAAAGTGCTGATTCTAACCTTGCTCTCGCCGTGCTGTATTTGTTTGACTTGTGTGAACTACTATTTTTACAGGTTTTCTTATTGCTATGTTGTGTGCTTTGTACCTCTGCACAATCCAACCTTAAACATTTATAAAAGCCCTTAAAAATCCAAAAAGTCAGACTGGAGAATAAGCCACGAACTGATTAATCTGTTACACCACTTAAAATCCACTGCAAAGGTGTGTGTGTGGGGGGGATGAACACAGCAGCATGGGGAGTGGTGGGATTGAGAGATGTGCTTTTCTCAAAAAAATAACTTACCCACACCCATAAGGTTTGTTACCGAGCCTGGAGGGTTACTGGTGTGAGAAACAAAGGGTTGTTCTTAACAAGCAGAACTAAGTGGGCAGGGCAGGATTCGGCCCCTGCAGTGCCTCCCGTCGCTGGCAGACGCGGAGCAGGAGCTGGGGTTGCTGCTGCTTTGGGAGCCACGAAGGGAGGGTCAGGGCTGAGCTCCCCTCGGGGGGACCTGGGGGTACCTGGGCACAGGGAGGGAGGGGCTGCACCTGCAGCCTGGGCTGGGGACGCTGCTTTTGGAGCCTCGTGGGGGAGCGTTTGTGGATGCAGATGAAGAACTGAAGGAGGGGAAGGAGGTGGAGGCTTTGGGAAGGGGTGAGAAGGCCGATCACATCGCTCTGAGGAGGAACACGTGGAGGGAGCAGGACTGGGGGGAGATGGAGACACTGAAGGAGATGGAAAGAAGGCCAGATTGAGAAAAAGCAGCTGCAGATGGAGGAAACACTGTTTGTTGGGAGGGGAGCAGGGCACCAGGGCTGGAAGCTGAGCCCCTGCACCAGCCAGGGCTGCCTGGGCTGGGAAGCTCGGGCTGTGCTGTGGGCTCTGCTGGCCAGGGACGTTCCCCATCTGCTTGAGGGAGATAAGTCCTTACCTGAGCTGAGGGAAAAAGAGATAGAACTGTGCTTAAAAATTGGTAATTATGAAAAGCTCAGATCATAATAGGCCATAATAAGGAAGTCTGGGTGATAAATTGAAAGATAAGTGTTCATGAAAATGAAGTTAAATTCTTCTCTGAGCAGCCTGGGCTGCTGGAAGGTGTCTCTGCCCACGGCAGGGTTGGAATGAGATGGAGTTTAAGGTCCCTTCCAACCCAGACCAGTCTGGGATCCTGCGAATTTCCCCATCCAAACCATTCCGTGATTCTATGATTGAAATGTTGAGGTGTGGGAGGAGTCGGTTCTGTTCCCCTCTGGCCTCGGACAGAGGAGCTACAGACAGCTCTGGGACACCCTCAGGGCCCTGTCCTGGGCAAGTGCCACATCCCCATGTTCATGTTCCTTCCCCTGAAGGTGTTGCTCGTGTCCAGTTCCCTGCAGGAGCCAGGCCTGTCCGGCTGCAGGAGCTGACACAGAGCAGCCCCTCTGTCCTGGGGAGAGCCCCAGCCCCGGCAGGGCTGATGCAGATCTGCAGTCCCCGTGCCAGCTGCCACTACAAGAGCATCAAAAGCCAGACAGGGCAGCAGAAAGTAGTTCAGCCTTGAAGCAGGTTTGTCCTTGAGCCCAGCCCCGAGGGCTGTGCTCAGGCAATCCCTGTGAACAGGGCCCTCGGGGCTGGTTGAAGGGCAGGTGAAGTGCACTCGCTGCTGAACCTCTGCTCCTTCCAGTTGCTTTATGCAGGGGAAAACATTCACGTTGCAAATGCAAATTAAGGTTTTTATCAGGTGGGTGCTTAAATAGAAAAGTTCTAACTCTTTTTTTCTCAAGTCAGAAAGGAAATAATTCCTTCAGATGGAGAACAACCCCATGAATAAACCCTAAATCACAGGGTGCTCTGCATTACAGCAGAGGTGAGGAGCTAATCCAGGATCTACCCTCAGCCCCTCACCAGTACCCAGACTGACTTCTGTACCAACACCTCTAATTTGGAGACCAGACTGACTCAGGCTTTTCATCTCCTGCTTCACCCAGATATATCTTTATTTTTGACCAAAAATGCCACAGTTTAGGCCCATGCCGGTCACGTGCTACTGTTCTGCAAGGAAGGTGGTGAAGCCCCAGCAGCCCCACGGGTGTTCACTGGGGCGTGCGTGGTACCTGCTGGGCAAATTCCCCCGTGGCTCCTGGGGCCTTGCAGGGCAGGGATGGGGAGTGTGTGCAGGGCAGGGAACGGAGCTGGGGAAGGGGCTGGAGCCCCAGGAGCGGCTGAGGGAGCTGGGAAAGGGGCTCAGCCTGGAGAAAAGGAGGCTCAGGGGGGACCTTGTGGCTCTGCACAAGTCCCTGACAGGAGGGGGCAGCCGGGGGGGGTCGGGCTCTGCTCCCAGGGAACAGGGACAGGAGGAGAGGGAACGGCCTCAGGCTGGGCCAGGGGAGGTTTACTTTCACTATTGGGAGAATTTCCTCCTGGAAAGGGCTGTCCAGGCCTGGCACAGCTGCCCAGGGCAGTGCTGGAGTGCCCATCCCTGGAGGGATTTAACAGCCGTGTGGATGTGGCACTTGGGGACATGGATCAGTGGTGGCCTTGGCAGTGCTGGGAATGGTTTTGGGCTCAGAGGACTTTTCCAACCTTGATGATTCTGTGATTCCCTGACACACAAATTTCACATGGCTGGACAGATAATGAAGGACCAAAAAGACCCCTTTTTTCCCTTTGCCTCTGGCAGCATTCCTGTCCTGTTTCTATGGTAACAGGAGGATTGGCAAAGCCCTGGAGAGTGTCCCGGCTGTGTCTGTTCCACAGCGCTGGTTCTGGTTTTGCTGATGGGACGTTTTGCTTCTGCGGGATCTCCCCAGCAGCACGGCTGGGAAGGACATTGAGTGGGACCTGTCCTGCCTGGGGAAGCTTCTGGGCAGAGCTCCTTGGCTCCTGTGGTGGCCACAGCTTTGTGTCTGAGACATCACCAGGCTCCCAAATCCTCCATGGCTTTGGTGTTGTGGGAACAGGATTGGAAAATACGTTCTTGGAATTCTGGAAAATTCCATAGAACTACACATTCCCAGAGTGGGTTAGATTGGGAGGGACCCCAAAGCCCATCCAGTCCCACCCCTGCCATGGGCAGGGACACCTCCCACTGTCCCAGGCTGCTCCCAGCCCCAATGTCCAGCCTGGCCTTGGGCACCGCCAGGGATCCAGGGGCAGCCCCAGCTGCTCTGGGCACCCTGTGCCAGGGCCTGCCCACCCTCCCAGGGAACAATTCCTGCCCAATATCCCATCCAGCCCTGCCCTCTGCCAGATTAAAGTTTCCATTTCCCTTTTTAAAGGAGATCTGGCCTCTCTCAAAGCTTAACTCTGCCAAAGCACTGATGGTGGTCAACCCAAAGGTTTTCTCCTCCAGCTTTCCCATGGTGCTGCCTCAGCCCCTGCCCCAGCCTGTGCACACAAATGTCCTTTTGTCCCCCAGATGAGCGATCCTTCATGCAAATGGGAATTGAAAAGTACCACTTTATGCTAATACCCATTTCAGCCACTGAGGGGTTGGATGAGCAGGTGGGATGTCCACAGCCCAGGTTGCATCCAGTGTCATTTCAGTTTAGGTAGAAACTGAGTCACGCCCAGAACTGGAACAATACTTTGAATTCTGTGAGTGTTCCCTTGGCACCTTGCTCAAAGCTGCTGTTCAAAACCAGAGAACTCACAATGGAAAAGTTTTCAGTAATATTAATTTTCCTCTTTCACACAACACAATTTCCCCTAAAACTAAGGATTTTTTTCCAAACAGTGTACATCATGTTTTGTTTCAAAAAACCACTTTGCAGTGTACATGATGTTTGGATTTGCTACAGAAATGAATTTCAGTAAACTTGTGTTTGAAGTATTGATTGGAAGATGGATAACTGACAAATCCAATACAAATGCAATGTTTTAGAGCTGCAGGTGCCACCTTGAGTTGGGTGGGATGTTCTTTCTGCCGGGCACATTGTGTGTGATGCATGAGCCTCTCCTCATTCCACGAGCCCGGCTGACCTGTGCTGCCCTTCTCCTGAGTATGGGATGGAATTAATTGCCTTGAACAGTTTAGAAGTTCATCCCAAGTGTGTTCAGAATTCAGGTGCATGGAGGTAAAGAGATGAAATTTAGGTGTTGGATAACCTGGTTTTCCTCATGCTTTCCGTGGCTGAGCAGGTGCTGATCCAGTCTCGTTTTCTCTCGGCTGCGGGATGTGCTCAGCCTCTCCCGCTCTGCCCGGAGCTCATCCCTTTATCCCAGGGTGTGTCTGTCCTGTGCTGGGGCAGGTGGTGTCTCCGGGGCTCTGCCACCCCCTGGTCACAGCCCAGCCTTGCTGAGAGCCAGCGGGGCCGGGTTAGAACCAGACCTGAAACGTGTGAGCTCAGCGGGGCACAGGGAATTAATGGGGGGATTCAGCAGGACTCTGTCAATCCCCCACCGGTCGTAGAATGTCTGAGAGCTGCAAAGACAGAGATCCATCTACAGATAGATCCATCTGTAAATAGATTTGGGGGCTTGGACGAGGTGATCTCCAGAGGTCCCTTCCCCCTGACTCTTCTGTGACTCTGATCTGCCTCCCTGGTCCTTCTGCCTGTGTCCTCCAGAGTGAATCCACTGTGACCCCGCTGTGCTTTGGGAGCCTCGCTGCTCAGCACCTGGAGATCACAGAGCTGCAGAAGCACTGGGGTTGGAAAAGCCCTCTGGGAACATCGAGTCCAACCACTGTCAGCACTGCCAAGGCCACCACTGCCCCATGTCCCCAAGTGCCACATCCTCATGGCTGCAAATCCCTCCAGGGATGGGGACTCCACCCCTGCCCTGGGCAGCTGTGCCAGGCCTGGGCAGCCCTTTCCAGGAGGAAATTCTCCCAATAGTGAAAGTAAACCTCCCCTGGCCCAGCCTGAGGCCGTTCCCTCTCCTCCTGTCCCTGTTCCCTGGGAGCAGAGCCCGACCCCCCCCGGCTGCCCCCTCCTGTCAGGGACTTGTGCAGAGCCACAAGGTCCCCCCTGAGCCTCCTTTGCTCCACCTTTGTGCTGAGGCTCACGGCCTAGGACTTCAACACCCGTAATTATAATGTAAGATATAGTAGCATAACCCCTCTTGTGGGTAATTAAACAGTTACAACAACCCTCTTACACTTGTGTTATCACAGGAATGTTTTTAAGCCTTAAGTGCCAGCTGATCTGGAAGGCGTTCCAGTGAAGGCATTCCAGGTCAGAGCTGCTTTGGTAGCAACACACAGAAATAAAAGAATGAAAACATCTGCTTAGAATGTTTTTTTTTTTTTATTATTATTAATCTTGGATCTGTTCTTTAGATCATTTATTCTCCTTACCAGCTTTGATTACAAAGGTTACTTGGTGCATTGGCTCAGTAATGTGCTAGTGGGTGGCACTTAGAGGGGATAAATTAGATTCAGGATTATTCCTTTCTCTGTTGAGTTTAGGGAGTTGTGTTGGGGTTTTTTTAAAATTGTTGTTGTGTGTTTGGGTTTTTTTTTTTTACTAGATTTCTCTGCCTCATTTGTTCTGTAATGCCTGTTGCTGTAATTGCAGCCCGTGGCTGTGTCAGGGCACAGCTGTTGGGTGAAGCCTTCAAAGGGTCCCTCCCCACTCCCTCATCGATTGGCGAGTGCAAGCATCGATTTCCATGTCAGTGCTCCTGCCTGTGCCACAGCGAGCCCGGCATTGCTGATGACTGATTTAAGCTGTCATTACTCAGAACAGAAGGGGTGTGACTGGAAAATGCAGATTGGTTTTGTGTGTGATTTCTGGAGCCGAATTGGCAGGTGCTTTCATGAAGATACTCTCAGGAAATGACTCAAATACAAAGATAAACAGTACTTAGGGAATGCCTAATTAATAACTACAATCATAATATTTTGGTCTAAATATTAAAGGGAGCCTCATTAAAGGAATGCAGAGGCTGTTTTTTAGGCTGGCTTGGCTGCAGGAAAGCCGAATTTGTCGGAGTAAGAAGTTTCTGCAAGAGCTTTGGTTGTACTTAGGAAGTGTTTAAACACAAAGCTGTGCTTGTGCAGCAGTGGCACTGATGGTTTTCACTCCCAAATGGGGAACCTGAGCAGTACCAGGAGGGGAGGGGTGCTCTAAGACCCCGGGGTGCTGAGATGTGGCTTCCCACTGATTCCTGATCCCATGTTCTCCAAAGCCATGGCTCACCCAGGCCTCGTCTTCTTTTATTCGCCTGCCCGGCTGTCACTGCCAGTGGTGAAACTGAACTGAGAGATGTCCACACATCCTCTGCTGGCAGTGGGTGGGCCCTGGCTCCTGCTGCTGCCTGACCCAGTCGCTCTGGCCCGGCTGGAATTTGGGGCTGGATGCTGTTCATCTCTCTCTGCAGTTCCCACTTCCAGCTTTAATCTCTTGTTATTAGGAAATTTCTCATTGCTGTGTGTTTGTTTGGTGCCAAGAGAAACAGGATTCCCATCCTGACAATCGTTTCCAAAATACTCCTCGTGCTTCAGTGAAACAAATTCTGTTATTGCTGCTCATAAATCCCTCAGCAGGCCTGGCTGGAGACAAGAGCACTTCCCTCCAAGTCATAACACAGTTTTGGTTTTCGCTTTTTCAGAGGGAGCATCCTCTGTGGAATCTCTGCTCTGAACAACTGCAGTCTGAAGCACTGCTGACTCCCCTTTCCCAGCACCGTGCTGGAGAGCATTTCGGGTTGCCTATCTGGATAAGGATGGAAGAACAAGACCTGAATGTTGAGTAGGCTTTTCAACTTACCTGGCATAACCAAAATAATGGGTGATGCCACTGCAGAGACTCTTCCTGAGCAGGCTTTGCTCCCTGAGCACCGCAGTCCCTGGCTGCCAGCTGGTGTGGGCTGGGTGCTCCGAGGAGCAGAGCTCTGTGCTGGGGTTCCCTCTGAGGGACCAGCGGGCTGGGGAGCAGCTCGTGGGTGTGCCCAGCCTGTTCAGGCCGGACTGGTGTGGGCCTGTCTCCACCCAAAAGCTTGGAGGCCCATGGCACTGGGATAACCAGCCTTGGACGGTGCTGGGGACTGGCTCTGGAATGGGCACAAAGCTCATCGTGTGCTGGGGTCATCTCTGGCTGTGCTGCTCAGCTTTGGCCTCAGTGTGGCTTGGGGTGTGGAGGCACAGCTGGAGCCCTTCTGCTCCGTGGTGGGAGGAGGTTCTGCCCAAGGGATTCGGAGACCATTTGTGTGTGGGAGAGCAGTTTATAAACTGCTCCCATGATTGAGAAATGCCCTACTTAGAAAAACACTTAATTTTCAATTTGGAATGTTTATTGTTGTTTTATAAAATCCAGGAGTTCTCAATATTTCACAGAATCCTGGAATGGTTTGGTTTGGAAGGGACCCTAAATCCCACTCAGTGCCACCCCTGCCATGGCAGGGACACCTCCCACTGTCCCAGGCTGCTCCCAGCCCCAATGTCCAGCCTGGCCTTGGGCACTGCCAGGGATCCAGGGGCAGCCCCAGCTGCTCTGGGCACCCTGTGCCAGGGCCTGCCCACCCTCCCAGGGAACAATTCCTTCCCAGTATTCCATCTAAATCTACCTTTTTTCAGCTTGTATCTAATTTATATCATTCTTTACTGAAAATTTACAGCTGTTTGTAGCCAGTCCCTCACTGGTGAGCTCCTGTTTCCCTTCAGCAGACACCTGAAGTTCCCCCCCACCAGCACGAGGGATCCATCTCTGTAGGATGTGCTTTAATTGCAAGGTCAGTTCATTAATGGCTCAGGGTGTTCTCCTCAGACCTCTGGGTAACTGGAATGCAAAGTGTTTTTCAGGGACGCTTGTCAGAAATTGTCATGGGCTTCAGATAGAGGAGATAATTCTATTAGGATAATATATTTATTTCCTTGTTAATCACAGGCAATTTGCCATGGTTTTAATAACTATGACTTGTCATTTCAGACCCAGGGAAGTAATGTAGAGGAACAGATAAGAACTTTATCTACTAATTCAATATATCCCATGCCTATTATCTCCTTTGTGGCAAGACTTGTGTAATGTGAAGTGTTACAGTGGGAACAGAGGATTCTATGAAGCCATTAGAATTAATTTCCATAAACAGCTTTGTACTGAGCTTTTTTGGGGGGAAAAAAATCCCGGAAGAACAGGAACAAAGTATTTTCTGTTCCAGGTTTCAACCAACATTTCCGAGTGGTCCCATAATAATAATTTCCTACTTCCACCTGTGGCTTCTGTGAAGAGCTTTGTGTGCACTGGCAGAGGACACACAACTGTCCCTCATTCTGCTGATCTCACAGGCAATTTCACGCAAACACTCAGGGAGAGACAAATTTTTTCCTGGTTAAGTCTTAACAGGGCAATTCTGCAGGTGGATGGAAAAAGGCAGAGAAACGGAGAGGAGAAAGAAGAGTTATCTAAAAGTAGTAATAGTAGAGTGTGGATGCAACGAGACTTCTTTATTTAGCACTGGAGCCACCTGAACACCTAAGCCTTGTTTTTAATGCCATTGCCAGCAGCTTGGAGACACCAGAAGTTCAAAAATGTATCGCTTCCTGCTGATGTTATTTCCCTTTTCACAAGTTCTAGGTATGCTCAATGCTTTGGGGTTAATTATGATTTCTGTGTGAAGGACATTCTCCATCCAAGGCTACCAAATATTTCATAAACGCTCAAATGAAACTTTGTCACCTTTTCTGCACAAGTCCAATAGGGAAGGAATGCACAAAGCCACTTTCCACCAGTGTTAGAACATGAATTTCTTAACGAGGTGTCTGGAATGTCCATGTCAGACATGTCTCTGCTGCCAAAGATCCTCGAGGAGGAGGAGGAGGAGACCTTGGTCAAATCAGGGATGGGGCAGCCACAGCTGCTCTGGGCACCCTGTGCCAGGGCCTGCCCACCCTCCCAGGGACAATTCCTTCCCCATATCCCATCCATCCCTGCCCTCTGGCAGTGGGAAGCCATTCCCTGTGTCCTGGCCCTCCATGCTTTGTCCCCAGTCCCTCTCCATCTTTCCTGCAGCTCCTTCAGGCCCTGTGAGGCCACAATGAGCTCACCCCAAACTCCTCCTCTCCAGGTGAACACCCCCAGCTCTCCCAGCCTTTCCTCCCAGCAGAGCTGCTCCATCCCTCGGATCACCCTGGAGCCTCCTCCGGACTCTCTCCAAAAGAGTGGAGGACGGAGGAGGATGGGAGTAGGAAAGTTTTGCTCTGTGTGGCACCAGTGGGTCAGGATTAGTCCCTTCTCTGGCAGGCACGGGTTTGGAGCTGGAGGGAAGCAATGCCTTTCAGAAATGGATTAAATATGGAAAACAAAGGGGCAAAGTTAATTGAAAAGGAATGTGACAAATGAGCTTTTTAATGAGTTAGAAAGGCTTTCTCACTTGCTATGTGAACGGAAAATAGAAGGAAAAAAGCATAATTTGCATTTTTCCAATCATGAGCGATAAAGCAGAATTCTGCAAATACCTGAGGACAAACAGTGTCAGTTCTGGATTAGTGGGTGACGATACAATTGTTATTAAAAGTGGGCTCTGTGGGGCTGCACGGCAGATTTTTAGCACAATATTCCTGCAGGTGCTTTTATGAATATTGAACAGCAAAGAAAACACGGAATGTTTTTTTTTTTTGCCTTTTTTTTTCTTGTTCATAAAACCTCGTTTTGCCCAGTGGTGTTCAGTGGCTGTTCCTGTGAGCAGCAAATATAATTATTTTGACTGCTATCACTGAAAAGCCACTAACAGGCTCAATTTGCATATGACACGGCACCCACTAGAAGTAATTTTGCATGTACTTATCAGACAATTAGGTGATTCTTGTGCCAAGCCAGGCCAATGTGAGGAGAATAAACTTTTAAGTAATATTAGGACTGCCAGTAACGTGCTGGTTATTCCCTCAGCGTCCTCTCAGCTCCAGTTGTGCGTGAGTCTGAGGCTGTAATAATTCCCGAAGAATTACTTTTGTAGTTTGTTCCAGTTTACAGGTTGGCTCATTTTCCTCCCAGAACCCGCTCGGAATTTGCCCAAACACACTTCTCAAATTAGAGCCGAGGAAATGCACGGCACGTAAAGCTCGTTTGCATATTTCTGTGAATAATGTAGCGAGCCACTTGATTATGCATACATGCAGATAGCAGATCTAAATATAGCAGCCTCCTCTGGAGGTCTGTGTGGTGAGGTGCCACCGAGCCCAGCTCCTTCTTATCTCGGGATCTGCCCTGGAAATGATCAAATCTTCCCTTTTCAAAAGCAGGGCCTTTGAAGCTTCCAGGAATACACCTGTAATTGGGAGGTCCTTGCAGGAGTTCAGCTCCTCCAGATGTCGGATCTGAGGGAGATCCCGTTAATGCCTCCCATTGATGGCACTGCTGTGGACACTCTGGAGTGTCTGGGCACTGGAGCAGACTGGGGGATGAGCACTCCCTGGCACCACAGCCTTGCCATCCCATCCCATCCCATCCCATCCCATCCCAT
>VZTA01008597.1:81475-94499 GCA_013398855.1 Mohoua ochrocephala | reverse complement strand
GGGCAGGGAAGGGAAGGGAAGGGAAGGGAAGGGAAGGGAAGGGAAGGGGAGGGAAGGGGAAGGGGAAGGAGCAGGACCCAGGAGAGGATCTGAGGGAAGGGCTGCAGCTGGGGCGGCCTCAGCCAGAGCCGCCTGTTCGGCGCAGGGAGCCGCTGCTGGGAGCGTTGGGAACCAGCTGTCCCTGCCTCCCATCCGCTCTCGCCCACGAGAGAACGGAAACCATTCCTGAGACGGTAAAAACGGCGTGAGGAAAATTAGCATTTCTGGTAGGCTTGCTCCCATTTCCTCCCAGAGAAAGGATCCGGGCAGAGATAAAGGCACAGCGAGAGGGTCTGGGCAGCGCTGCCCAGGGATCTGTGCAGCTGCTTTATCACTGCGGAGCACAGGGCTGGAGAGCTCCCTGCAAGTGAGGGGCTGCTCCAGGAACTGCAGGCTGGAAAACTGCGAGTGAAAAGGGCAGGTAGTGCTGTGTTTGCCAGGCTGGGAGAGCTGGGTGCCCACCTGGAGAGGAGAAGGCTCCGGGGAGAGCTCAGAGCCCCTTCCAGGGCCTAAAGGGGCTCCGGGAGAGCTGGAGAGGGACTGGGGACAAGGGACCCCTGCAGGGGCTGGGTCCCTGCGCAGCCTCAGCCAGCTCCTGCAGTTCCTCTTGGTTTTGGCTTTCCCCCTCTTGTCTTTAATAAAACATTTCACCCTCGTGGTTTCCCTTGGCCCAGGGCTTCGTGTCCCGCGGTGCTTTGGCACCCCAGGAAATCGGGAATCTCACGCTGCAGCTCCCCCACCCCTGTCTCTGGGTGATGGTTCGGTGTCTATTCAAACTCTCATCAACACAAATTCAGCATGATGGATTTGTAATAATCTGCATGTCATTAGCACATTTTAATTGTCAGGGCTTTGTGAACAAAAGGCTTCTGAGCACAGACATATTTCAGGGTTGGATTTACAGTGAACAGCCTCAAATATTGTATCTCAATTTAAAGAATATTTTAGTTTAAATGACAGATGAGCCCCTAATGATTCACCTAAGCAGGAGGCGAGTGCAGGCCCCCAAGACTGTGGAATGTTAATTAAATGGATGTTTTTATACCACAATGTGTTTAGTTGTATAAATCAAAGATTTATTGGATGTCTATAATGGACAGAAATAAAACTTGATTTAAAATACACAGATTTACAAGTGAGAAAGATGGAGGAAGCTCATAATTTGAACTATATTTTTTGTCTCTGCTGCTTTCCAGAACAGGGCCAATACAAGAACCGTATTCAGCTCTCAATCCCTAAAATTGTATCTGGTATAGGAACTGAGAAAAATCAAATGGCAAAGGAAGTCAGGATTTCTTGTCTGCTGGTCACCAATTCCCTTTGGGTGGGTCCTTCTGCACTGCTGGAAATAGAGATCAGCATCAGGGACCCCACAATCCATGGAAGCAACCTGATGGATGCAGGAACAGCTCCCAGCACCCCACCTGAGGCCAAGAGAAGCTTCGATTATTCCTGGTTTACTCTGCAAATATCAAAACAATGAAATTAAATCATGGCTTAGGCTGGCCCAAGAGGAAATAGGTTGAGTTTCCTTGCAGAAACAAAACAAATGTATCTTCTTCTTTTGTATCTTCTTCTTTTTTTTTCTCTTTTGCAGCATTTCAAGGAAAGACACAAATCAATGAGAGGGAAATTCTGAGCTTAAGAACTATTAAAAAAACCTAACAAACCCCCTACAGCTTTCTCATGCTTATTTCTGAGTAATCCATTTTTTAATCAATTGTTGACCCTTAACCAAGATGTTTTTACATCTGGGTTTAAACATTTCCTCTGCCTGAGGTGTGTGAATGCATTTCTACATCATCTCTCTGCATCCCCCAAAAAGGGGGAGTCTCTGGAGGATTTGGCCACTGCCACCCTCCCTGGGAGGGAGGGGAGGCTCTGGCACAGGGTGCCCAGAGCAGCTGGGGCTGCCCCTGGATCCCTGGCAGTGCCCAAGGCCAGGCTGGACATTGGGGCTGGGAGCAGCCTGGGACAGTGGGAGGTGTCCCTGCCCATGGCAGGGGTGGCACTGGATGGGCTTTGGGGTCCCTCCCACCCACACCAGACTGGGATTCTGGGCCTGTGTGATTGCAGGGGGTGTCCGTGTGCCCCTCGGGGTGTCCAGGAGGGGACAGCTCGGGGAGCTTTGTCCTGGTTCCGTAATGGGTCATTCCCAGGCTGGGCACCCCACGGTGCTCAACAGGAATTCTCCACAGCCCGGCTCGGGCCGGCGCCCCAAGGTCATTGTGCACTCTTTGGCCTCACAGCAGCCTGACTTTTGCTGGAAAAGTCTCAATTGAAAGAATTTGGGAGTACAATGCAGACGTGGAGGAGCCCGGGCTGCCCACGGTGACACTGAGTACAGGTTCACTGGCAGTTCACGCCTTCACGGGCCATTGCCTGGGATTGCAGGGACATAAACCTGCTGTGACAGGAGACTGAGCCCGGGGTAAAAATGAGTGATCTTGACCAAAAAACCTGGTACGTGTGGGTCACAGCCCTACCCACCTTTGTTTCCTTTTGCCTTTAGAATATAATTGAAGGGGGTTTTGTTGTGTCAAAAATGAAAGATTTCAAAAAATACCTTCCTCTGGTGGGGATTAACCTCCTGACCCTTTTATGGCCCCTGGAAGAGGTGGAGGAGTGGGTCTGGTTTGGGTGCTGGCTGAGGTGAGGGTGAGGGTGAGCATGGCAGTGCAGGGATGTGGGATGTCCCACATGGAGCAGTGCCTGGAGAAGGGTGGGAGGTGTCCGTCCTGGGGGGCTGCTGAGGGACAGCAGAGTTCTCTGGGCAGCCTGGCCTCGTGGAAGGTGTCCCTGGTCGTGTCAGGCTGTTGGAAGGAGTTGATCTTTAAGGTCCCATCCACCCCAAACCATTCTGTGCCCCTACGAAAGAGAGGGGTCAGAGCTGGTCTCTGCTCTGCAGGGTCTGGCCAAAAATCCTGCCCTGGCCTTGGGGACCAACTCACAGAAATGCTTCACTGAACTGAAGTGCTTCTATGGAAACTTTTTACTTTGATGAACGAGCATTTTCTGATGGAAAAAGCACTTTGTGGGGAAATTCTTGATGAGAAATTCTTTGCAGTGTTACTGAGCTCCTCCCTTCGAGCTTCCCTTCCCAGCTGCTCTCCCCTGCCACTGTTCAGACATTCCTCCCAAACAGGCAACGACATTTTCAAAGGGAAAATGAAAACTGAACCCATTTGTAATTTAATTGAGGGCTGCCCTATGTGTAATGTCACAAGTCATTACGTATGCAAATGAGGGGCTACTCCTGACCCTCATTCCTGGGGTGTGGGTTGCTCTCCTTGCAATTAAGACCAGGAGAAGTGTGGGGGGCAACCAGGGCAGCCCCCAGCCCCCCGTGTCTCCTCCAGGTGTGAAATGCTGGGTGCTCCTTCCCGGGCTCCACTTTCTGCCCAGGTGGCATTTGGTGGGGACAAAGCCATGTCCTGGTCCCAAAGGGGTCACCCAGGCCTGGCTGGGCCCCACTGACGCCTCTGGTCAGCACCAAAAGGGCTCTCGAGGGGATGGGAATTGAGGACACTCCACTTTTTGGAGAAATATCAGCAAAACCCTAAAATAATCCCTGATGTGAGGCAGCATCTCGGCCTGCCGTGCCCAGGCAGGAGAGGAGGCGGTGGGAGCTTGTGTTCCCTGTGCCTGGCAGAGGGAATTGTTCCTAAACCGGGGCTGTTTGACTGAGGAACACTTCCCAACCAAATCCCCGCTAGGCACAGAAAAACTGTTTCCATCGCAGCTCGTTTGTAGTCATGAGCTGGGGCTTAAGGGTTTTTAACCTTTTTGTCACATCACTCCCGCCCGCAATCAGAGCCTCTCCCTGGAGACAGAGCGCCGTGGCATTCCAGGAGTGGATTAATCCCGGGAAATCACCGGCCCTGCGGGATGCAGCGCCATGGCAGCTGCTCAGCAAACCAATTTCAATTCCTCTTGCTGTTTTAACTTGATGGGTGTGAGCCCGGGACCACCGACTTCCCTTCTGAGAGAGGGGAGCGGAGTGATGGTCCTGGCATTCAATCAGATCGCACCTAATGAGGCACATTTCAATTAGCACAGCCCGGCCAGGCTCCCCTGAGCCCCAAAACCCCGCGCTGAAACCGGGATTGTGCCGTGAGGAGGTGTTTGATTCCCGTGTGGGGCAGACTACTGGGGTCCGAGCCCCGCTCCTCGTGCTGGGGTGACACCAAAAGAGGGGTTTGTGGAGGGATGCCAGGGTTCTCCTGCGACACGGGAGAGCTGGGAATGCCTTTCCCTGTCTGCAGTTCGGAAGAGGTAAATGCAGACAAACCCCTTCCTTCCTGTGCCTGTGGCAATCCCAGCGAAATGAAATTATCTATTCCCATCATAAACATTATTGTTTCAAAGCTCTTTCTGCTTTAGGCTGCTTCATCCTGCTTCTCCTTCCCGCCGGAGTCCATTATGGATCACCTCATTTGTGTACGGATTTTCACTTTCCCAGAATCACAGCACCTGGAGAATAAAAGGAACACGGGAACAGAACAAGCGGGGCTGGAAGCAGAGCCAGCACTCGGAACAGGAGCCGAGCTGCCCCGGCCACTCCCGGTCCTTATTCCCCAGTTTGCTGCGGTGGCTGCCCCAGAGTTCCCAAACCATGGAATTGGCCAAACGGCTCTGGAGAGTTGGTTACAGGATTTGAGTGGGTTTCTGCCCTGGTTCAGCACAGCAGTCCTGCTCTGTGCGACGCTGGCTGAAGGATACACGGCCAGGTGGGAGCACATTCCCACGGAGATGCCGACGTTCTCCAGAGGGTTTGGGAAATATCACACCTGGTGCTCAGCCAGGGATGTGGGAGCACAGGCAGCAGCTCCCAGCCCGCCATAAATGGATCAGGGAAAACACCACAACTTTGAAAATCTGTGATTCCAGAGACCCTGGGCCCTCAGAGGTGGCGCGGGATGCAGCTGGAGAGTGGGATCCAGGACTCTCAGATGTGCTGGGCTGGGAGGGTTCCAGGCAGGGGGCTCAGCCACCCCCAGCATGCCTCCAGCCCAGCCTCCCCACGGGGATGGGCCCTGGAGCTGCTTCCCAGAGCAGCTGATCCCTGCCCAAGGGAACAGGGCACCTCTGCCTTCCCAAAGTCCCTTTTCCTGTCCCCAGGTGCCCCCCTTGCCCTGCCTTTCCCCCGGGGCCTGGCAGAAGCAGCGCGGACAGAGCCGGGATGGGCTGGGGCACTCCTGGGAGCTGAGCTGGCACTCGGGGACATCTATTTCAATGTTGGGCACATTGAACAGCTCCATCCCAGCTGCATTCGTGGGGAGAGTGAAGGATTTGAGTCGGTGGGGCCCAAGGTGCCTGTTTGGCCCTGCAGGGACACTCCTGCCTGCCCCGACAGCTCCTCTCTCGCTTGGGGCAAATTAAACTGTGCTGGAGGAGCAATTGGTGTCAAACAGCACAGCCCGGGCAGCTGAATGGGCACTTTCACTGCTGCCTTCTTTGGTTTGCGTACAGGAAGGAAAATTTTCCCAAAGAATCGGTGTGAGGAGTTTTATGTCAGTGGAAAAAGGGGAGTGCAGAGCACCCCAGGACGCTCGCTAATGAACGTGTCGTGGCTCCACTAATTTCTACAGGGTGTGTATTTACATACTTGCAACATCTGCGATAATTGCTGGCACTTGGCCGCCCGTGAAGGGAAATATTAAACTATAAAGCTTTGACCGTTCCTCAGCAGAGGAAAGGGAAAACGTGAAATCTGTACAAAGAACTGTCTTTGTCTTCGGACTGTAAGTGAAAATATCATTATTAAAGCAACAGGAAAACCTTTTGGCAGGTTAAACAAGAGTGTGTGCATTGTGTCCATTTGCCTGCATGTGTACATATAAACAATAAAGTTGATTTATTTGATGCAGCTACTTAGGGCAATATCCCTCAAAATCTGCCAGCTCAGCTGCAGGGCTTTAGCAGCAGGACACTGTGTATAAACTCCCTGTGTATAAACCCGGGTGGGAATCACAGCGAGGGAGATCAGGTCAGTCAGAAATTCCCCTTGCCCTGGGTGTAACAAACTCTGGGGTACCCAGGTAGGGAAAATGTCAAGGCTTTTATTTATTTAAAATCATTAATTCTAACATTAAAACTTGGAATGTGATTTCATGGTGGCTGTGTCTTCATTTCAAACACCACTCAGGAACTCTTTCCTGAGAGCTCCTCTCACAGCTGC
Source organism: Mohoua ochrocephala (assembly GCA_013398855.1). Lineage (NCBI taxonomy): Eukaryota > Metazoa > Chordata > Aves > Passeriformes > Acanthizidae > Mohoua > Mohoua ochrocephala. The sequence continues at coordinate 88,279 of VZTA01008597.1, read as the reverse complement.
GTTGGGTGGAATTTGTGAGCTGGGGTTTTTGCATCCTCGAGCTGAGCTGCTGCAGAATTGTGTCTCTAATAAACAGCTCATCCACCCGCAGAGCTTCCTTTAAAGTTCTCTGAAGTGAAGGCGAGAGGAAAATCTGCACTGAGGGAAATGGAGGCTTGATGCAAATTTATTTTACATTCTAGCACCATTCCCACTAATGATTATGACACTATTTTTCTTTCAGGGAGATAAATCCTAACCGATACATAAATATCTTCCTTTTTTCATGTCCTTTGTGGGATAATTTCTATTCACAGCCACCAGACTTGCTGCTGTTGTTATGCCACGAGCTTTAGTCCTGTCACAGCTTTTTAACTCCCCTCTGGATTTTGCCAGGCACCAAATTTATTGGTTTGGACAGGACTGAGGGTGCTGAGAGCTAATAGAGAACATTGAGGGGACAAGGGGAACGGCTTCCCAGTGCCAGAGGCCAGGGCTGGATGGGATGTTGGGCAGGAATTGTTCCCTGGGAGGGTGGGCAGGCCCTGGCACAGGGTGCCCAGAGCAGCTGGGGCTGCCCCTGGATCCCTGGCAGTGCCCAAGGCCAGGCTGGACATTGGGGCTGGGAGCAGCCTGGGACAGTGGGAGGTGTCCCTGCCCAGGGCAGGGGTGGCACTGGGTGGGCTGTAAGGTCCTTCCCACCCAACCCATCCATGATTCCATAAATTCCATGTGCCACTGGAGCACAGCCATGGAGTGTCCATGAGCAGCTTGGCTAAGGGAGTTTAAATTCAAACCTGGAATTTCATAATGAAGGCACTCTGTGTTTCCTGGCAGCGAAGGCCTCAGTCACTCTTCGGAGCTGTGCCCAATTTCTCTGAGACAATAAAATGCTCTGTTGTTCTTGTCAGAAAGGGAAGGAGAAGATTTTGCAGACTAAGTGAGGCAGAGCGCTGTGCTTGATCTCACCCTGTGTTTAGGGGAAGGGAAAGGCAGATTAATAGTGCAATGTTTGCTGCCTCTTTGTGCTGATGGAAAGGCATGGATGCTATTTCAATTCTCTTAACTTTATGAATATATATCTGGGAGATGTGAAGCTGTGGTGAGTGCACATCCAGCCTGACAGGGTGGATTTTCCCAGGGGGTTGTTGATGGTGGGATGTGTGAGAGGGTCGGGGCAGGGAGGACCTGCAGGGCCCTGCTCTTCCCACCTCGCTGCTGAGGGGGCACAGGGGGCTCCTGCGACAGGAAGGACAAAGTATGGAACATCTACTTGTGGTCTCTGCTGCTGGTCTGAGATTTGCTGTTTCTCTGAACTGCCCCCAGTCAACGACAGAATCATTAAAGTCAAAAAAGGCTTCTGGGTTCATCCAAGCCAGCCATCAGCACCAGCACTGTCCCCGTCCCCAGGTGCCACAGCCACACGTTTTCTGAGCACTTTCAGGGGTGGGGACTCCACCCCTGCCCTGGGCACTTTGTTCTAACGCTTTACAACCCTTTCCATGACTTTTTTCCCTAACACACAGTGGGGTTTGCAGCTTTATCGCCACCCAGAATAAATTAAAACACCTAAAGCGTTACCTCTGCCTAACAGACAAATGTCACCGTTGCACAATTAAACCGAGAATACAGATAAATGCAAAGTGCTGAGTAAAACAACTCCAATGATATTTTTTCAAATGTTTAAACTGTAAGAAATTCATACTGAACACATCAGCCATGGCAGACGTGGTGTTTGACCCCTCAGCCCCTGCCCACCCCGGCGTGGGGGGTGGGTTTGAGCAGCTGTGACACAACCCCTGCTTGCTGGGGACTGCCTTTGATCCTGTGATCAGGAGAACAGGACTGACAGCCTGAGCAAGTACTACAGGATGCTAACAACTCTGTTTTAATGCATTTTTAACGCTGTAAAAGAGGTGGTGTGGAGCTCGTGGAAGGTTTTACGGCAGAGTTTTAGTGCCTGTCATTAAGGCAATAGAAAGTTATACCCCTTCTCCCATAGGTTAAGAATATTTTGCCATTACTTACAGCTGCATTTTCATTGCTCTGATGGCACTTCCCAAGAACACGGCATCAGAAGGGGAGTTTTGCTTCCATGGCAGAGATTAAATGTTGTGTGTGAATGTCAGTCTAAATGATACCAGTGTTAGCTCAGGTTACAGAAACAGCTGAAGCAGTTTTAGAATCAGAATCCCAGGCTGGTTTGGGTTGGAAGGGACCCTAAGGACCACCCCATCCCACCCCCTTTCCATGGGCAGGGACACCTCCCACTGTCCCAGGCTGCTCCCAGCCCCAATGTCCAGCCTGTCCTTGGGCACTGCCAGGGATCCAGGGGCAGCCACAACTTTTGCTGAGGATTTTCAAGCCCTTGCTGCTCAGGGATGTTTTAACGCCACTGAGGTGGAATTCAGGTGTGAAGAGAGGGTGAAATCAGCACCTTTTATTTCTGGGAGGTCCAATAGAAACTGTGACCACCACTGAGCAGAGGGACCAGGCGTGTGTCCCGTGGGAAGAGCCCTGCAGGGCCTGGGGGGGTCAGTGGATAGTTTGGGGTCACTGCCCACACCGAGGGGTCCCTGGGAATACACTGGGATGGGGACGTGGTGCTGTCCTGCCTCACATCTGCAGGTATCCAACCTGCTGGAAAAGCAAGGAGGGGAAAAAAGCAGCCAACTGCAATATTCATGGTTCCTCTCTGTCCTGAACATGCTGTTTCCAGGAACAGAATGAGGAATTCACCCAAGTGGAAAACAGGCCAACACGAAGCAGATAACGCTGCTTTTATGAGTTAGCAGGAAAATGATCGTTTAAAATACTTGTTTATTCACTGCATAGATAGAGCTACACAGTTCCTTCCATGAATTTATCTTGTTCACACTTCATTATTCTCAGAAAGATAAATACAAGGAAGCAGAGGAAGATTGGAAGGGGAAGGCATTTAAAAGTGCTGCTGAACCACATCTCGGAGCAGAGTGAATTATGCACCCTCCTCTAAAGGTTCATTAGCAGCTGTTGCTCGTGGCAGTGGCTGGGCTGTGTTTGCCAGCCCGGCTCGCCTGTGGAGGCTGCACTCGCCTCATTGTCTCTGTTTAACCTTTACCAAATGGAACCTGCACCACTCAGTGGCACAGCCAACAACCCTGGAGCCAAGGCTGCTGCCAGAAACAGCCAAGCAGGAAGCTCAGGAGGGTTTATCCAGGACCTGGAGTCAAGGGTTCACAGAGCCATGGCCACGGAGTGATGGGTCACCCGGAGCGAGGAGTGCCCCTGGCTGGAGAGCGCCTTTCGTGCCAAGAAAGGGATTAAAACCTCACATGCAGTGACATTTTGTGGTCCTGTTGATGTTGGAGACACGTTTTTGTGGGCACTTGGGCATTGGAGGATCCTTTCATGCTTTGGGACTCCCAGCACCTGGTGGTTCCAGCAGTGGGAAAGTTCATGGAAACACAGAATCATGGAATGGTTTGGGTTGGAAGGGACCTTGAAGCTCATCTTGTCCCACCCCTGCCACGGTCAGAGACACCTTCCCCTACCCAAGGTTGCTCCCAGCCCCATCCAGCCTGGTTTAGATATTAATTATCAGTGGGTTCTGATAGGGTCACACAAGGCAGGCTGCTCCAGCAGACTGACACAGCTCTTCCTTGGGACAGGGAGCCGGATCTGTGGGTGTGGATCCTGCCTTCAGCCCTGCAAGGGAATGAAAAATCCCACAGGGGTAATGGCTCAGATCTGAAACCTCCTCAGGCTCCAGCACAGGACTCAGGCTGTTCCTGTCAGCAATGGGATCCAGGCTGTTCCTGTCACAGCAATGGGATCCAGGCTGTTCCTGTCAGCAATGGGATCCAGGCTGTTCCTGTCACAGCAATGGGATCCAGGCTGTTCCTGTCACAGCAGCTTCAGGAGAACCAATTCCCAGCACTTTGGTTTCACTCAGAGGAGAGCTATTAGCTGCTCTGAGTACCAGGTGGAAATGAAATTTAAATCCCTGTAAAAGACAATAGCATAGTTAAAAATACATTTCCTCGTGCTCCTGGCACTTTGGAGATTTTCTTTCATTATCCTTTTTAAGGAAGCAGGAGAAATGTGTGTGTTTGTTGTCTGAGCCGCCTCCTCCCAGCTCCAACCAAAGGCAGTTTGCAGCACTTGAATGACATTTATTTACTGCAGAAGTATTATTTGTCTCTCATCCTCTGGAAGGTATAAATTTCCCATATGCTTGATACATTAAGAGGTGTACTGAATGTTAAAAGCCAAAAACCCAGACATCTTCCCATGAGCATGATGAATTGTGTGGGGAGATTCCCTCCCTGAGTGCCTGAGCTGAATGCCTGGAGCTGGGGGAATGCGAGTTTGTGTCTCAACAGGAGCTGGCTGTGCTGCTTATTTATCACAGATCCCATGAAGAAATTGGCCCTGAATTCCTTAAAAGCTTTTACATCTTCTCTATTCGAGGGACTGAATAAAAATTAGGTCTCCACTAATATTTTTTTGATTATCAATACAAACCCTCTTTTGCTGCTGTTTAGGGGCTCAGATAGGATCCAGTCATTCCTTTCTTTTGGGATTGTTGTGCTTCAGATGGAACAACTGTTGGTGGAAAAATATTGCCCGATTGGCTGCCTGATCCTTTACCAAACCACCCAACACTGGGGGTTTTTATTTCACACAAATTATCCTGAGGGAGAAATGCTACTTGCAGCCCATGTATGTGAAAGGGAAAAGCCATCTGTGACCATCAAAATGAGCACAAGCAAAGAGCTGGAGAGACAGAATCCTGACAGAGCTTTGGGAGCAGGAGAGCCGATGGAAATGCGGACAATGCCGGCAACTGGCAGCTGACTCCACTTGTGAGGGAATCTGCAGCCTTTGGGCTCAGCTCTGTGCTCTGTGCAGCCCTGGAGCCCTGAGGAGCGTTCACACATAGAATGAACTGTGGAACTCGCTGTGGAACTCGCTGTGGAATGCATTGCCTTGATGTTTTCCCTCTGCCTCGCTCGCCCTGGTGACGTTCCCGGTGCTGGGGAGGCTCTGCCTGGCCCCTCCGCGGCTGCCTTGGGCTGGAAAGGGCTGGAAAAGGCTGGAAAAGGCTGGAAAAGGCTGGAAAAGCAAACCTGCTCCGTGCACAGGACTCCTTCCGAGCAGCACAGCGGCTTCTCCTCTCCTCCTGCTCCATCACTAAAGCATCCCTGCCCCTGGGAGCCTTCCAGGCTCCTCCCAACCGACAGAAGCTCTTCCATTAACAACCTCCCTGTGATTTATTGCTCTGCTCTGATCCAGGTGTTCATCTCTCTTCCTAGGACAGAGGGATAAATGTTTTTTTCCTCCACAGAGATGGAAACGCTGCCTTTTCTACCAACGGTGGATACACGGCGTATTTTGTTATTTCAGGAGTGTTCTGCTGCTCTGTGTAGAGGCTGTAACCACACGTGCAGTTAGAGTAACATGCTGTCATTCTTCCTCAGAATTCAAACGGGTCCTTGCCAAAGCAACACGGGCACCTTTGGAATGGAAATGGAGGGCTTGCCCTGGGGGGCTGGCTCCTGCTTGGGAAGCTCGAAAAGATCACCAGAAGCTCCCTGCAAAAGGCTCCTGCAGGGATCGCTGCTCCCTAGAGGGGAGGCTTTGTCGGGGGAAATCATCCAATTAATGTGTGAGTTTTGTATCAGGCCGTATCCAACCAGAAAAATCAACTCATTTGTAAGATCCGTAATTGTCCTGCACATCGTCAATCCAGGTGGGAGCCAGAGGCACTTCTGGGCCGTCACACAAACTTTACTGAAGTGAGGACAGGGACAGAGGGCACTGAAATCCATCCAGGCTGCCCCACACTCCATCTGCCCCGTGTTCAGACACTCACCGACCACAGCCATGACCTCCGGGAGCCCTGGGAGTCCTGCACAGCTTTCCCAGCACGGGCTGGACCTGCAGCACTGCCTGCAGACCCGGGGGCAGCGTTCCTGGAGGCACGGGCGTGTCTGCCCTAACCCTGCCAGCCTGAGACTGCTTAAAATTCTGGATGAGGATGGTGGTACCCACACGTGAGCAGTGACAGAGTTTCATACTCCACCTTTGTCCCCCACATCCATCACAGCCGGGAAACTTCCAGATTGCTCCTGACACCTGCTCTCCGTCTGCCGTTCCCTTTCTTCTTGGGAAGGGTTTGAAAGCTCGGGAGCCGAGCGTGGCAGACTTAATTAAAGCCTCTGGTCTGACAATGTCTCTGCATCCCTCAGGTCTCAGATGAAACAATTCTCCCCAAACCGAAAGCACTTGAAAGTATTGTCTTTGTTCTCGTGTTCAGAAAGATGAGAAAGGCCCAAAGTCCCCTCAGCTGTAGGAGGTGAAATTGTGTTTGGCTTATTTTCCTCTCTCAACAGCGCTGTATCATGTTCTTGAGAGCTCCTGCCTGTTTGCCGGGCGTGATCCCACGATCTCTCTGGGAATGTCTCATTACTCGCAGCATATGCTGCCAGCTCCGGCTTGGTGGGGACTGGGGATGGGCTGGGAGCTGGGAACGGTGCTGGGCAGGGACTGGGATGGGCTGGGAAGCTGGGAATGGTGCTGGGCAGGGACTGGGATGGGCTGGGAAGCTGGGAATGGCGCTGGGCAGGGACTGGGATGGGCTGGGAAGCTGGGAATGGTGCTGGGCAGGGACTGGGATGAGCTGGGAAGCTGGGAATGGTTCTGAGCAGGGACTGGGATGAGCTGGGAAGATGGGAATGGTGCTGGGCAGGGACTGGGATGAGCTGGGAAGATGGGAACGGAGCTGGGCAAGGACTGGGATGAGCTGGGAAGATGGGAATGGTGCTGGGCAGGGACTGGGAT
>VZTA01008597.1:45932-81172 GCA_013398855.1 Mohoua ochrocephala | reverse complement strand
GGGAACGATGCTGAGCAGGGACTGGGATGAGCTGGGAAGCCGGGAACGATGCTGAGCAGGGACTGGGATGAGCTGGGATGCCGGGAATGGTGCTGGGCAGGGACTGGGATGAGCTGGGAAGCTGGGAATGGTGCTGGGCAGGGACTGGGATGGGCTGGGATGCCGGGAATGGTGCTGGGCAGGGACTGGGATGAGCTGGGAAGCTGGGAATGGTGCTGGGCAGGGACTGGGATGGGCTGGGAAGCCGGGAATGGTGCTGGGCAGGGACTGGGATGAGCTGGGATGCCGGGAATGGCGCTGGGCAGGGGTGAGCAGTGGTTTAAGGCAGCTCCTTCCCTCGGAGGGGGCCGGTCCCAGCAGCTCCCCCAGGCCAGCCCCTTCCCCTGCCCTCATCAGGGGGTGACTCCCAGCCAGGGAAGGGAAACACGAGGCTTCCCCTCCTCCAGACTGGGAACGGGAAAACAAACAGGGATGGATAAAGAAAGCCAAAGGAGATGAGCTAAAGACTGAGAGCTAAAAGAGAGAGGAAAAAGGCTCAAGGAAGGATAATGCCGAGGGGATGGTGTGATTGTGGAAAGGGAAGATGAAGCCTCTCCACCTCTGCTGTGCACAGTGTGGAGCACGGAGCTGCTGGAGGAGGGAGCATCCGCAGGACCCAGCCCGGCTGTGGTCAGGGACAGCTCCTGGCCGGACCCTTCGCGGAGCAAGCAGTGACATTTTGGGGAGGCAGGAGGGACTCCTGGTGCCTCGGGCTGTGCCTCCTTGCACTTGACCTCCAGGGAGGGGAGCCTTGGGCAGCACGAGCCAAACGTTCTGTGCTTTTATTGCTCGGCACTTCCAGGCAAGCACTTGGAGTTTACTGCCGACTTTATTGGCAGATTTTGTTTCTCCTTGAAGTCACCCAGCATTCTTTTATTTCTTTTCTTTTCTTTTTTTTTTTTTTTCTTTTCCCTGCAATTTTGCTTTTCATTTGTCTTTGGGCAGAATGAGATTTCCAGAACCAGGGCGATTCCAGGGCACAGCAGGCTGATCTGGAGAGCTGCACATGTTCCATGTGGGCATGCTGCTGTTAAATATTGCTGCTGAGACTGGGAAGAAGAAGAAAGGGAACTCCACCTCCCACCAGCCTGTCCCCCCTCTCTGCTCACTGCTTTCTGCTTTTCTATCTGCCCCAGTGTGGGGGCAATACAAATATATCTGTTTCCAGCCTGAGGAATGCAGGTTCCTTTAGCCAACTGTCAGGAGAAAAGTGAGGGCAACTGAACTTTTATTTTCAATTGAGGGAATGATTCACTGGATCCCCTTGTTACTTTAACAATGAAAATTGAAAAGGTCTTTGTTGTGTAAGCACGGATCCTGACTGTTAGGGGTTCAGGATGTTTAGAACACGTGGAATTTACAGATTTTGAGAAGTAATTGTAGTCTCGGGGGCAAAAGTATCTCACCCACGATACAGTTGTATTCTGAGGGACCAAATGTATTTCTAACCAGCTTCTGAACTAAGCCCAGTTTCACCAAGAAATGCAGCTCCCCAGGCTGGCACAGCTTCACAGAAGTTCTGCCCAAATTCAGACCAGCAGCTCCCAGAGCTGCTTCGTCCCTCTCCCGCCTGGATCCCGCTGGGTTGGGACACACAGGGCAGGGGGATCCGGGCTGGGAGGCACCAGCAGCTCTGCCCTGTGCTGTAAAGACCACTGGGTTCTGGAAAACCTCAGCTCTGCACGGCAGAGACAGCAAAATGACACAAAAAGTCACATTTAGTGCCTGCACCGGTGCAGGGGAGGTTTGGGCACACAGGGCTGGGAAGATGTACCCGGTACCCGGGGCTCTGTTGCTGCCACAGCTGCAGATTTAGGGGAGAGAAGGGGAAAAGGGATCTCCATGGCCTGCAGAGATTGCAAGCAGGTCCCAGCAGTGCTCCTGGGCTCGGGCTGTGCGAGAGCAGAGTATTTTATACTGCATCCATTAAATGTGAAAGCCTTTCACCTGTTTTTTACCTTTTGGGTCAATCTGATCACAAAAGGAAAAATATACCCAGGCCAGAAGACAATGTGGATAGGGCCTGCTGTCTGTGATTTATTGTTTTAATTAAAAGCTTTTTAAGCTTTAATTAAAAAGGTACATCAGCACTCAGTATTCAAGAAAAATGCCTTTGTGTTTAGGTCAATTGAATAACGTAAAATATAATGAGATACATATTTCTAGTCTGGAGTTTCACGTGGCAAAAAAGCAATATACATAATTAAAAAGTAAATGCGAACTGATAGAAGGGAGCTGTTGGCAGGCAAAATAAAAGGTTTGCTTTAAATTAACACCAGTAGTGAGGACTGGGGTTTTTTTTATTTCCTCCCCATAACATCCCTTAAAAACCCCGTGGCACCAATGGAGCCGAGCTCGTGGATGTGCAGCCAGGGCTGTGCATTATTCCTGACCCTGATGGTGCTGAGAGGGAGCAGAGGGTGACAGCTGGGAGGGGACCGGCTGTGGCACAGAAATTGGGGGGTTTCTGCACCGGGGAGCCCCTGGAGTGGGAGGGGTCCCTGCCCGGGGCAGGGGTGGGAATGGGTGAGCTTCAAGGTCCCTCCAAACCCGGCCCAGATGGGATTCCAGGGTTCCATGGAGCTGCTCACACCCCGTCAGTGCCACCGCTGTGGGGGTGTCCCGTGTGTCCTGTCCCCCCCAGCTCCCAGGGGAGGATTTTCCTGAAATCCCGGCTTTTGGTGCCTCCCATTCCCACTGAGTGTTTCCTGTCACCTAAAACCCACCAGCAGTGTTTGCAGCGGGGTTCCAGTGCTGGGATTCACTGATTGAGCCAGAGGGGGCCGCAAAATTGGCCTCAATCTCTCATTCCTGCCTTGTGATCCATGTTCTTTCAGAGCCATCATGAAATTCCAGTTTCTGTGGATTTAGAGGGGCAAAACCTTTCAGTAAAGGTGTAGACACGGCAAATAGAAACCATTTTTCATCCTGATCTTTTCTTTACCAAAGCCAACCTTATAAAGTTCTATGAAGTAATTTATCAATTTCCTAAGAACAAAATATTTTGATACTTTTAGAAAACTCTGGAAACGTATAGAAAAAAACTTATATTTTCTTCAAAACGGTATTATTTTATCTTTACTTTTGGAAGTTACAAATACTGTGGGTAGAGTTCTCTGTGCCAGTGGTTTTAGTGGTCCAAGGTTCTTATGGCCACAGAGACTTTTTATAGGTACAAGTCAGAGGTTGGAGGAAACTGAGGGAAAATTATTTCTAATCTATCTTAATTTGTTATTTTCTTCTATTAAAACATTTTTTCAGAAGGGCATCATTATGTGTCAACATTGTGAACAGTAAAGAGAAGTGTTAAATGGAATTTGTGAGGATTTGTTTTAACAGATTTTGACTCAAAAACCTCACTTTGGTTTTATTTGAATCCACACTCAAACGTCTTGCAGGTAAATGGAGAGATTTCATCCCAAACCAGGTTTCCTACGAACATTTCCTCGTGCCAAGGTCACTGCCAAGGGAAGGTTTTAGACAGTGCACTGTGGTTTTTTTAATTAGTTCTCGATTTCCTTTTTGTGCTCCAAGAGGCACAAGTACAGGGCATGGAGCGGCACCGTTTCCATTTGCATGTTTAATTCAGGAGGCACAATCCTTCCTGAGGTTTTGTTTGGTGGGAAGGTCCCTCCCCAGCAGCCGAGCCCTGCTGTCAGCGGCTCTGTGGGGTCTCTGGCAGGACAATCCCCGGGAGTGGGGCCGTGCCTGTCCCCACGGCTGGGAGGGGCAGCGACCCCGCAGAACCAGCTGGGGAAATGCGGCTTTAGGGCAGCGTTTGAAGGAGGGGGCTGAGGGGAGGGTTTGCTCTGGGGCTCAGAGGAGGAGAGGATCCAGCCCCTTCCTGCTGTGCTGGGCACGGGTGGAGTCCCCGGGGAGCAGCTCAGCGGGACAGGCGCTTTAATTAACAAACCCCATCCTTTAACAGCAAACCCTTTGAGAGGTGGAGAATTCAGCTCGTTTTTGTGTGCAAAACGCTTGGAAATGTTCCTGAAAGCGCCTCTAGCTCAGGTGGAGCTCAGGTGGAGCTCCCCGGCCTCCCGGTGGCTCCCAGCTGCACCCCGGGGCTGGGGCCGTGCTTTGGGCCGGGGGCTCCCGGCTCGGGGGGAAGGAGGGCGATGTGGGGGTGAGGGACGCAGGGAGGTGGTGCTGCTGTGTCCCTGGCAGGGAATGCCAGGGTGGGGTGCGGGGCCCTGTGCCCCGTCCCGGTGCGCACCCGGAGCGGGGGGTGCTGCTGCCCAGCCCCGGGAGCTGTTCCATCGCACCTCGGGGATGTTCCCGGTGTCCCACCCCGCACACGGATCCCACAGTGCCATTTCCCCAGCTGGGTCCCCTGTGCTGCTGCCCAGCCCCGGGGAGCTGTTCCATCGCACCTCGGGGATGTTCCCGGTGTCCCACCCTATTTCCCCAGCTGGGTCCCCTGTGCTGCTGCCCAGCCCACCCCGATCACTGCCCCACGTGAATGGGTTTGGGTGCTGGCTCCTGTGCTTTGAGCAGCTGCAGAGCTCACGTTGGCACACTCCTGGCCCCGAAATCCTCTCTGCTAGTCTGTGTTTATTTTTCTTTGTAGACTTTTCCTCCTCTCCACTTCACTGTCAGGCCCCCTTTTACCCCGAGGGTTTAATTTTCTTGTAGATTATCTGGCTAAGTTAAAATGAGACAACGGCTGAATTAACATCTCTTTATTTTGCTGTTAATTGCCACTTGACCAGCTACTCCAAAATTACACTGTGAAGCTGCATAATGAAAGAATCCACGATTAAGAATGTGTTGGGGGTTTTTTTTTCCTAATTTAAAATCAAACCAGTTTTTCTTATTTGCATGAATAAACGTCACAGGAGCCAAACGGGGCTCTGGAAAGGCTGCGCTGGGGGCAGTGTTGGGGTTCCCAACCCCTCTCCAGTTGCTTTTTATGAGCCATTTTAGCCCTTGGATGTGTGTGTCAGTGCATGCTGTGCGTTCTGGCTGTGAGAGTGTTTGGTATTGACCCTTCCTGTTGGGGACTCTGCCGTTTATTGGGTGATTTCTGTGTTGTCTCTCACCCCGAGAGTGCTTTAGCAAACACTCCGTGCTCCTGCTTGGCAAAATCCCCCCGTTCCTTCCCCACCAGCCAGGTTAGGTCAGTTTAACCTTTCTGGCTGAGCCTGCACTTGCTGTGCAGTTCAGTCCTGTCAGGAAAACTCCTTGGGCCCGTGTTTGCCTTGCTCACATTTCTGTAAATTTAAAATGACTGCACAGGCTCAGCAATCCGTTCCTGTTTAAAGGGAAGTCAACTCAATTTTCCTCTTCTTGCAAAGTGCCTGGGTCTCCCAAGCACGCAGAAAAGTCCATGTAACAATCTTGTAGAGATGGAGCTTGATTTTTCTGAGGTCTTATTTAGCATTGCAAAAATACTCCACGTGAATGCTGCAGAAAACCCCAGCAGGTGCTTCTGCTCCGCTTTGCTGTCTCTCTGTACTATTATTAGAAATTAATGTTTCCAGGATTTTTATTCAGTTATGTGCTGCTGAGGGTCACGCAGCCCTGTCCAAGATCACAGTGATGCCCTCCAAACAGGGCTTGTGGTTTTTGTTAGTGAGCTACATTCCCTTTTCTTGTCATTCTTAGCCAGCTCATATCGGTTTCTTGTGCCTCGTTGCTTTTTTTTTCCCTCCCGTGGCCTGGCCGGGCTGTTCTTATTCAGCTGATCACCACACAACATTTGGGCTGTGGTGGAAGCGTTGGTTTTTTTTTTCCTCCTGTGGCCTGGCCGGGCTGTTCTTATTCAGCTGATCACCACACAACATTTGGGCTGTGGTGGAAGCGTTCCCAGTCTATCTGCTCATCACTTCTCATCTGTGTCAGGCACAAACTGCAGGACTACCAGAGACAGGAACTTGTTTTCTGTTGTGGTGGAAGTAGAGCAGAAGTGGCATCTCTGTATTTTCTGTTCTCCTCGTCCACAGTCAAGGCAAGGAAGGGGCCTCTGGGTCGTGTTCCTTTGACATCCCATTTTCCTTCCAATTCCTGTGACTGAAAGCGTGAGCTGGCAGGGATGGAGCAGCAAAGGAAAAGAGAAGGGGAAGGGTGGAAGGATTCGGGCCGGGTGACGTGTCCAGCACAGCCTGAGGTGTGCCCTGATCGGGACAGGGAGAGCAAAGGGGCAAAGAGAACTCCTGTGCCCTGAAGGCTCAGGCTGTGCCTGCTCAGCAACACCAAATGGGCTGAAAACTTCCCCAGAACACTGACAAAAACAAAGGCAAAATAATCAATGGGTTTCTGCCAGCGCTGGCTGGGGTGGGCTGGGCTGGGGGCTTGTAATTAGTGCAAAACCATCAGAAAAGGAAAACTGGTCACAGTCAAAAGAGGGAAGTTTTGTGCACTTAGCTCCTGGAGAGTGCTGGTTCTGCACAGGAGAGCAGCTGGGAAGGGCTGGGGAGATGGAAACCCAGGGGGACCAGCTCTGGGGTGTTACACACAAGGCAGCGTCAGCGATCTTGATTAAAAGCCGTGGCTTAATCCAGGCCTGCTCCTGAGGGAATCTATCCGTGGTTCTCTTAAAACTGTACAGAAGGTGACAAAGCAGGTGCTGCCCAGGCTCTGCTCTCTCTGCAGAGGATCCAGGGATGTTTTCCACCTGCCTGGGGCTGAGGTGTGTGTTTTGCCCTCACTCAGCCATGACAAAGCCCTGCTTAACCTGGTCCTGATGAAATCCCAGCCCACGTTCTCCTCTTGGGTCTCACTGCTGGCTCAACCCCAGCCCAGGCTGCGTGAGGCTGTTTGAGCTGGGCTCAGCACGGAGCAGGTTCCAAACAAGCCCAGAGCTGAACAAGGCACCAGTCCAGGGCTGCAGAGTGTGACTTTCCACAGGGCTCCCGTGCCCATTCCTTTGGAAGCGGAGATGAAGCTGGAACAAAAAGCAGCAGCTAAAATTAAGACAAGTTCCAGCTCCTTCGCTGGTGGGTGCTGAGGCTGTTTCTAGGGAAACAGATAATGGGTGTAAAGAGAGATGTTCCCAAATACCCGGAGTTATTTGGAGCCCAGTCCTGGTGGGCTCTGCCCTGGAGGCTCCATGGTAGGCTCAGCTCTCTGGGGAAGCTGTGAGCAGAGCAGTGGCCGGGGGTTCCTTGGCAGGGCTGAGATCGGTCTGGGATGAAATCTGACACAACTGAACTGTGCCCCACTTGAATTCTATTTCAAACTGACAAATTTTGGTGGCTGCTCCTGGTCTGATTTATTGTTCTATTGCAAGCTTGAGGGTTTTTTTTTGTAAAGAATTAGCCAGCTGTAGAGCAGGAGAGCTGGCAGAGCTTGCCTGAGCACCCATCCCTCCCCAGGCAGGACCTTCCCTCACCCCTGGGAGCTGCCTGGGCAGGACCCTGGCCATGATCCACACCTGAGGCTCAGCTGAGTGGCTGCCCATGCTCAGCCTTGGCCAGCGGGATCCCAGCCTGGGGAATGTCTCGCTCTCATTCCAAGCAGCTCATTTCTAAGAGAATGGCACAGTTTTGTCTCTGTCTTAGCCTGGGCCATCAGGAAAATTCAGTTACTTGGGCAACTGCTGTTTTATAGGGCAGGATACCCAGATTGCTGTCAGGTGGGGGCTTTCTCTGGAGCAGAGTGGATTTGGCCTCTCCACGCAGCTGGTTTAATTTGTATTCAAGCTTCAGAAGACTGCAGGGTCAATACGAGCAGGTTTCAGAGCAGAATTACAAGTGGGGTTGCAGAACACGGGCTGAGGGATTCTGGCAGCCAGGACTGGTGTGACTGGGGCAGGGGCAGTGCAGCCTCAGATGTTCCTGGTCCTGTTTCTCCTGCCTCTCTCTGTCTCCATCCTTCCCAACAGATGTTGTGACCATAGGCTGAGGGATAATTTGGCACACGTGGTTCTTGTTAAGCAAATGCCAAAAGCAGCTGTTGGGTGTTTTGGTGGCTGTGTCTCCAGCCCCTGCCCTGTGCCAGTGTCACACAGCTCCTCCCTTGCTCTGGCTTTATTCCACCTCTGCAGGGTGTCCTGCTGCCCTTCCCACCTCGCCCCTCCCTGTCGTTCCTCAGGCTCCATCCCCTTCCTCTGCACCTCTCCCCGCTGATCTCCTTTGCTCTCCCTGCTCCTGTCTCCCACACTCCCAGGATTCGTTCCCGTGCCATCTCTGCTCGCCTTTTCCAGCCTCCAGAAAAGGACACATTTATGAACCGACCTAAAACATGTTCCAGCTGCTCCTCCAAAGCCCATCCCCGTGTCCAGGGAGCGCCTTCTCCAGCCCCTCTCCTCCCACAGTTGGACCTGTGCTGGTGTTTATTTCTGCCGATGATATTTGTGGAGGCAGGAACCCGTTCCTGCTGCCTCGGATCCTGCAGTGAAAGGCACAGGCACAATTATCAGAGCACTTTCACTACAAGCTGCCCTGTCTTGTTCCCTGCTCCCTGGCAGCCTGGTCCTGGGGCACCATCAGTCTGCATAAATCTTTTTTTAAAAACCCAACCCTAATGTGGATTCGCTGGAAGTGCATTTTGCAGACTGAAGGCCTAAATGTCATTGCAATCCTCCTGCTCTCCCCTATTAATCTTTGCGTGTCCTCTGCCTCTGTGTCAGCTTTTTCAGGCAAAATTTATTTTCTCTGCATGCCCAGGTGTCTCCAGCCCTCCTGAGGGTTTGGGTGTTCAGGTGGATGCCCCTGTGAGCAGGTCCTGGGGCAGGGAGAAAGGCCCCTGGTGAATGTTACACCTCATGGCTGTGTGCAGCACAGGATTTTCTGCCACCAAAATCCCTCCTGCTTCTCCCTGTACTCACAGCTCCTAAAGGAGCGTGGGCAAACTCCTGTCTGCCCAACACCCTGTGGGAGCTGTCTGTTCCTCTCTTTTAGCCTTTTATTTTACCCTGGAGTAGGGACCCAGCCCTTTGTGTCCTTTCAGCTACAAACTGGAGCAGTGAGAGTTAAAATCAGCCTCATCCATCAGCTCCTGCAAAGCACTTTTGGGTTAACACCAAACTCTTACTCTTTACTGTGGGAGGGTTTTAAATGTGGTTGTTTTGCAGGAATAGACTTTAGAGGAGCAGCACAGAAAATATTCTGAACTATGACTAAGAGCCAGTGATCACCAGGGTAATCTCCATCTGGTTTGCAAAATAATTCGCACTGCTGTTGGCCAGTGAGACCATTTTCAGATGAATCACAGAATCCCAGCCTGGTTTGGGCTGGAAGGGACCTCAAAGCCCATCCAGTGCCACCCCTGCCATGGGCAGGGACACCTCCCACTGTCCCAGGCTGCTCCCAGCCCCAATGTCCAGCCTGGCCTTGGGCACTGCCAGGGATCCAGGGGCAGCCACAGCTGCTCTGGGCACCCTGTGCCAGGGCCTGCCCACCCTCACAGGGAACAATTCCTGCCCAAGATCCCATCCAGCCCTGCCCTCTGGCACTGGGAGACCTGCAGAGCCCGTATCCTTCTATCCCACCCCAGCAGCCTCCCCAAGCCCCCCTGTGTTTGCACAGGGCTGTTTCTCAGGGGATGGAGTGCAGGTACTGGCACGTGGAGTTTGCCTGCCGTGCCCAGCGAGCTGGAAGCTCTGGGTCCACGTGCACAGCAAACAGTGCCAGATGTCCTTTGGGAGCTCTGCTCTCACACCCAGCCGGCCCAGGCTGCCAGCCCCTTGTTTTGGACATTGCTGGGGGATGAGGGGACTGTTTGGGTTGGTTCTGTGAGGAGATTATTGAAGCAGCTGGAGGTGGTGGGGACAGCTGGAGCAGTCCCAGAGGTAACACACCCATTAAACGATGCAGCAAATACCCCTGAGCTGTTTCCCTTAGCCCACTTCCTGCACTACTTCAGTTTTAGGGTGCCTGTTCCTGGAGAGCAGCAGTTTTTCCAAAGGAAACTCAGGCTGATTCCAGGCACGATCCAGGGATTTTATACACTGGTGTAGATCCATGTAGGTACGAGATCGATGTGTGTGAGTACACAGCTGCTGTGGAAACTCAAACCCACGCTCTGAGTGCTCCCTTCTTGGTGCTTGTCCAACTCTGGGAGCAGCTCAAACCTGCTGAGAGAGCGACCAGGATGGCAGATCAGGGACGTTGGGATTTATTAGGGACCTATGTGATTGTGGGGAAAAAGAAAAGGCGTGAAATAACGTGTAAAAACTCCACCCCAAAACAACCAGGCAAATAAAACTTCAAAAACCCACCTAGAAAAGACATTTTCAGCTGCAAGAAGCAGAGTGTAAGTGGGAAGTTGTTAGACTTGTCCCAGCTTTGGCAGATCTCAGGGCACCTAATGATGCATGTGGGAAAAATCCAGTGTGCCTGTCACAGCACCGAGCAGAGAGAGATGTAAGGAAGGAAAGGGGGGCTTGCCTTCAAATTGCACTGCAGTACAAAAGGCAAGAAAGAGCTTATTAGAGGTCCAGGAAGGAGTAGGAGCAGATTAACTGTGAAATATGACATTCTTCTAAAGGCACAGAACACGAGGCCCTGTCAGCATCAGGGAAGTCAGCAATGCAGTAAGGGATGAGGCAAAAGGGGCTTTGAAAGCATCTGTCTGGGAGCACCTCTCCTGCCTTGTCCGTGTTTTTTTTCTGAAGGAATTCACTTCTCAGCCTCTGACTGCTTTTGTCAGGGATGTCCCGGCTGTGCCTCTCTGGGCTGGGGATCTTCCAGGGGCTGGTTGTGTTTCCTCTCCCGCCGCCCCAGGTCTGTGGGGTTTGTGTGATGGGGGCTCCTGTCTGTGGGGTTTGTGTGATGGGGGTTCCTGTGCTGTCCCGTCAGCTGGAGGTGACCCCTGTGCTTGTTAGGGACAAACCCTGCCAGCAAACCCCCTGCTCCCTTGCCCTGGTGCATGGCCTTGCTCTGCTCTCTGTTCCTGCTCTTGCAGCAGAGGTTTGTGGCAGGGACTCTGTGTGCACACACAGCCCCTGGGAGAGACGTCCCGGGGAAATCAGAGTGGCTGCCTGTCCTGGTTTGAGACAAATTTTCAGAGGAAACGCTCTGGGAGGAACGTCCCCTCCACAGAAGGCAGGTTACAGCCATCCTTCCCTCACCAGGTTCGGGAAAAAATTCCTCGAAGGAAAGTGAAAGGAGAAAAAACTCTTTATTTAACAAACACACAGGAAAAGAATAATGCTAAATAATAAAACCTCTCGCTGTGGAGAGAAAACCTGGGAAGATTTGAGAGTCCTTTCCGTGGGTGTGGGCTCTCCCTCTCTCTCTCTCTCTCTCTCGGGCCCCTCCGGGCTGAGGTGTCAGGGCTCCCAGTGAGGTTCTGATGTTCTGGTGCTCTGAACAGTCCAGAAGAGAAGAAGGAAAAATCCAAAGTCCCAGGGAAACAAAGGAGTTTCACTCTGCGTCTCTCTCCTCTGAGAAAAGGAGCCCAGAGCTGGGAAAAGCAGGAAGGTGCCTCTGCTCTGCAGCAGCAGGAACGCAGGGGAATGAATGTCCTTGGAGCAAAACTGTTTTTGCAAAGTTCGTCTGGCTTTTTTTTTCCTTTTCCCTTGCACCCAGTTTAAAAGATACAGAAAGGCCCAGGAATCATGTCTGGGCATAGAGCAGTGATAGGGGATACACATCACAAAGTCACCCCAAGACACTGCCAAAGCCCTGCCAGGCTGGAGGTGCTTTTTCCCTGTTGGAGTGGCAGCCCAGGAAGGGCTCCAGTGCCAGCCTAGAGCAGGGGCATGGCCCACGCTGGGTGTGATGGGGTCAGGAAAGAGGAACTGGCTCCAAAAGTTCTGGGATTTGGGGCCGAGCAGGCAGCACCCACAGGGGGCTGGGGCAGCTCTGCTGCAGGGCAGGAATTCACCTGCAGGGCAGGAATTCACCTGCAGGGAGGTTCAGGGAACAGGCAGCCCATGGGAGCCAGGCTGAACTGACACGCACGCACACCCTTTGCAGAATTTATATATAAATATATAAACATCTGCCTGGACCCAGCTCCATAAAACTGCAGACAGGTCTCTGTTGCTTTGGCTTTCTTCTCCCAGCTCCTGGAGCTGTGCTTTGAGCAGAGTGACCCAGCAACGAGCCCCTTACCCACCGGGCTTGGGCTTGAGCTATTCTCAAAACATATTTCATCAAAACCTGCGGGATGTGACCCAGAAAACATGACCCCTCGAGAGGATGTGTTGCTTATTTTCCTTCAATTCGTCCTCCTCATTGCAAAACAGTTTGGTGGTAAATTGCTGAGATGAAATGTGGAAGGGCAGGGTTTAAATCTCTTCTGCCTGAGAAGCTTCAGCTGAACACACCTCCCTCCCTCGGGATCTGCCTGATTTCCCACCTGCTGGGTGCTGGGAAAGGGACCCCTCTCACCCACCCTGGTGTGGGAAAGGTGCCAGAGTCCCCTGGGCTCGGGAGAAGCCGAAGGAGGGGATGTCACTGTAATGGGGAACAGGGAGCTCGGGGGCTCTGGGCCATTTACAGGTAAATCCTTTAACAGTTCCATAAGGAAAGCAGGTGCTTGGCTGCTGCACTTTGAGTGTGTTCAAAGGTAGCTCTGAACAGGTGAGAACTCCCTTGTACAGCTGAGAAATCTGGCCCCAAATGGTCACTCTGCCCTTTCCTGTGACCTCCCTGGGCCCTCTGAGATGAAATGTTCTGGCTGTGAGAAGGGAGCACGGGAAAAAACCCCATTTCCTCTGTGAGCCGTGACCTTGTTCCTTTGGCTTCTCTCTGCCTCTCCCCCGAGCTTTGTTCTCCCAGCCCCATAAACCTGCCCCCAGCGGTGGCAGATCCCAGTGTCCCGCACTGGGATGTGGGCAGGACACTCCTGCACGCAGCTTTTTGGGATTTCCTGGATGCTCAACTGGACTGGGAATCGAGCTGATTTCTTGCTCGTGAGCTTTACAACCAAAGGACATAAAATAAGTCTTTGCTGAAGTGGAGCAAATGTTTTGCAGCTTGTACAGCCCCCCTGGGTTCAGATGTTGTGAGGCTGTTGATAATTTCAGGTTCATTTCTTACTGTCCTTGCACTGGAGAGCTCAGAGCCCTCTCAGTGCTTTTCAAGCTTGAGCAGGTGGAATAATAAGAGTGGCTATGGCAATGAAACTTATAATTTGTGACATCAAAAGGTGACAAATATTCTGGGCATTTGATAATGATTAATTTATACTGATTTATTTTCTGCTTCAGTCATATTTCACTTTAGCCAGGGCTGAGAGTTGTGTGAGGAGCAGAACATGCTGTGTGGTACGAAATCAAGTGTCAAGGGACAAAGGAATGGAGCCTGAGTTATTTTGTACAACCACCTGATGAGGTCATGCTGTGTTAAAAAAAATAAATGTTTCATTCCCTATCAATTATTCAGGGCTTTAGTAGCCAAAACTCAAACGTGGTCGAGTCCCAGTCCCATAGAGCCTGAGCCCCAGGATTTCCTCCTGCTGAGCCAGTGCCAGGCTGGCTCCTGGCATCCCCTGGCACCTTTCTGTGTGCCGTGTGTTGTGGAGGCTGGTGTGGGATTGCTGCAGGGGGAAAGCCACTGACTGCAAGTGCTGCTCTGTAATTCCCAGGGAACAGGGACAGGAGGAGAGGGAACGGCCTCAGGCTGGGCCAGGGGAGGCTCAGGATGGACACCAGGAGGAATTTCCCCATGGAAAGGGTGCTCAGGCCTTGGCAGGGGCTGCCCAGGGAGGTTTGGAGTGCCCATCCCTGGAGGTGTCCCAGGAAGGGCTGGAGGTGGCACTCAGAGCTCTGGGCTGGGGACAGGGTGGGGATGGGGCACAGCCTGGGCTCGGTAGTCCTGGAGGGACCCTGGAGGTTTTCCAACCTCGGGGATTCTGGGATAAAATTGTGGTGAATGATCCCACAGGGCTCAGTCCTGGAGAGCTCAGCCTGTTCGTGAAACCTGTGAGAGTCCTAGAAGGAGGAAGAGTTGGCTCAGTGGGGAGCTGGGTACCTGCCTCTCTCCCAGCCCCATCCCACAGCCCGCCAGTGCTCTGGAAGCTCCCAGGAGAATCTGCCCTCCATCAGAGGCATTACAGAGACTTTCCCATGCCAGAGCAGCTGCTGCTCAGGTCTTTGATCACACAACCTTCTCCTGCTGCTGCTGGGGACAGGCAGAAGAGCAGCATTCCCAGCACTCCCTGTCTATCTGACAGTTCTTTTCCTGACAGGTATTTTGAATTTTGACAAATATTGGAGACACAAGTATGGGCTCCCTTCACACTCCTCCCAAAGGTGTCCTGTCTGCGGTGTCCCTTATGGGACTCTGTGTCACCAGCACCCAGCTGGGGATTGCTGTGGGGAGTCTGAATTTGCAGGAGAGAATTAAAAGCTCACTTTACAGTAAATTCCAAGGGGCAGGGGAGCTCAGGAAAGCATTATTTCCCAAATAATGGCATCGCAGCAGCTGAGCTCTCCGTAGCATCCGAGGGTGGGGGGGCTGCAGGCAGCGCTGCCCGGGAGATCCCATCAGGAGGGGCTCATTCATTTCCATTAGAACCGGGGTCACAACAAATAAATCACAGCGCTCCACAAGCTGCAATAAACACATTACCTGGGCAGGAAGGAGAGCAGTGGGGTGGGCCATTACTGAAGATGAATTATCAGGCTCCGCTGGTGAGTGCTAATGCTCCTGAATCACAGGGGTGTTTTCTACTCAACTCTTGAAAGGGAAAATTAAAGTCCTTCCAAAGAGCTCATTCAAAACCCAATCTCGGCGCTGCTGCCGCCGAGCTCTTGCCTAAAGATGAAAACCTCGATCTCAGCAGTGCTCGAAACTCGAGCCACCCCCCCGGGGAAGGGAGGCTGGAGCTGGGGCTGTGCTGGGCTCCTGAGCCTGGCTGGAATTCCCTGACACAGCTCATCGGATGCTCAGCAGCCATCCAGCGCTGAGCGCATCCTCGGCAGCGCGGTGCCCCCGCCCGAGCTGCATTAACTCCGCTGCCGCGGCTCCGGGTGACTGTTTCGGTGAAAAATGGGAGAGGAAGGAAAGGAGAAGGTCCCCGCTTTTCAGGTGAGACAGAATTTACCCTTCTGGAAGAGAAGGCCAGGTGAGCTATGTCTGTGAGTGGCTGTGCTCCCAGCCGGGACAGGGCCTCCCATCTGTCACTGAAGTGCAGCTCCAGGTCACCCCAGGGCTGAGGGCATCGCAGCGGGCACGGGGAGGGCTTGGGACAGGGCAGTGACAGACTGGGGTGACAACCACAGCTCTCTGCAGGGCTGCGGGCATCGCAGCGGGCACGGGGAAGGCTTGGGGGGCAGTGACAGACTGGGGTGACAACCACAGCTCTCTGCAGGGCTGCGGGCATCGCAGCGGGCACGGGGAAGGCTTGGGGGGCAGTGACAGACTGGGGTGACAGCCACAGCTCTCTGCAGGCCTGCCGTGAGCCCGTGTGGAGCTGCTCGACACAGAAGGGACACAAAATACGGCTGAGGTATCTCAGGGCTGCTCTCACAAAGGTGACAAAGTCCCCCCAGATCAACCCCCCAAGAGCTGTAAAGGCAGCACAGCCATGGTACCACAACGAAACACAGCAATGTCCCATGCAGGCAGGGGCTCTCTGCTCTTTAATTCTTTGTGGCTTCTGAGCAGGACCCTCAGTGAAGCTTTGCTCTGATGAAGGGACACTGGAGCCTTGAGGCAGCAAAAGTGTGGGTTTGTCCTGCTGGACAGGAATGGCCCTTCCTGGCCTCTGGAGCCTTTGCTCTTTGCGTTGTTGGGGCAGTGGTGGCCCTGGCTGCAGGAGGCACTTCCTGCCTCGCTCCCTTCGTGTCTCTGTCACCTCCCTTGCTGGCTTTCAGGAGAGAAAATCGCTCCATTTACAGGAGGGGTTCTGTGCCCCCCCAGGCAGGTGAATCTGTAACTGCACGATCCCAGAACATGGCTCATCTCACCTTCCAGCAGAGAAAAAGCACCTCTGAAATGCTGTTCAGACAGGACCTGCGAGGGCTGCTGGCTGCTTTAACGCTACCCTTGGTCCAAGTCCACTGAAAGATAGAGGCCATTTGGAGGTCACTGCCAAATAATGCTCCTGCTGTAGTGGGGAAATAGACCTTTGACTAATGTGGCATTTCTTTGTGCATTTAAGTCACAAAAAGCTCCCCTTCCTGAAAGGCTGCTTGGGAAAAGTCAAAATATTGTTCCTCTTTCCTGTAAATAAATGCTGTAGATTTGACAGCCGTCACGGACCTGACTTTAAATTTATTCTTTGTATACACAGTTTATCAAAAGGGGTTAGAAACATCATTTTAAAACAATGTTCTGCTGCTCTCTGAAAACACAATGTGTAAATAATATTTCCTCAAGCATGTCATTTATACTTTGGCTTTTGGATGCAGACTTTGGGAACCGATCGTCGCCGTAACACGAATTCATCTGACTGACCTAAATTACCTTTATGTGCAGAGACTTTCCTTGTCTGAGGCCATGGAGAATTGTGATGGATGCAAGAGGAGTGCAATGCCAATACTTTTGGTGCTGGGAGAGCGTGGCTGTGTCCCCCTTCTGCCAGGCCAGGGGCGAGTCCCCATCCCTGGAGGGATTTCACAGCCCTGTGGAGGTGGCACCAAGGGACATGGGGCAGTGGTGGCCTTGGCAGTGCTGGGAGTGGTTGGAATCGATGGGCTGAGAGGCTTTTCCAACCCGAACAATTCTGTCATTCTCCAGGACTCTGCCCCGTGACTTGTTTAGGCTGCTGGACGTTGGCCATGTACTAAAGGCCTGTGTTAAATATTCCCCTGGCTCTTAAAATCGTGGCAGATTCCCTGTCCTGTGTGCCCCAGTGTGACCCTGGACTCGATGCCCTTGACACTGGAAAAACTCCTGAACTCAGCTGCCTCCTGAGCAGCCCCTGCCTGTGTTGTTCACGCCTCTCCCTGAACTTCCTTGTGTTTATTCAGTTTTGCTCCCTAAATAATGTAAAAGTGCATTTGTGCCTCTCCCTCCCAGCAGCAGAGTATTCTCCTGGCTCTTATATAATGCAAGGGAGCTAAAATTACCCACGTGCTGCGGCAGCAGGGCAGCACTGGGGTCCAGCTGGGATTCCCCTGGGCCCGAGGCAGCCCTGGGAACCAGTGCCCGTGGTTTCCGTGAGGGAACGCTGACCGCTTCTGACAGGGCACCTTCCCAGGCTGCACATCAGGGGAGCTCTACTGAGACCTTGTCCAGATTAATCTAGCAGCAGGAGGTTTATTTTCTCCTCGTGTTCGGGGCCGATCCAGCAGGTGCTCGTGTCTTCGTGGGGCGTGAGAGGGGATGGGGAAGTTCAGGAGTGGGTCTCACACTGGCTGTGGTTCAGCAGGCTCTGTCCCCAGCGTGGGGATGTTGGGCTGTCCTGGGCAGGGCCAGGAGCTGGCCTTGGATGCTCCCTGTGGGTCCCAGCTCGGGATATTCTGGGACTCTGACTCTTTTTCAGGTGCCTTTAGGGAGAGGAGCTGTGTTTGGGGCTGGGTGGGGCTCACTGGCTCCGTGCTCACTCCTGGGCTGGGAGCAGAGGCTGTGATGTGCAGAGAGCTCGTGTTGCCCTCCCACCTGACTGGATTCACTCGTTTCTATAAATTCAATTCTTTTTGTCTTGATTGTTCACAAGGGTGGGATAAAACGTTGGAGTTTTACTGTTGGGTTTTTGTGGCACAGGCAGAAATAAACCCAATGACCCCCTGTATTTCTGCCACAAACCTGCCCCTTTCCAGCAGAAATAAACCCAATGACCCCCTGTATTTCTGCCACAAACCTGCCCCTTTCCAGCAGAAATAAACCCAATAACCCCCTGTATTTCTGCCACAAACCCACCCCTTTCCAGCAGTAACTGCCCGCTAAAACTCAGGCAATGATTTTCAGCTTTGATCCTTCTCGTGCCCTTCCCCAGCCCCACTTCACTGACTCAAAGTGCAGTGGGAGTGAAGGAGCAGTGGAGCAGAGCCCTGGAGTCCCAGAGACAGTGGCTGTGCCATTGCTGTCCCCGTGCTGAGGGAACAGGGAACTGTCCCTGGGACGTGGCCCCGGAGAGCCGTGTGTGGCTGCTCCCAGGTTTTGTGGCTCTTGGAGCTGCTCCTGTGGCTCTGGATCCCTCTCAGGCTGTGTTTCCCAGCCCGTGCTGCTCCAGCTGCTCCCAGACAGGCTGGGATCAGTAACTGCTGCTGCTCCTCACCTTTACTGTGGCTCCTGCCCCGGCAGGGTTTGGTTGGTGGCTTGGTTTTGATGACCTGGTGATGTTCCTGGGAGTTTTGATGTTCCATGAATACTGGCAGCACTTTTCCCCTCTGTGTCCCCCCTGCTGCCCACTCGTGAGGTTACCGAGGCTCTGCAGCAGCCGTGTGACCCCAGCTGGCCAGCACGGGTGGCCACAGAGCCATCAGAGGGGCTTGGGGCTTCAGCTCCTCCTCATGGCCAGTGTTCCAGTCACTCGAGCTCAACCTCCATCCCGTGGAACCATGATTACTCCTGCTTCGACACACCCCATCTATTTGCTTAATGAGAAAATAATTTCATGTTATTTAAAATCACCTCCTCCTTTTCTTTCTTTGCCGAGGGGATTTGACAGGGCTTTTTTTGGGCCTGCAGGATGTTGTGGTGGAGTGAGAAGTGATGGTGTTGAAGATGATGAATTTGTTTGATAGTGAGAGGTGAAAACACGTAACATTATAAGTTTATAAAAATATCCAAAGCTGGCACCACTTGGAGTAAGTAAATGCTGGCAAAATGATGTCTTTCACCTCTGGAACAGGGTGATTCCCAGTCATGGAAGCGCATACTCTTAGTGCACCTTGGAAAATAACCTTCGGATGTGAGGGGGGAATCTCCCCTCAGGTGTACTGAAAGCCAGCGTTTTTTATCAATATTGATCTGAATCCTGCTCTGGATTGCTCTCTTGGAATCTGGTTTTCTTCCTCTTAAAAGCTGTCGCAGCTCCAGGGGCTTTGGCTGGTGGGAATGAGTTGTCCTTGTTGTATCCTGGTTTTATTCAGACCAAATAAACTGCTCCAAAGGCCCTCACCCCGAGTTTGGGGGCTCTCCTGAAGGTCCCTGCCCTGCTGCCAGGCCAGGCTGGCCGGGCTGTGTGTCCCCCTGCCCAGGACACACAGGGGTGGTGGTGCTGTGTCACCCGGGGGTGTCCCTGTCACCCCGGCCACATTTGTGTGCACCCTCCTCTGCTCTGGGCTTGCTCCTATGGCTCTGGAACTCCATTGGTTTACGAGTTTGAGTTCTGTGATCTGCTCTCTAAGGTCGTTTTCAACACAATCCAATGCTCTGAAGGTCAGAAAGTGGCTGCTTTCCCTTGGGACCTGGGGTGGCCTTGGCAGTGCTGGGGAATGGTTGGACCCAATGGCCTGAGGGGGCTTTCCCAACCTGTGATTCCTTGCTCTGTGAAGTTCCCCACAAGAAGCAGCTCTTGGAGCAGATTTTGGGTCCTTTTCCCATGAAATCCCATTAGGAGGCTGCCCTGGCCCCACAGCTTTGTGCAGGGCTGTGTTCCCTGGAACACACCAGCCAGGGCTGAGCCCTTCTGGCCATTCAGGTCCCTCTGGAGGTGTCTCCCTGCACGTGTGAACGAGCAGGAAATCCAACAGCTCCAGCATCTTCCCTGCTCTTTCCAGGGGAGCTGGTTCACCTCTGGAGTGAAATCCCTGCTGCTGCAAACACGGGAGTGCCTCCAGCGTGAGCCCGATTAGAGGGGCGCGGGGAGCACTCTCACCCCACAGGTTAACGTGCTTCTCTTCCTTCTGAATCACGAGCAAAATGTACTTATCAGAGGTGCTCTTGTGCTTACTCTCCAGCATTAGCAGCTACCTGCTGAACCTTTCTTTCATGTGTTGATGTATTACACGGAAAATGCAGAATTAGCTCTTGGGCAACTCCTTAATGTAGGCGAGCCTTGAACATGTGCTACCTTGTTATCCGAGTTGTGGATGATCTGAAATTCATACGTTTCTCCTGAATCCAAACTTCACCCAGAAATTAAATGTAATCCCAAACGCTGGTTATCTGAATCCTTCAGACATCCCCCGAGTCACACAACTAATCAGGATCACTGGGATGCAGCCTCTAAGCGTACTAATTTTATTCAGTCAGGAAAAATATCACTGAAGAATAAACCCCATTGCATGGTAAATCATCTGGATCCTTTTAGTAGGGTTTAACATTCTCATTTTCTCTTTTTTAGCATTTTCCATTAGGATCAGTGGGAAGGATTTGACTTGAGCGCTCGTGGACACCTCTCTTTGGCAAGGAGCGGCAAAGTCAAATCCGCGGGCTTCAAAATCTGCTCCACAATTAAATTTTCTGAAAGACCTATTGATTTTGAGCAGGATTTCGTGTTTTGGGAGCTGGTGGCAATGAGCATTAGCAGGCAGGCATTATTCAGAGCCGGGCTCTGCTGACTGACAGTTCATTTCACAGCTTGCCGCAGCTCCGTGCGCATCTGCGGAGGGGCAGCGGGAGGGGCAGCGCTGCAGGGTGAGCCTCAGCTCCCCCCAGCCCCAGCGCTTACAGAGGGAGAAATTCCTGGGGTGGCACCGTCCCTGAGGGAGCTGGGGCAGCCCCCAGCCCACCCTGCGGGCCCCGTCCTTCCCCAGGGGTGTTCCTGCTGGAGCAGGGCTGCGGGGACGTGCAGGGGAGGCTGTGGGGCCGAGCCCCTGACCCTGCACCGTGTCCTGGGCCCTCCTCTGCCTCCCCGGCCATCGGTCAGAGCCCAGGGCTGCCAGGGCTGCAGCACTCGGCGTCTGGGAGAGCTGCCAAAGCATCCCATTGATCCATGCTCCTGGATGTGCCTTCCAGAGGCTGGCAGGTGCAGCACCCTGTGCTGGGGACCAGAGGCTGGAAGGAGGGCAGGCCTGGGGCAGGTTTGCATCCTCCTGCTGGGGGAGGTGCGGCAGGCTCGGAGTCCAGCTCTCTCCTGGTCCCCTGCTTTCTGTAATTCCCATGGGATTGTTGGGATTGTTCACCTGGAGAAGGAAAGGCTCCAGGGAGAGCTCAGAGCCCCTTCCAGTACCTAAAGGGGCTCCAGGAGAGCTGGAGAGGACTGGGTTGGAGGGACAGAACACAGGGAATGGCTTCCCAGTGCCAGAGGGCAAGGCTGGATGGGATATTGGGAAGGAATTGTTCCCTGGGAGGGTGGGCAGGCCCTGGCACAGGGTGCCCAGAGCAGCTGGGGCTGCCCCTGGATCCCTGGCAGTGTCCAAGGCCAGGCTGGACATTGGGGCTTGGAGCAGCCTGGGACAGTGGGAGGTGTCCCTGCCCATGGCAGGGGTGGGATGAGATCACAGAATCAGGGAATGGCTTCGGATGGAAGGGATCTCAAGGACCATCCCGTGGCTCTGGGCTGTTTCCATGCCCTCCAGCACTTTCAGTTGTCTGTCAGGCCTTGTGGTGACAAAGTTCTGCCTTTCTGTTTCTCTGTTTAATCTTTCTTGGTTTCATGTTCTCAGCTCTCATTAATGTAATCTTCCACTCTTTCGTACCACACTTGTGACAGAACTGTGTGTGAGCAACTTGTCTGGACGGGTGGCACAGATGTAGAATTTGGGAAGGGTGTTATTGCCCCAGACCAAGTGTGGGTTTAGCTCTGCTTCTCTTTCTGCTGTCTCCTCCTTTCCCCTCTCTCCCTCGTTATTTCCGCTGAGGGGATGCCCTGCTCTGTTGAGTTGCTGGGATCACTGTGGTGCTGTTGGAAGCTGTTGGAGTGTCAGGTTTTCTCCCCCAGTCCCTGAACGCTCCGAGCCCCGGTAACTCACCTGGCCACGTGCAGCCCGGCAGCTGCCAGGCTCAGCACGTCTGCACCGAGCAGAGTGTTTCTTCAGCACATTATTTAATCCAATTTCTCTTGTGTGTTTGAAAGGCAGTGATGGGAAGCAAAGAGCTGAAGATTGGAATAACTTAGAGGCATCGCAGTACAGGAGTGCGTGGGGAAGGGGGAGGACTCGCCCAGCTGTATTTTGCTGTCGTTTCTCTAATGATAACACTTAAATGGGCCCATTATCCATTCTGAAATGCAATTGTGGGAATGTACAATTTCCTGCACTGCGCCGACTGAGGGACTTGACCTATTTAAATCTCAGGAGGAGAAAGGAAAATGACGGTGTGCTGTCCCCTGCACCAGGAACTTGCGGACCTGCAAAAACTGCTCCTGGCTGGGGCTGTTCCCGGGAGGCTCTGTGGGCCCTGGGGCTGGCACAGAGACCAGACCTGCCCACAGCCCTGAGCTCACCGTGCTCCTGCCACAGGCAGCTCCGAGGAGACAAACCTCTTCCCAAAGTCATTGGGTTCTGCACAGCTCCTCCACCTGCTGCCAGATGGCTCGGGGTAAATCCTGGAGACTTCCACAGGCTGTGTTTCAGATCAGACTGGAGATGCCATGGGATAGGGCAGGGGCTCATGGTTTTAGAGTAAAAGGGGGGATTTAGAGTAGATATTGGGAAGGAATTGTTCCCTGGGAGGGTGGGCAGGCCCTGGCACAGGGTGCCCAGAGCAGCTGTGGCTGCCCCTGGATCCCTGGCAGTGCCCAAGGCCAGGCTGGACATTGGGGCTGGGAGCAGCCTGGGACAGTGGGAGGTGTCCCTGCCCATGGCAGGGGGTGGAATGGGATGATCTCGAAGGTCCCTTCCCACCCAAACCAGGCTGGGATTCTGGGACTGTGTGACATTTATAGGAGGATGTTCAGTGCGATAGCTCTGTCCCAGGAGGGGCAAAGCTGCTGCCCCAGCAAAGGGAGGATCCTGCTGGGTTGTAGGGGGAGTTGGAGGGACCCTCTCCTTTGCCCACCTGCTGCTCTCACATTGAGTGATCACAGAATCACAGACTGGTGTGGGCTGGAAGAGACCCCAAAGCCCTTCCAGATCCAATTCCCCTTCCATGGGCAGCGACAGCAGTGCATAATCTGCATTTTCTGTTGATTAGGTTATGACTGAAACTTTACGGGAAAGAAAATGGGAGTTTGTGAGGTTGTTTTGGGGAAAAAAAGGCGAAAAATTGTTTCTTAGTGAAGCTGATTATTAATTTTGAGCTCCTGAGCAGAAAATTCACATATTGCATAACTCTTTGGCTCCAGCTCTAACAGCAGCACGGGAAGGTGGCAGAGCTTCAATATTTGCATCTTCTGTGGCCTGGGTTAAACTTTTTTGCAGTGTCGTAAGGGAAGATAATACAGTTTCTCAGCACTCACCAGGAAATTTGTACGGAGAACTGGGAAGATGTAAGTGAACATTTGTGTGGTGGAGATAGTCACATATGGGTGGGGACTGTGCTGGAGGATGACATGAGGGAGAATTTTGAAATCACATGTGTGTTAACAGATGGTTAAACCTGACACCAAATGTGAATTTCTTAGTGCAGAAACCATCAAGAACAATTCAAAAATCACGTTTTTGTGAAATAATGAAGAAAACGACCCCGTAGTTTAATTCTGGGTTCTAAATTACCTCATTGAAAAGGAACTGTCTGGTTTGAAATGCTCGGGAGCCGCACAGATGGTGTCAGGCTGATCCCAAGGGTGGCGATGCCACTGCTGGGCAGGGCACCAGCCCGGGCCACCTCAGGGCCTGAAATGGCTTTTTCAGGGCTCGGAAAGGTGCAGGGCTTTGTGAAACGCCCGAGCTGGGCTTTGCCTGGGGGGACCTCGGCAGGTGGGAGCAGACAGAGCCTCCTCCCTGTGCCCTGGGCTGGAGCACTGTCACTGCCGGCCACCGCTGTCACTAGCCAGGCTCAGCCCGAGGGTGGCTTGGAAAGGCTCTGCTTGGGAATCACGGGGCGTTTGCTCTTGGAAGGGACCTTAAAGGCCGTGGCAGGGACCCCTTCCATAGCCCAGGTTGTTCAAGGTGACTCTGGTCCTGCTCCCGATGCCAAGGGAAGAGCTTTTCCCACCCCAGGCTCCCGTGCCAGGTCCAGGAGGGGCTGGAGCTGCTGGGTGCCCTCACAGGGCTTTGGAGGCCGTGCTCAGGTGTCATTGCTCACTACAGCTCTGCAAATGGCCCAGGTCCCTGCCTGGAACAGGAATCAGCGCTCTGCCCTGCACCACAGCAGCATTTCAAACACCACAATTAGAATTTGTAAGTGGGTTTTTTTTCCTACCCTGGAAGTATAAAGATTAGTGCATAACGTTCACGGTGCGTTGTGGCTTTTCCTGCTTTGGAAATGCAGAACAAACCTGCTTTAAACCCAGCAAACACCAGCTGAAGGCTCGCATGGTTACACAGCCTAATTATAAACATTCTGCACATTCCAAAAGCACAGTGGAGTAAATAAATGTATCACCCAGCTGAAGAATGCATCCCTCAGTGTCAGACAGTGAACACTTCTGAAAGTAATTAAAACCAAAGTATCCATTGGAGTTCTGCAATTTAGCAGAAGTTGAGATTTTACTTTAGAACTTGGGATGGAGTCGAGGAGAGCCCCCCCCATGCGAACAATAGCCATGAATATTCATGTCTCTGGAGCTGGAAAATGAGCGATTTCTGTAGAGAAGAGAAACAGAGTGGGTTTTTTTCTGGCTATCTTTGAACAGGAAAGGCTCTGCGCGTTGTAGAAATAACTTGTGTTGTTCTGCTGTCACAGTTTATTGCTCGGGGGATGAGATGGGCACCGGGCTGGGCTGCCCCTCCCTGAAGCACGGGGAGCTCTTGGATCTCTTCATTCATTACTGAAAGTGCAGCGCGGCAGCTCCTGCTCTGCTCTGCTGTGAGCGGCTCCAGTCCATTTTCCCGCTGAATTATCCTTGATGCCAGAGAAGGTATTCTTGAAATAGCCCATATTATCCACGAGAGACTGATAGGAGATGATAAAATCCCTTTTATTGATGGTCTTTGCAGCTCTCCTGTCAGTGTAACGTACTGCACGACGGGGAACCCGGGCTTTGCTTTACCCTTGTTCCCAGAGCGGCTTTGCCGCGTGCCCGTCCCTGAGCCGCGGCTCCCGGCGCCGCTCCCCGCTGCTGTGATTTATGGAAAGCTGGCTGGGTCGCAGCAGCTGTGGCAGAATATCACATGTTCTGCCTCTCCTGGAAGTGTAACTGCGCAGCCAACGTCCCTCACTTCTGCCCGGCCACATTCTGCGCTCATTCTGTACTGCTGCACGAGGGGCAGAGCAG
This sequence comes from Mohoua ochrocephala, assembly GCA_013398855.1. Taxonomy (NCBI): domain Eukaryota; kingdom Metazoa; phylum Chordata; class Aves; order Passeriformes; family Acanthizidae; genus Mohoua; species Mohoua ochrocephala. The sequence goes on along the minus strand of VZTA01008597.1, from coordinate 56,143 downwards.
CCGGAGCCCTCGGCCGCTGCAGGCGGCTGTGCCACAGCTGCTCCCGGAGCAGAGCACCCAGGCCTGGCTGCCCCATCCCTGCTCTGCCCAGGAGAGAGCTTGGCTCTGGAAAAGAAGGGATTTTAGGTAGGAATGGCTTGTACTCAGGATCCACCAGACCCCTTTTAATGAAGGAGCGACAATGGATGATTGCCGGGCCAGACATTGCCCAAGCTGGGTTCTGGCTCTCTGGGAAGGCTGAGGTCATTCCCCAGCCCTGACCAGGTGTGGGGGTTCCTTCTGGGTTTGGAGACACCAGAAACCATGGAGGTGTTGGGCCACATTCAAACCATGGGAGGCCAAGCCTCCGTCTACCACGGCCCTTGGCCCGCTCCCCTGGATCCTGACACTGGGATGTGATGGTGATGAAGGAGCTGGATGTACCACTGCCACTGGGGCTGAAGGGCCACCAGCTGAGGGCTCCGCTGGTCTGAAGGAATTCCATTCCCAAATGATGCCCTGGGACAACAGACCATGGATGATCACCGACACGGGAGGTCAGTGCTGGTTCCCAGGTTTTCCTTCCCAGTTTTCTGTTCAGCCCTGCTTGGTGCTTCCCAGAAGCAGGGTTGGCATGGCAGCAAAACCACCCCAAATCTGCCTTTTAACAGCAGGGAAATACCAAGCGTTGCATAGAGGGATGAACACTTAATTAAAATTACAGCCCAGAGCCACCCACCTCCAGACTCTGAGCTCAACGCGGTTCCATTTGTACCCAACTCGAGAACTGAACGTATTACACAGTTCGAATGAAGCCTCCTGTCAAAACACCTCCTTACCTGCTCTGGGGGAGTCTGCACGAGTTCCTCGTCCCTGACCTTTCCTATTTCTTTTTGTAGCTAATGTTGCTTCCAACAAGTAGATTTTAATTGTTGTCTCTCAAGGTCTGGGAGAGATTTGTAGAGATAAAATTTGAAAGGCTGGAAAATTAAAAGACTTCTCAGAAAAGAAGTGTCTCAAAGATGGGACACAAACAGCAGACCATGAGTTATTTATTTTTTAAACTCTTTCCTGTCATTGTACAGGAATACATTGTCCATTCCAGGTTAAACCTTTCAGGGCATGTCAAAGGAAATTGGCTCGGAGTAACTGAGAGGAGCAGGGCCAGGAGCTGGCCTGGATGATCCTTGTGGGCTCTTCCAGCTCAGGACATTCTGTGGTTCCATGACTGACTGCTTGGGAAGCCTGCTGGCAAAACCTCACGGGCAGGTGGTGTCCTGAGCGTGGCTTTTCCCATTCCACACTTCCCGTGGCACAGGGCTCTGGTCCTCCCAGTGGGGCTGGGATGCTCAGGGATGCTCAGGGATGCTCAGGGATGCTCAGGGCTCTCAGCCCTGGGCTCCACAGTGGCTGCAGGATTGTCCCGAGGCTCCACAGCTCTGAGAGCAGGACACTTTCCCACATTAAATGTACCAAACAGCACAGGTTCCCCGACCTGGCTGTGAAATTGTAGGAGAAATTGCAGTAATTACCTCAAAGTGCCACCTCCAACCACGCTGTACCATGGATTTTCTTGAAGTAAATCTGTATTTCACTTTACAAATACCTATGAATGTTTTAATTCTCCCCTTCTACAAAAGAGATGTGTGAGCTGACAGAAATTATTCACCATTTGGGACTTCTGCGATCAGGCAAACTATTTAATTTTCTAAGTGTAGATTCGAGGTCTGACTTTGAGGAGCTGAAGTTCTGAATATTACATTATTTCTTTATCTTACAAGTGCATGCAGGGACAGCACCACGCTGCTGGTGAAAGCCTTCAGGACTTTGTGTGGGGAAGGTCTGCACTTGGCTCCGGGTTATCTTGGAGAAAGTAAAACTTCTGAGCTTCCTGCAAGAATCCAGATATACAGATATTATACATATATATATATGTATATGTATAAGGATTGAAATAGATCTGTGTCTATCTAAGCTTCCATAACTCACTGAGCCAGGGTTGGATCTGCAGGAAAACTCCTCCCGATTGCCCTGGGTTTCCTTTCTCTGTCTTGCAATCACATCAATCTAATGGAGGGTACCTGAGCCTTATTTTGGAATTTTTTTATGACCTTGGGTTTAATAAACCTTTGTGTGTTTCAGAAGGAATTTCTCCATGGAAAGGGTGCTCAGGCCTTGGCAGGGGCTGCCCAGGGAGGTTTGGAGTGCCCATCCCTGGAGGTGTCCAGGGAATTCCTGGAGGTGGCACTCAGAGCTCTGGGCTGGGGACAGGGTGGGGATGTGGAACAGCTTGGGCTCCATGACCTTGGAGGGCTTTTCCAACCTTAAAGATTCTGGGATTCTGTGTTACGGTTTTTTGTTGGTTTTTTTCTTTCTCTCCAACCCACAGGAATTCTGTAACTCTCAGACCTGCTGGCTGAATACTGTTGAAATTATGCTTTTATTTTCGAGGAGTTTTGCATTCTGCATCTCATTTTATTGTGAGCATACATCAGCTATTACTGAGCGTGACTCCAGAACTAATTTTTCTTCTATTTTCCCAGTTTTTCCTTGCCTTCGTGCCGATTGTGTTTTACAGCACACCTTGCTCGCTGCCCTTTCATTATAATTTTAGGGGATTGTCACATATTTCACACTAACTTTTTTCAGTGTTGCTTGGAGAAAGGTTAAGTAGGTTCTTGATTACTCCTGTAGTTCTGGGGTTTATGGCCCTGTTGAATTAAGTGCACATGATTTGTGGCATGGCTTGAGCACCAAATGCATACATTGAATTATTTCTCTACATCTCATTGGAGCTGGGAATATTCTAGAGGGTAAATATGGATGCAAATTACCTATATTGAGAAAACTTCCTACACTTTCCGTTTACAGAAGATGGATTTATTCCTTTGGAAATATATCAGCAGAAAGACCCAAATCTTTCCAGTTTTGAGAAACCATTCCAGAGTGCCACGGGAGAGGGGCAGCTTTACAGCCACGGTAGAAGGTGGTTTTATGTGAGTTACTTTTAATGTTGTACTGAGCCTGAATACTCAGACATGCTCTGATCCCTGTTCTCAGTTCATATATTTATTAATTATTTATGACGTTCATTGTTACTGTGTGACTTTGTTCCTTGTCTTGCCTAATGTGCCTTGGCATGTCAAAGCTGTATTTAAAAAAAAACCCCAAAATTCTGATCAGAAGATACTTAGTGTGCTGTGAAAATTCCGTTCCCAAGACAGAGGGAGTGGGGGGATGCTTTTTCTGGGCTTACAGGAGTTACAAAGCAGACTGGGTTGGCTTCTTAAGAATGCAAATGATTGCGTGTGAGCAAGATCCGTTGGTACAAAAATAAAATATTCCACATCCTGCCTGGGAAATAATAATCCATATCCAAGCAACACGTAGTAGGTGGCTGAATAAGACCCTGGCCTCAACTTTCTGCAAAACATGAGGAGCTGTATTAATTTGGCAGAGATTAAAAATCAAAGTGTCAGTGGTAGCCAGCAGAGTCACGGTCTCCTTGCGCTGGGGGTGGATGTGCCCAACTTGCTCTGGAAGCTTAAAATTCCAGGCACATTTCCCCGTGAGGTTTCCAGTCCTGGTGTTTGATTAACTGTGTCTCACATGAAGCATTTCTTCTCTAATGTGCTCTTGATGTATTTGATAATGTACAAATTCCTGATGTATAATAGAAGGGGGGTTTTAGTTTAAGGCAAACTTTGATAATTCTGTAACTTCGGTAAGTGGAGAAATTCCTCCCTGTGAGGGTGGGCAGGCCCTGGCACAGGGTGCCCAGAGCAGCTGTGGCTGCCCCTGGATCCCTGGCAGTGCCCAAGGCCAGGCTGGCCATTGGGGCTTGGAGCAGCCTGGGACAGTGGGAGGTGTCCCTGCCCATGGCAGGGGGGGCACTGGGTGGGTTTTAAGGTCACTGCCAACCCAAAGCAGTCTGGGATTTCAGGGTTCTGGGATTCCATAAATCTCTGATTCTAAGTAGAGCCAGCCTTTATTCTCATGAGATTTCAGTCCTGTAGAAGTCAGTCCCAATATTTTTTATGAGCTGGAGAAAAGTGTGTGACAGCAGCACAGGAGGTGACCTCTGGGAGTCCCAGCCTTGATGCCAATACTCCTTTGGGTTCGTTGTTTCCAGTTTATTCCGCTCAGCTCCTGTGAATCCCGCACCTCCAGGGCGGAGAGCTCTAGGGGAACTGTCCATCCTGTCCCTGAGCCTGCCAGGGGAACTCTGTGGTGCCAGTCTGAGCCCTGGTTTTGCAGCGGGCCGGGCTGGGGAGCCCCGGGCTGTCCCAGGAATGCCGTGCCGGGTGGTGGACGGCGGGTGGGATGCGCTCCCACCGTCCTGCTCGGGGCTCGGAATTCCCAGCGCAGTGCTGGGAGTGAGGAACCAGGCCAGGGGAAGGTAATTAGTCCCTCTCCAGTTAAGGCAGGGAAGTGCCAATTTTGTGCATTGTTTTATAAATAAAGCCCTCCCAGGAGCGGAGTGAGCCGCTCCATATGTGCCGTTCCTCACGCGCGGAGCACGGGGGGTTTATTATCATATTTTTGATGACTTGCCGTTGTTCTCTGTTTACTTTTGCCCAAAAATATGTCCGTGCTCTGCTGTAGCAATTTCCAGGTTCCCTAATTTGTTTTGTTTGAAGTGTGTTTCTCGCAGTCACACACTCCAGCGTAATGCTGGCATGGAGCTTGTTATTTAGCAACTCATTTAAATGAAAATAGACATAATTTAAATAGACGGAAATGTCCTTTAATACTATTTTTAAAGACTAATGGAAGAGCTCTGCGGGCTGGCGCGATGCGCTCCGGAATACAAAATAAACAGAGTTGTTCAGATGCATTTAGATGATTCTTCCAGCCCTTCATGGGGTTGTTTCAACTGCACAGTGCTAAGATTTATCAAAGGGATTGGGAATCGCTTTGATACAAAAGAGATATTTATTTCTCTGCAAGCTGGCGTTTCCAGGAGGTGATGGAAGGGTTTTTCCTTTTGTTGAAATATTGCTTTAGAAAATGCCGGTGGTGAGAATCCTTGGTGTCTGCAGCTTCTGCTCTTTAATGTGCAGTGCCCAAACGATGATGGATTGTTTTAATTGGAGAGATTGCTGCATTCCTCTTTGGGGTGGGTTAGAGGATGGACACAGCCTCAGGTTGGGCCAGGAGAGGTCTGGATTGGGTGTTTGGAATTATTTCTCCATGGGAAGGGCTGCCCAGCCGTGGCACAGCTGCCCAGGGCAGTGCTGGAGTGCCCATCTCTGGAAGGATTTCAAAGCCCTGTGGAGGTGGCACCTGGGGACATGGGGCAGGGGTGGCCTTGGCAGTGCTGGCAGTGGTTGGACTCGATGGGCTCAGAGGGCTTTTCCAGCCTCACAATTCCCTGATTCCCAGACATGGAACACAGCCAGGCACTGCCTGTGGTGTGGCTGATGTTCCCCCAGCTAACAGCAGCCGGGAGCATCGGGCAGGGTTAGGCCTAGTCAGGGTTAAAGTTTTAGGGATTAGGATTAGGATCAGTGTCTCCAAATGCAAACAGAGGTACTGTAAGCAGGGCTTTATATATATATATATATGTAAAATTTATATATTTATTTATTTTTGTATTTATATCAATTACATTTAAAAAGGAAGAAATACAAAGAAACACTTTTGTTCTTTCTGGGTTCAAAGAATTTAACACAGTATCTGAAGTTTCACGAGTGAGCACAAGAGTGCTGATGGGAGTCTCTGTCCTCTCTTCCCTCCCTCTTTTATGTCCCATGAGCAACTTTTGGTAAATTGGGGCAAGGAACAACAAGTTTAAGCAAGGCTTGGGCAAAGAAGAGAAAAGGCCTCATGAAGTCCAAGCCTTTCATTTCCTCCTTTTTGGTGAAATGAATGTGGCTGGGAGGGACTTCAGGAGTGCTATGCCTGAAAGGGATTTTTAAAAATTATTTTCAAACAATTTTAAGTGAATGTTTGCATTCAAAGAGGAAGTTTCAGTGCTGTGCCATGGGCAGGGACACCTCCCACTGTCCCAGGCTGTTCCAAGCCCCAATGTCCAGCCTGGCCTTGGGCACTGCCAGGGATCCAGGGGCAGCCACAGCTTGTGCTCACCTTTGCCTCTCCACAGGAAAGGAATTTGTCCCACTCTGCAGACATGCAGTTTTTAAACCATGGCAGCTGTATAAATTAATTTTTATGACCTGCAGTATTTAATCTTATTAAATAATGACTTTAGGAGCCTGTTCCCTGGTGTAAGAGGATTAGGCTGCTCCAGACTTTGTTTGTACTGCAGCGTGGAATCAGCTTAACACAAGTTTTATTGAATTTTTTTCCAACTTATCTTAGGAGAAGTGGTTAAGCAGAACTCATCGCCAATTACGCTGCTGAGTTCGGGGGACACCGAGTGCTGCAGGTCTGTGTTGGTCCCCTGGGAGCTCAGGGCTCTCCTGGTCCCTGCTGTCCCTCTTGTCACAGCGAGTGTCTGCAGAAGGGGAGAAAAGTGAGAGGATCCCAGAATCCCAGCCTGCTTTGGGTGGGAAAGGATCTAAAATCCCACCCAGTGCCACCCCTGCCATGGGCAGGGACACCTCCCACTGTCCCAGGCTGCTCCCAGCCCCAATGTCCAGCCTGGCCTTGGGCACTGCCAGGGATCCAGGGGCAGCCACAGCTGCTCTGGGCACCCTGTGCCAGGGCCTCCCCCCCCTCCCAGGGAACAATTCCTGCCCAAGATCCCATCCAGCCCTGCCCTCTGGCACTGGGGAGCCATTCCCTGGGTCCTGTCCCTCCAGCCCTTGTCCCTAGTCCCTCTCCAGCTCTCCTGGAGCCCCTTCAGGCCCTGGAAGGGGCTCTGAGCTCTCCCTGGATCCTTCTACTCTCCCAGGTGAGCACCCCCAGCTCTCCCAGCCTGGCTCGAGGGCAGAGGGGCTCCAGCCCTCCGAGCATCTCTGTGGCCTCCTCTGGACTCTCTCCAGCAGTTCCAGGTCCTTCCTGAGTTTGGGGCTCCAGGGCTGGATGCAGAACCAGAAAAGAGGTGTCCAGGTGGACAAGGCCACATGGAAGCCCATCAGGAACCCGACTAGGTGGGAGCCCTGGATTCACCCAACTCCCCATGGATGTGGCTGTGGCCACTTTTCCAGTGTCTCCGTGTCCTGGCCTCTGGTCCTGCAGCCCCCGTGCGCTGTGTGGGAGCAGGAGTGGGAGGGAAGCTGCTCCTGGATCTCCCTTCCCTCCATTCAGCTGCTTCCCCTGTGAAACGCAAACTGCATTAAAGAGGCGGCATCAAGCTGGTAGAAAAAAAGAGGTTTAAAAAAAAAACCCCACAGGAAAATGGCATAAATTAGAGGCATTGAGAGTTTAAATTTCTTTGTGCTCGTTGTTAATGTAATTTTTTGCACTTCTTTCTGTCTAAAAAGATTGAAATTTCTACCAGGGTAGTATTGGCATAATATAATAAAATCAAACTCTTTTCAACAAACTGTTGCTATAGAAAACTTAAAAGCAGGAAATTAATGTGCTTTGAAGTGTTGTAATTGTGGTTAATAGAGGGGTACATGGAGGATTTTAAAAAATATATTTTACTTACTTACTTTTTCCTCACCTGAATTCAGTTTTGAGGCAAAAAGCAAGACATTTAAAATTCCCTTAATGTCTCCAAATTCAACTGCTCCTCTTTGTATTTCTGGATCCCTCTCAAGTTTGCTTAATTAGGAATAGAAATAAGGCTGGAAAATGGAAGAGGCAGCAGCATGAAAAAATTAACTTTTCACGGGTTGCAGCAAGTGCTGTTTGTTCTCCCTGAAGCTCAGCGTTTATGGAGCCTGGGATATGCTAAAGATTATTAGCATGGAGAGATTTGTTCGTCAAAGCCATGTTTTAATCGAATATTTAGAAATATATTGGAGTGTGTAAATAAATAAAAATCAAAATGAAGTTTCCTAGGTGGGACATCTCCGCTTGCTCAGAGCTTGGCCTCTCCCATTGTTTATGGAGGTTATAAAATCATCCTGCTGCCCCAAGAGAACCCAAACCAGGGGAGTGAACAGGCTGGGAGAGCTGGGGGGATGCTCTGGAGGAGAGAAGGATCCAGGGAGAGCTCAGAGCCCTTTCCAGGGCCTAAAGGGGCTCCAGGAGAGCTGGAGAGGGACTGGAGACAAGGGCTGGAGGGACAGGACCCAGGGAATGGCTTCCCAGTGCCAGAGGGCAGGGCTGGATGGGATATTGGGAAGGAATTGTTCCCTGGGAGGGTGGGGAGGCCCTGGCACAGGGTGCCCAGAGCAGCTGTGGCTGCCCCTGGATCCCTGGCAGTGCCCAAGGCCAGGCTGGACATTGGGGCTGGGAGCAGCCTGGGACAGTGGGAGGTGTCCCTGCCATGGCAGGGGTGGAATGGGATCAGCTTTAGGGTCCTTCCCACCCAAAGCAGGCTGGGATTCTGTGAGTTCTAATGGAGAATGAGAAAATTGCTGTTTGAAGTGATTTCAGTATCATGGAGCCCTTCCCCTGCCTGTGCAAGCTCTGGGTGCCTCACACCGAATGCTGGGGGAACCAGGGCTCTCCCTCACGACGACACCTTACACTGAATAATGGCCTTTTTTTTTTTTTTCTTTAAGAGGCAAAACGGAGCTGTTTGATGTAACAGGAAATTTCTCCATGACATTTCTGTGGCTGACACTGAAAGCTGAATGTCTGGAGAGGAGCAGTCCTGGGTGTGAGCTCGGGCAGGAGCTCCCCTCATCCTTTCCCCCGTCGACTGGGGACGGCAGGTTTGTGGTCATCCTCAGGCCCTGCCCCAGACCCTGTCCCAGACCCTGCCTCAGACCCTGCCCCAGACCCTGCCGGGCCCGGACACAGCTCAGCTCAGCTCCTCTTCCAGGGCAAGGGGAGGAGGAGAGGCTGCCGGAGCAGGGACTGAACTGCAGCTGTGAGGAACAGGCCAGAGAAAAGGCTTTGCTGGGCCCTTTTCAGCTCCAGCACTGTGCAGGGCTGCAGCCTGGGGCAGCTCCGGCCTCACAGACCGGTACAAACCCAGGAGCTTTGCTTTGTTCCTTCCCCGCGCCCTGCAGGGCCGTGAGGGTGACATCCCCTCCACGGCGGGAGCCCCACGGCCCCACAGACCTGCACAGACCCAGGAGCTTTGCTTTGTTCCTTCCCCGCGCCCTGCGGGGCTGTGAGGGTGACACCCCACAGACCGGCACAAACCCAGGAGCTTTGCTTTGTTCCTTCCCTGCGCCCTGCAGGGCCGTGAGGGTGACATCCCCTCCACGGCGGGAGCCCCACGGCCCCAGCCCGGCAGAGCTGCCCGGAGAGAGCCCAGCCCGGAGAGAAACCATGGAATGTTTCCAGCTCGGAGTGCTCCTGCCCAGGTTTAGGGGGAACAGCGCCCTGGGGAGCAGCAGCGGGGCCGGGGGGAGGCCGGCAGAGCCTTTCTGGGAAGGAGGGGGATCCGAGCGGAGCCCGCGGGAGCGCCCGGCGCCAGGGCAGGGCTGGGCTTGTGCCCGGGGACTGCAAATAACCGCGGCTCCTGCTGCTCACAGAGAGCCCGGGCGCATTAAACAGGAAATGGGAGATGGCAGGGAACAGCCAGCTTTCCATTTTTTATGGTTCTCCCATTCCGTTTTGTAGATTTGTCAATTTATTGGCCATTTCATCCAGCTCCTACTGGAGCAGTTGCTACCGAATCGATATAAAGATAATTTTAGTTTGCTTGCATGTAAAATTTATTCAAATATTGATAGTTCTCCTCACAATATGGCCCACATAGATCTGTCAGGACAAGGCAACCTATTTCTGAAAGCGATGTTTAAAATTAACTTCAGGATTTCAGAGCTGGACATGCATTACTTGGAATAATTTTAGCACTTCAGGTTTAGAATCAGTAGCCCTGTTTGTAACTTAAATAACCATAAGAAGAATTCAGTACTAAGCACCCAAGTGCCTTGGCTGATGTTTAAAAGCTCTGTATTCCTCAGGCAGGGTGGGGGACGGAGGATGACCATCAGAAGGAGGGAAAGTTCCCATTTGTACTTGCTTTCCCTGTGATTTCTTCTCTTATTGTCTCAGATCTGCTGCTTTTTTCCTTCATCCCTCCTTTTTCTTGGTCCATCTGCATCAGTGGAGGAAATTCTTTCCCCAGGTTTGGTGTGCCAGAGCCATGGTGGGGCAGCAGCACTCATGAAAGGCTGATTCCATAGTCCCATTCTGCTTCTCCTTTTAAACTGAGGATGTTGAGCTATCTCAGTAACTTGGAATTTCCATGT
>VZTA01008597.1:24418-45802 GCA_013398855.1 Mohoua ochrocephala | reverse complement strand
ACCCAGGAGCTTTGCTTTGTTCCTTTCCCGTGCCCTGCAGGGCCGTGAGGGTGACACCCCATCCACGGCGGGAGCAGCACGGCCCCACAGACCGGCACAAACCCAGGAGCTTTGCTTTGTTCCTTCCCCGCACCCTGCAGGGCCGTGAGGGTGACATCCCCTCCACGGCGGGAGCCCCACGGCCCCAGCCCGGCAGAGCTGCCCGGAGAGAGCCCAGCCCGCAGAGAAACATGGAATGTTTCCAGCTCGGAGTGCTCCTGCCCAGGTTTAGGGGGAACAGCGCCCCGGGGAGCGGCAGCAGGGCCGGGGGGAGGCCGGCAGAGCCTTTCTGGGAAGGAGGGGGATCCGAGCGGAGCCCGCGGGAGCGCCCGGCGCCAGGGCAGGGCTGGGCTTGTGCCCGGGGACTGCAAATAACCGCGGCTCCTGCTGCTCACAGAGAGCCCGGGCGCATTAAACAGGAAATGGGAGATGGCAGGGAACAGCCAGCTTTCCATTTTTTATGGTTCTCCCATTCCGTTTTGTAGATTTGTCAATTTATTGGCCATTTCATCCAGCTCCTACTGGAGCAGTTGCTACCGAATCGATATAAAGATAATTTTAGTTTGCTTGCATGTAAAATTTATTCAAATATTGATAGTTCTCCTCACAATATGGCCCACATAGATCTGTCAGGACAAGGCAACCTATTTCTGAAAGCGATGTTTAAAATTAACTTCAGGATTTCAGAGCTGGACATGCATTACTTGGAATAATTTTAGCACTTCAGGTTTAGAATCAGTAGCCCTGTTTGTAACTTAAATAACCATAAGAAGAATTCAGTACTAAGCACCCAAGTGCCTTGGCTGATGTTTAAAAGCTCTGTATTCCTCAGGCAGGGTGGGGGACGGAGGATGACCATCAGAAGGAGGGAAAGTTCCCATTTGTATTTGCTTTCCCTGTGATTTCTTCTCTTATTGTCTCAGATCTGCTTCTTTTTTCCTTCATCCCTCCTTTTTCTTGGTCCATCTGCATCAGTGGAGGAAATTCTTTCCCCAGGTTTGGTGTGCCAGAGCCATGGTGGGGCAGCAGCACTCATGAAAGGCTGATTCCATAGTCCCATTCTGCTTCTCCTTTTAAACTGAGGATGTTGAGCTATCTCAGTAACTTGGAATTTCCATGTCGAACAGGATGTGGTGTCCAGTGGAAAGGATGGCTGACCCTGGTGATTGCCTGATGGTCTCCAGACCTGGTGTGGAGCCTGTGCCTGCCTCGCTGCCCATCTGCTGAGCTGGGCACCATCCCAGCACTGCTTTGGGCCATTTCCTTCATCCTCGGGTAGGTTTGATCCCCAAAGCCTTTGTTGGGAAGCCTTGGATGGGAGAAAAGCTGATGTTTGTTATTTATTCGAGGGCGAGCTGCTTCCTGGGAATTTTTGAAAGCATCAATTCCTTTTCTAGGCTTTAAGTGTGAATTCCTGTTTCATCCACGGTGTCAGTGTGACAGAAGGGGATGATCCCATTGGACAGGGTTTGGGATAATGGCTTTCCCAACACTTCCCACTTCCCAACACAGCCCTGAGTCCTGCAGGCACAACCAGAGTTACGTTTCAGCTGCTTCCTAGAACTGACGAGACAGAACCAGATCTTTTCTTTCTCATTTCCATCTCCTTTTATATCTGGGACAGATTCAAATGCACGAGAAGGAAATAGGGACCAATCAGTATTAGATGTCAGATTAGAAGCTTGAAATAGGTAGGTCTGGAGGGGGAGGCAGGAGCACTTACACAATTCCTTTTTGGAGGAAATCTCCTGGGAAGAAGAGAGATCCTCACAGAGCATCACTCTGAAAGCAGAATTACCTTTTTTAGGTGGCTGATGAAAGCAGATGTGATGGCTAAAAACCCCTCTCCCCCTCCCTCCAGTCTTAATTAATAGCTGAACAAAGTTCATCTGGAATTTCCCACCTTGCAAAGAAGCCTCTGAACCTTTGTGCAAATATATTTTGAAGGGGTTTCTTGACCAATGCTTAAAATACGTTATTACCCGTTTTGTTCCCCAAGTCCTGGTTCCTTAAAGTGAAAATAATGAAAAAAATGCTTCACCTCCTCAGTCCTTCAGGTGCCCTGTCCTGCACTGAGGGCACAGAACTCCCGAGCCTCCTCGGGGCTGTTCATTTATTTGCCAAAGATCAAAAGGTCAGGCACTTCCAGCTCGGTGAAGCTTCCAGTGAATTACATCATGCATAAAAATCTGCTATTTCCCAGCTACCCAGCCTCTCCTGTGAGGGTATCTCGCTCGCCTGAGCAGAAAACGGGCTGTGTTAGCAGCTTTTGTGAGCAATGTTCTCCGCAAGCTCGCGGGCCCTCCACACATCCCTGCGTGCAGCCCCAGCTCCTCGCTCCAGTGCTGCCCTCGGGGTCCGTCACAGGCCTGATCCCCGTTTATTCTGCAGGGAATCACAGGGAAATGAGCTCCTGTCCAGGGGTGAGATGTGCACAGCCAGGGCCTGCCTTGAGCTGTGCACGCAAACAGGGTCTGGGTGTCTGCTTAGGGCCCCAAACCTTCAGCAAAGACTGGGCAGGCAGACTCACAGAATCGTGGAGTTGTCAGGCTTGGAAAAGGCCTCCAAGATCATCAAATTCAACCTTCAACCGAATCCCACCATGCCCTCTAACCCATAGCACAAAGCCCCAGGTCTGCTCATTTTGAGCACCTCCAGGGATGGGGATTCCACCACCACCCCGGCAGCCCCTTCCAGGGCCTGACCACCCCTTCCGTGAAGAAATCTTTCCTCATATCCAACCTGAACCTCCCCCGGGGCAGCTTGAGGCCTTTTTCCCTTGTCCTGTCACAAGCTCCCTGGGAGAAGAGGCTGATCTCCCCTGGTCACCACCTCCTGTCAGGTATAAACTTTCTCACAGTCTGATTGTTGCAGAATCCTGGAATGGTTTGGGTTGGGAGGGACCCTAAAGCCCATCCAGTGCCACCCCTGCCATGGGCAGGGACACCTCCCACTGTCCCAGGTGGCTCCCAGCCCCAATGTCCAGCCTGGCCTTGGGCACTGCCAGGGATCCAGGGTGCCAGGGCCTGCCCACCCTCCCAGGGAACAATTCCTTCACTCATCAAGGTTTAAGACTTAGCAAAGCTTTCCTTAGATTCAAAAATCCCATTGTTACAGCAGCTGTAGGTGCTGGAACTGCGGTTTTCTCTGTTGGGGTGGCTCTGCCCTGGTTTGTTCTGTGTGATCAGAGGGAGGGGAGAGCTGCTCCAACAGCCTGAGACTTTCAGTAGTGGTTTTGTGATGGGGGCAAGTCCATAGGTGGGACCTGGAAAACACAACCAAACCCCGAGGGGCTGGGGGTGTCAGCCTGCTGAGTGACCGGTCAGTGACTGGTGTGGGTGGAAGGGGCAGTGGGGCCCTGTGCTGCCCGCAGGGACCCCAGGAAGGGGATGTGCTGGTGATTGTGCAATCCCTTATTTATTTTATTTTAAGGAAGGAGGAGATGGCTGATGCTGAACGACTCCCAGAGGATTTAAACCTCCAGCTACGCCCCATGGAGCAGGACTGTCCCCACCTGTGTGACTCCCCTGTCCTGGCACCCAGCAGGACCTGGGGCTCCCTGGCAGCAGCGCTCAGGTGAGGGGAAGCACAGGGCTCACCACAGCCCTTGGAGCATCCATCCCCCAGGGATGGCACCCCTGGGCTCTGAGGGACGAGGACTGACCTGGTGGCTGTGGGAATTCAAAGCTGAGCATGGAGAGAAGGCAGTGGTGAGGTGAGAGGGGAGGGAACCAGCTGGTTCCTTTTGGGACCCTGGCTGTTTTATCTCCTCTGAGTAAAAGTGTGGAGTCTCCCCTGTCCCTTTCACTCCTCTGTTGTCCCCGGATGGCGTTGGGCACCCTCTGTGCTGAGGGGAGATAACACCCAGTTCTCCTGGTGAGTGATGGCAGCATTGTGGTGTTTGATTAACCCAGCTGAGAGCACAATCTGTGCACGGGCGCGTTTAGGCAGGGCCCGTGGACTGGAAATCCTGTCACTTCCACAATCACACTTCCAGTTATTGCAAAACTGCAAATCCACGGGAACTGGCACCCAGCCAACACTAATGAAAAATACCTGTGGAAAAACAGAGTGGAAGTGGAGGTGCTGTGCTTGTAGGATCACTCCCAAAGCGGGAAGAGTCCCACACACCTCCTCTCTCAGGGATGGCTTTCCTAAACCTCCAGGCTGGACGGGGCTGGGAGCAGCCTGGGACAGTGGAAGGTGTCCCTGCCCGTGGCAGGGGGTGGAGCTGGATGAGCTTTAAGGTCCCTTCCCACTCAGGCCATTCTGTTGTTTAGTGATTCTGTGTAATATTGCAAAACCGTCCTGGTTTTTGCAAATTCTGTCCTGAATCTAGAAAATAATTCTAAATGAGTTTATTAAAAAAATGAATTCTGATCAATTTTAAAAGGAAAAATGAGACTTACCATGAAAACATTTCGAACCATAGCAACAGTATAAAAATTATTTTTTGAGGGGGATCTTTTACAACTTAATTCCATCCCTATTTTCTATTTTTAACCTTTAATCAAAGCTTCTGGCTTGTTCGGAAATACAATAAATCTTTATATCTCCAAAGCTTTTAAAGTGTTCGCTGTGCCTGCTGTTCTCTTTCTGACAGGAGATTATCCTTTTGAGTTGGAAATTTTCTGTTATTTGTGTCTGAAAGGGTTGAAAGTCGAAGTGGGGCCTCGGGTCCCAGTGGCAGCAGCCCTAATGAAGGTGTGGGACGTGTGGAGGCTTTTCATGGCAGGGACGTTCTCCGGCCCCGCTGCCGTGACCGCGCTCAGAGCTCGGAGAAAGTCCCACGTTTGTCCTACAGCTGCTTCTCCTTTTTGGTGCCAGCCCTGCTGTCCTCACACAGCCCTGCCACGGGGACTTGTCCAAACCTGAGGATTGTTTTTTGTGCTCTGGACTCCCCAGCCTGTCAGAGGCGCCTTCAGCCAGCACCAAACCTGTCCTGGATGTCCCTGGGCACGGGGAGAGGTTCCGAGCGCGGCCCAGGAGCTGAGCCAGGTCTGTCCTCAGCTGGAGCTGCCCCAGCACCGCCACCAAACCTGAACAGTGGGGATTCCATGGAATCACAGCATGGCTGAGATTGGAGAAGACATCCCAGATCATCAGTCCCAAACTTCGCTCAAATCCCACCACGCCCAATAAATTGTATCGTGAAATTCCGCGTCTGCTCGGTCCTTGAACGCTTCCAGTGGGGACTCCCACTGCCCTGGGCAGCTGTGCCAGGCCTTGACAAGCCTTCCAGGGAAGAAATGTTCTTTAATATCCAACCTGACTCTCCCCTGGCGTAACTTGAGACCACTTCCCGCTTTCCTTTTCCAAGTTCCTTGGAGAAGAGGCCGACTAACTCCTCCTTAGTTTATTATTAATAAAATGTTTAGAATCATTCTGAGTCGTTAATTTTAAGGCATTGGATCCCAAGATTTCCTGCCTGATTTTTTCTGCTTGTTATTTCCTATCTGCTCAAAAACTTCCCCAAGACTTGGATTCCTTCTTTTTTCCTCTTCCTGCTTTGAAATTAATCATTCGTGTGTTTCAGTCTGTTGGATGCTCAAAGGAGCACAAGGAAGAGGAACAAACCCCAACCCTCCAGCTGCAGAAGGCTTCATCCAGCACAATTTTCCTTGGCTGGAAGTGGGAAGATAGAGTTGCTGGAGCCAAGCTCTGCGATGGGGATTGGCACTGGGGAATGGATGTGGTGATGTGGGAAACTTATCCAGGTGTAATCCCTTGTGTTGCTTTATTTCCTGAGAAACATTTCTTTTGGGATGGCTGCTTTTTTTCTGGAGAGCTGGACTTGAATTATGTGTTTGTTAGGGCATTTCAAAGCATTTATTAGAGTATCTCAGTGCATATTAGGGTATTTTCAATGCATTTTTAGGGTGTTTCAAGGCCAGGGCTGGGGCACTCCCTCGCTGTCTCCAAATGATGGGAATCGGATCCAACAGCTCCTACTATGAAAACTTAGGGAAGCTGCTGCAGCTAAAACAGGAGATTGTAATCCTTTAATGACCATAACCATTGGGGTAGTGGGAGGACAGGAGGCCCTAAAACTGCCCTCTTGAGCCACATTTATTAAATCACTTGTATAGCCTGGAGATCCCCATGGAATGCTTCATGTTCCCTGATTTTGTTCATGTTGCCTTTAAATTTAGCTTTATTTTCTCATAACCGTCAGGTTTTGCTTACGGATTTTGAGCACAAGTGAGTTAATTTCAGACAATTGCCTTAAAAGTAGGAGAACACAGTATTTGTACAAGGCTTCTAAAATATTTTGTTCTGAACTTAAGAGTCTTACTGCTTCATACAAACCATCAACACTTGGAGTGAGTAATTCTCCTAAAAATAACTCCTACCTGAGAGGGAAATGACTCACCTTTAATGTGAGTCAGCCCCTGGACTTCAGAACCCCCAGGGTTTCTTTCTAGCAGAGGTGGGGCTGTGTTACTGAATGACCTCCAAGGGTTCTTCCAGCCCAAACCAGGCTGGGATTCTGGGATTTTATCAAGGTGCAGAAGTCCAGACCCATGGCTCCCCTTGGACAGCTCTGACACTCCCTCTTCTTCCATGGCAGGGGAGTCCCCATCCCTGGAGGTGTCCAGGGAAGGGCTGGAGGTGGCACTGAGAGCTCTGGGCTGGGGACAGGGTGGGCATGGGGCACAGCTTGGGCTGGATTATCTCAGAGATCATTTCCAGCCCTTTTGATTCTGGAATTCTGTGATTCCCTGCTCCTCCCAGCCTTGCTCTCCTGCCATCACCAGCTTTCAGCTGCAGTACTGATGGCACTTCATATTCCTTCCCTCTGCTTTTTAGCCCATAAAGTCCCTTTTTAATTCTCTGAAATGAAGCTTCTGTTTTCAGTGAAGCTCTTCCTCAGTCTCTGCAATGAGCAACACTCCAAGCCCTGTTCCACACCCTGGGATGAACCCGCTGGTGGTTGGTGTTGGGGCCTCTGATCAGGGCTGGGCCCACCCCGGCTCTGCCGACCCTGAGGGAGTGTCAGGACCCGAACCCGAACCCGTTTCCATCAGGAAGGGCTTTGGGACAGCCTCACACGGCTGCTTCCCACAGCCCTGAGCTGTTCCCATGCAGGACCCACAAGGCTCACAAAGGCGTCCTCACGCTCTGAACCTCTCGAGCCGACAATTCCGTGGGAACAGAGTCTGCCTCATGATTTTCTGCTGTTTCCTGCTCTCTGTCCTGATGGCAAATTGCCTTGGGAAGAGCCTCTCCTGCTGGGCTCAGGAACCTGCCTGATTTCTGTTGCTGCTCTGGAGTGCCTTGGACAGCGTCTGCATGCACGGGGTGAGTAACAGGCACTGTGGGGAGAAGGGACTCGGGACTGCATCCTGAACAATCTGTCGGGAGCTGCTGGTGCCGGGCTGTGCTCTCCAGGCCGTGCTGTCCCTGCTTTCCCAGTGTCCTGGCTCTCCCACTGCCATCGTGTCCCTGCACAGGCCCGGGAGTGACTGTCCAGCCTCAGGACGGCGTGGGGCTGGCTGTGCCCCCTCCTCCCGCTGCTATGTCCCAGGGCTCCCAGCTCTGGAGTCGATACCACATGGATTATCCAATTCTGGTCTCAGACAAGCAGTGCCCAGCTCAGGTCAGCACAGACTCCCTTCACTGCAGCTCTGGCTGTGATTGCTGATAAAAGATATTCCTGAAGACTCAAACACACCACGGACCCACCATCTCCTCATAAACAGAACAGGTTTATTGGAAAGCATTTGGCTTTCACCTCCTGGCCAAAAAACCCAGTTTTTTTCCAGCTGTCTCCTGAGGTGTGAACCACACTGGCCTGAGTGATGGGGCTGCACCAGTTGCTCAAGGATATTTTGTGTTGAGTGACATCCAGATGGATTTAATGACACCTGAAGGGCTGTTCCTGCCTGGCTGCGTGCTCCAGCCCCACCGAGTACCAGAGAAACCTGGTATGTGACAAGTAGCATTTAAAGGAACTGTGTTCCTGGGATTTATTTGTCATGGATCATTTTAATTAGGAGTGGCATTGTGCTGATTGGAAGCCGTGCTCTGAAAGACTCATTCACTTTGGTTTGGATGTTAGAAATCCGTGGAATTCCCCAAGGCCCGCATTTGGAACGAGCTAATCCTGCTGGTGTAACAACCACTGCCTTGGCAGTGCTGGGGGAATGCTTGGATCCGTGGTCTGGGAGGGTTTTTCCAGCTGAAACCATTCCAAGTTCCTGTGAGGATGAAGCTGAACTCTTTCTCGTGCTGGCTTTCAGGGAAAGCCTTCACCGAGCTCACCCTGAGGAGGTTTAAGGCAGAGGTGCCTGGAGCTGACAGTTCATTAACAATGCATGGGATGGACTAAGCTGACGTTGCCCAATGGGCCATTAAGCAAAACTGCTGCCAGCAGCTTTAAACCCTCCTGCCGTAAGTGACATCCAAACTCCGAGCTCGGATCTCGGGAATAAAGCAATTCCTGGAAGAATGCACTGGAGGAGCTGCCCTGAACAGCAGGTTTTTCCGCTCAGCACAGCCACAGCAGCGCTTCACAAAGCACAACTCTGTGACAAGCCCCAAACGTTCATTTTGTATCCAAACACCACCACGTTTTGGGGGTGTGGGTGGCTGCCCCTGGATCCCTGGCAGTGCCCAAGGCCAGGCTGGACATTGGGGCTGGGAGCAGCCTGGGACAGTGGGAGGTGTCCCTGCCCATGGCAGGGGTGGCACTGGGTGGGCTTTGGGGTCCCTTCCCACACAAACCATTTGGGATTCTGGGATCCTAGGAAAAGGTGCTGCCTGGAGAACAGGAATTCTCCCCTGGCACCGAGTTCAGGACTCAAGAGCTGAGAGCCCAGGGTGGGTGAGGAGCAGCTCCCCCTTCTCCCTCAGCTCCTGTTCACCTGCAGGAGGAGTCAGGGACAGTCTGGTGTCTGTCCAAACCCTCTGCAGTGCGTGGCACGTGCCAGCAGGCAGGGAGGGAAATCCTCATTGCAATGAGAGGGTTGATAATGGAAATAAGGAGATTGGAACAAAAAACTTTCAGGTTTCAAATCCAACGTGGGACGTGGAAGTTTGGGAAATGCAGCAGGGCCAGGCTGGGGTTCAGAACATGGAACTCTGATCCCAGTCTCAAATTCAGCATTACGACCAACATTTAAACAACACTTCAATAAAAAAGGCAAACCTCCAATTTTTTCAGCCTGAAGTCTGCAGTGCACTCTCAGAGCAGGTGCAGGGGGGTTTGGGAGGGGCTGGAGTTTGCTTTTGGTTCGTGCCGGTGCCAAAGCTGTTGACGTTTTCAATGTCACTTGGAATACTTTAAACACAATTAATCAATACCTTAATGACAAGTGCCCCTTTGTGCAGGCCGAGGTAATGGGGTTGAAATTCCCCAGCTGTCTGGTGCAGATGTCGCTCCCAGAGCTGGGAAGGGAGAGGAGGAACTGTGATTCCCCAGAGTGGGAATGGGGCACTGGGAGCTGGGTGTGTCTCAGGTGTATCTGCCCACTTCTATATAATGGAGTTTATTCATATATCACGGAGGGACAGGACACAGGGAATGGCTCCCCACTGCCAGAGGGCAGGGCTGGATGGGATCTTGGGAAGGAATTGTTCCCTGGGAGGGTGGGCAGGCCCTGGTACAGGGTGCCCAGAGAAGATGGGGTGGCTGCCCCATCCCTTCGGGGAGTTTTGTGGGGCTGTGCGGGGCCAGGAGTTTCGCAGCTGCCAGGGGAAGAGTGATTTGATGGAGATCTGACCCTTCCTTGGCTTCTTTCTGTGCCTCCTCAAGCCTGAGCTCAATAATCTGGGTGGCTTTAGTTTGCTATCCGCCCACGGTGGCTGTGCTGGTCGATATGGGCAATATCTGTTCATAGGGAGATTTTCCAGGAGCCGGAGCACGTGTTCCGCACTCAGCCTAAGCCAGCACTGCAATTTTGTGTGGGGATTAGTTTGAGACTCGAGCTACACAATATTTTCCGAAGCCCAGCTCTCCAGAGCGCTCATTGCCTTTAGCCTGATATTGATCATTATTTTTATTATTATTATCTGCCGCGACCTGCACTGGAAATCCCAGCTCCTGGAGGCCAGCTCCAGCTCGGGTCCGCCCAAAGCAGCTCTGATGGAGAGGGATCAGTGCCTTGGGGAGCTGCTCCGAGGGGAGAGGGCTCCCTGCTCCATCCCGGTGGGAATGTGAGTGTTATGGGCAGGTTTTCCCTGCTCCATCCCGGTGGGAATGTGAGTGCTATGGGTGGGTTTTCCCTGCTCCATCCCGGTGGCAATGTGAGTGTTATGGGTGGGTTTTCCCTGCTCCATCCTGGTGGGAATGTGAGTGTTATGGGCAGGTTTTCCCTGCTCCATCCCGGTGGCAATGTGAGTGTTATGGGCGGGTTTTCCCTGCTCCATCCTCACACACACAGGGTTTGGCAGGGTCACTGCTTCCCATCCCAACAACGGTGGCTCAGGCTGCAGAAACAACCCCGAAATTGAATTTCTCTGCCAAATAAATAATTGTGCTACACTGGACAATCACGTTGGGAACTGAAATGTTTCAGCAGAGAAGTGTCCTCTACTTAGAAGAATTTGTTTTTCAAATAGGAAATTTGCTTCTCCTTGCCCTAAAGTATAGGAAGGAAATATCAGTGCTGAGGGATAAATTCAAGCAATGACACTTTGTAAATCCTCAGGCCTGTGATAGCCAATAAGGTGAAGGGGTTCCTGGTTTTTAGATTATTTCCAGCCCAGGTGATCTGACAAAAAGCTGCTCTACAAGTTATCCAACACCTTTTCTGGGAGGTCTTGCAGCATTTTTGTGCTTGGTTTGGTGCTGACATTTAAAGCTGGTCTAGAGCAATTATTTCTGGGTTTCCTCTATACCATTAAATCCTTACTGTAGCAATTCTGAAAAGAGTTTTCTGTTATTTAATCCTGTGGTATCTGAGTGGAATAACAGGGTTTCATTGGGAGGTTTTGGGCACTAATTTTAGGTGAACACCATTTACTGCCAGCTCACACTCACAGCAAGGAAAACTCATTGCTGTGGTGCCACACAGTCCTTCAAATACACCAAGTTTGTGGGAATAAAGTTGATTCTGTGTCCCCGTTTCAGTGGTGTCTGTAAGGGGAATAATACTGGCCAGGTTTGTTCCGAGGCTGGTAAACGGCAGAACAGAAATGCTGCCATACAGGGGCGATTTGCAGCTGCTTATAAAACCCCTGGAGCCCAGGAAAACACTCAAGCTCTGTTTTAGTGAGAGGAGAAGGCTGGAATAATGCTCCCCTGGGAATGGTGGGAATTGCACACTGGGGGTGAGGCTGGAAAAGCTGGGTCAGGCAGATGAGTCAGGAAAGCTCTAACTGGGGGTCTGTCCAGCCCCCTCACATCCAAATGCTTGAAGTCCATCAGGTTTCTCCTGAACAGCAGTTACAGTGATTATAACACAGCCACAGATCTCTGGTGCTGGCTGCAGACCATCCACGCTCGTCCCATTAAAATTCAAATGAAGGTAATTTGAATTTGGCGTTCTAACGCGGGTAAATAAAAGGAACGCCCGTGTTAGGTGGCAGCCCCTGCTTGTTTTCAATGGACTCGGCAGTTCCTGAGATGGATGGGTTTGCAGCAGGAGGGTTGGGCTGAAGGGCTGTGAAATGAAGGCCGGGGATGATGGATTCTGAGGCCTGAGCTGGCTCCTTTCTTCCTGCACCAGCAGCTGTCACAGCAGGCCCTGCACAGCTCCTGCCCCTGCAGCCCCCAGGAGGATGGAGAAATCCCGAGCTCCCTCCTTCCCAGCTGCCCCGAGCTCAGCAGGGCTGGTCCGAAGGACACCTTGTCATTGTCACCCAGCCCGGCCCATGTCACACACGGTGTTCTCCTCTGGAGCCCGTGGTGGTCCCACAACAACCACCCTGACCTGGCACAGGGTGCCCAGAGCAGCTGTGGCTGCCCCTGGATCCCTGGCAGTGCCCAAGGCCAGGCTGGACATTGGGGCTGGGAGCAGCCTGGGACAGTGGGAGGTGTCCCTGCCCATGGCAGGGGTGGCACTGGGTGGGCTTTAGGGTCCCTCCCACCCCAAACCATTCCAGGATTCCATGATTTGCTTTGTCCCCAGGCTTTCCCAGGCAATACCCTCCAATTCCATTCTGAACACCTGGCTGAGTTTAGCAGAGCAAGGCCTCAGATCCAGGCTGCTGCCCTTTCCCAGAGCAAGGACACGGCTCAGCTGCCAAACAGCAGAACCAAGACCTCCAGCGATTTCTTGTCCTAAATTCAAGCAGCCCAGACCGTGTGGGGTAAGCACCATCCCTCATTCCCGTGCCCTGCTGTTCCCTTCATGCAGCTCCAGCCCAGTTTGGGTTTGGCTCAGCACATCTTGGGCGGGACTGGTTAAACCCTGCCTAACACTGAAAACTCAATTAGAGAGAGAAGAACTCTCACTTAGAGAGAGCTGGGTAAAAGAAAAAATATTGTAGAGTGTGAGGATCTCACCTGTATAGTTTGTAAGGCTGGGGAATCCATTTAAAAGATGGATTATTTAATATTAACACCCCCCCTGCCCTGTAAGCAGGAGAAGTGGGTAATGTATAGCAAAGACTCTGCCTTCCCCTCCAGCCAGAATTGCCAGTGTTTATTTATTGCCAATATCATCAGCAATGTCCTGAGCCTGTGTGAGGCTGCTGTTCACAAACCACTGGAATGTTTCTAGATGAAATAGAAGATGGATAAAAAGGATCTTTATCCTGTCAGTTTGATGAATAATTACAGTATGGGAACGACTAAAGAGCTGTGCTTGGTGCAGGTTTCATCATCAGAGTTAGGGCTGACAGAGAAATGGGGTTTTTCACTAGATTAACAAAAGCTGTGTTTACAATCCAAAAATTGACTGGATGGCCCCAGTCCTTTATAGGGGTATTAATGCACATTTAATTCGAACACATGGCATTGATCTGGGTCGTGCTGAATATAATGGAGCTTCCAGCACGATGGGCCTCTCCTAAAGCCCCAGACTCCGAGTGCCTGCCTGACTCCACGCTTTCTAAGTCTGTTTTTCTGCAATTAATGACAATCTATGAACTTCCCTCGGCGCGAGGGCTGTCATTGGAAATCAGTGCCTGTGATGAAGCTGTTCCACGGCAGGAGAGGTCCCTTTGGGGCCGCAGCTCCAGCCTCGTGCTGTGCCCGTGTGCGTGTTCCCGGAGTTCCTCTGGGTGATTGAGCACTGAAGATCCCAATTTGCACCCCTGGAGATCCCAGCTGGAAATACAATCCTGGAAGTGAGCGTGTGCTCGGAATCACTCAGTTCTGTAGGGAAGGGCTCTGTGCAGCCGGGGCATAAAACCCCACTGAGCTCTCCCTGGAGTGGGGGAGAGCGCAGGGCCACGTGGGGATGGGACAAGGGGGGGCCTTAGGCTGAGGGAGGGTGGGTTTAGGGTCTGTCTTAGGAGAAATCCCTCCCTGGGAGGGTGGGGAGGCCTTGGCACAGAGCAGCTGTGGCTGCCCCATCCCTGGAATGTCCAAGGCCAGCTTGGACAGGGCTTGGAGCACCCTGTGAAGCAGAAGCCCCGGGGCTGGCCCAGTTCGTGTTCCTGAGTGCTCTGACCCACCAGCTCTTTGCTGAGCTCAGGATTTGCTCTCAGGGTCCAAAATGTGCCATCACCAGATTAGAAAGAAGGTGGACAAAGTGACCCCGCCAAAGACTCCGGGATGAGGTGGACTCAGTGTGATGTGCTGAGTGCCTCCTCACTTTTTGAAGAACGTTTACTTTGGAATTAAGCCCAGAAAGTGCATCTGCCCCAGCAATTTACACCTCATTGGCTAAGCCTAAGGAGGGAGGGAATGAAGGTGATTAATTAAGGAAAAATAAATGAGTCTCACTTTGTGTGGACTGTGGCTGATTTGCCTTTGTACAGAAAAGCTGTTTGTGGCCTTGGATTGTGAACTAACAACTGATTGTGTGTGTGATGGACTGCCAGGGACCGGCTCAGGGGAGCTGAGCAGGGTTTTGTCGAGGAAGGAGAATGTGCAATACAGCTCAGAAGGGCTCTTCCCCCGTGCTGCCATTTGTCTTTCCATAAGGTTTTGTTCTCACTTCATTCTGTGCTAAGGATGATGCTAAATTTGTTATTTTTGAGATGTAAGAGTCTAAAGGAAAGTTAATCGCTCCTAAGAGTGGATAAAACTTTCCTGGAAGTACATTTGTTTGGGAAAAAAAAAATCTTCTAGTGGTGTTTAGGCTCTGGGTGTGATTCTTTCTTGATGCTGGTGTAAACCAGGAGCAAATCAAGACAAGTCTGGTCTGCCCTTGGGAGCTACTGAGGGGATGTTCCTCGAGGGCTTTACATGAACCCCCCCTGTGGGAAGTGGGAAATGTGCTGGTTCCACCAGAAAGAGGAAATAATCCTTTGTAATCGATCATGTGGGATTTAGGTGCTGCTCTGGCAGTGTTTAGGCTCTGTATGAGCAATAAATCTGACCATGCTCATCCCCATCATCTCCGTGTCCCACTCCTCATGCCCGGCCCAGAGCCTTCCCCCGGCTCCTCTGCCACGCTGGAATGTGGAAATGAAGCAGGAAAATCGCAGGTGCAGGAAAAGGCAGATTAAAGCAGGAATGGCACCAGGGTCTGCCTTACGTGCAGCAGCTGAAGAATAAAGCTCTCGTTGACTGGGAAATGAGAGGTTTGGTTGGGTTTTAATGCCAGCACTGAGACTCTGCTGCAGTTTTCCAACAGAATGGGTGGGAGATCCTTCTGTGCAGCCTGAGCAGGGCCCGCGGGCTCTGGTGTCGGTGTGGGTGGGCAGGGGTCCCAGCCCGGCGGGGTGGCCGTGGGCAGGGGTCCCAGCCTGGTGGAGTGGCCGTGGGCAGGGGTCCCAGCCCTGCGGGGTGGCCGTGGGCAGGGGTCCCAGCCCGGCGGGGTGGCCGTGGGTCCCAGCCCGGCAGGGTGGCCGTGGGCAGGGGTCCCAGCCCGGCAGGGTGGCCGTGGGCAGGGGTCCCAGCCCGGTGGGGTAGCCATGGGCAGGGGTCCCAGCCTGGCGGGGTGGCGGGGGCCAGCTCTCCCAGGGCCCCACAGAGGGATCTCGCCCTGTGCAGCTCCGGTCCCCAGCTCCTGTGCAGAACAGCCCGGGTGCACCAGGGGCAGAGCCCCGGGCCCTGGCAGAGGACAAGCCCTGTGCCAGCTGTCCCTCCCTGTGCCAGCTGTCCCTCCCTGCAGCCAGCTGTCCCTCCCTGTGCCAGCTGTCCCTCCCCGGCTGCTCCCAGGCCCCCTGCCCACCTGAGCTCCCATCCAGGGGGGCTCCATGTCGGCTCTGAGCGTGTTCATCTGAGCAGCTCCCTGGGTAACTCCTGATCTCCTGTGGCTCTCGGGGCCTGGCTGCCCCCATGCACCAGCCCCGACTCCTCAGAGGTGAGGATATTTTATTCTTAACAAAGCACTCGCAGTCTTCTCTTCTTCTTTTAGATTTTAAAGGGGCGGGATTCTGTGTGTGGTTGGTTATTCTGTGCTCCTCATTACAGGGAGAAAGCTCCTTTGGAGAGTGCATCCAGGCTCTCCTTTGTGGGACACCAAAGGTTTGAGTTCATTTTGATACATCACAGCTAGAAAAAAAAACGTTATGAAGATTAAAAGACTTATGACCATCTCCTTTGGACTTTGCCTTCAGCAGCAGCATCTTTATTGGCTCCAGGACGAGGGAAATATCCTCTGAGATAATGAGACTGGCAACTTAAATCTAAATATTGTGGCTTTTGCTTGGAGCGGGGCAGAGATTGCCTCATGCAAATGTTGGCAGTTTCACTGCCTGACCCTCACAAGAGAAGACCTCGAGGTCACCCTTGGGTGAGAACGAGCAAGAGATGTCCTGAGATGGGGAAGAGGAGCAAACTTGAAGACGATCGAGCCTTTTGAAATTAGTTTTGTTCTAGCCAGACTGAAACTTGTTTAAAAACCAGTCAATTAACGTAACAGGCAGCACATTCTCGTGCGAGGGAGAGACATAAAGGAGCAGCACAAAAAAGAGAAGTATTTCCTTCTGCGAAGCCACTTAGTGAAACAGATCAATACTGCACCTGTACCGCGGGAAAACAGCCACAAACGACACAAAACTCCCGGGTTTGAACAAATCTTTGGGCAGATGGGCGCAGGCAGAGCTGCTCTCGCTGCTGCTGGAAGCTGTCCCCGCTCAGGGCGGCGTAATGGCCCCGGCTGCTGTCCCCAGCAGGGGAGGGATGGGTGGGAAATGGGCACACGGGGAGGCAGCCCGCAGGTGATGTGGAACGAGGGATGTCAGTAACTGTGGGCCGTGCAGGGGATCCCAAATCCAGCCTCCACTCCGGCTGGGAGAGTGGGAAACTCCATCCCTCAGCACATCAAACGCTGCCACCGAGGAAAAGGCCGGCTCTGAACCCATCTCCCGCTGTCCTTCACCAAGGGAAATGATGGCTCTGACCCCATCTCCCGCTGTCCTTCACCGAGGGAAATGATGGCTCTGAACCCATCTCCCGCTGTCCTTCACTGAGGGAAACACGAGCTCTGAACCCATCTCCCGCTGTCCTTCACCGAGGGCCGGCCCTGAACCCATCTCCTGCTGTCCCTCGCCCAGGGCCGGCTCTGAACCCATCTCCCGCTGTCCCTCACCGAGGGAAATGATGGCTCTGAACCCATCTCCCGCTGTCCTTCACCAAGGGAAAGGCCGGCTCTGAACCCATCTCCTGCTGTCCTTCACCAAGGGAAAGGCCGGCTCTGACTCCATCTCCCGCTGTCCTTCACCGAGGGAAATGATGGCTCTGAACCCATCTCCCTCTGTCCTTCACCGAGGGCTGGCTCTGAACCCATCTCCCGCTGTCCTTCACCAAGGGAAGTGATGGCTCTGAACCCATCTCCTGCTGTCCCTCACCGTGCAGGTCTGGGAAGGGCAAGCGCTGCCTCCCTTCAGGTGCAGCGTTTATTGCGCTGCCATTCCCAGGCTGGGTAGGTGCTGAGGATTTGGGGGGCAGTGGCACAGGTGCCAGCAGCCCCAGCAGCAGTTTTCCCTAGGAAAGCCCATTTCCAAGCAGAGCTTGGCCCCGTGCCTGCCGTTCCTTTCGCACTTCCCAAACGAGCTGATGGGAATTCAGAGCTCCGAGCTCGACCCTCTGTCCCGCTGCCAGCTGCTGAGGCTGTACAAGCCCGTGCTGACAGCTCCGAGGGTTTTCCTGCTGCACAGCCCGCGCTGGGAATGGGAGGGAGCGAGCTTGGAGAGGAACACGGGCTGCAGGAACGATAGGAAAGCACTCAGGGAAGCAGAGCTGGTTTTTTCTCTGCTCTCCAGTCCTCCTCAGGATAACAAGAGCTGCTCTTTGCAAGCAAACAAACAAACAAAGAAGGGCTTGTTTGGGTGTGAATTCCCTCTCCTGGGGCTGTGCAGCTTCACTCCACAGCCAGTCTGGAGCAGAGAAGCTCCAGGGAGAGCTCAGAGCCCCTTGCAGGGCCTAAAGGGGCTCCAGGAGAGCTGGAGAGGGACTGGGGACAAGGCATGGAGGGACAGGACAAGGGGGAATGGGTTCAAACTGAAAGAGGGGAATTTTAGGATAAATATATGGAAGGAATTGTTCGCTGGGAGGGTGGGCAGGCCCTGGCACAGGGTGCCCAGAGCAGCTGTGGCTGCCCCTGGATCCCTGGCAGTGCCCAAGGCCAGGCTGGACAGGAAGGTGTCCCTGCCCATGGCAGGGGGTGGCAATAGATGACCTTAAAGGATCCTCAAAGGATCTCTTCCAACTCAAGCCATCCTCTGGCTCTGTTCCTTCTGCTCTGCAGCCCAGCCTGAAGAGATGCAGAATTTTTTCCATCTGACTTCTGCTAAATGAAATTTGATGGCAATACTGCCTCAATGAGCTCACAGGGTTTCTGCTGAAGATGCTTTGCAGAGCTGAATGATTCCTTGGGGGGATTGCTCTGCACTTTGCAGCCTCCTCCATGAATCTCTCCCATGGCTTTGAAGGGAGAAGCAGCAAAGGGGAGGGTGGGATTCTCCTATCAGTGACTTTATCAGTTGCTTCCAAAGCCACACAAAGAAAATGTTTTATAGGTGCCTCTGTTATCTGCTGCTCCATCTTCATATTACAAGAAATTTCTTAGCAGGGTATTTTAATATCACTTTTTCTTTGCTTATCAGGCAGTCTAACACCGGGCAAACAGGCCCCAGCTGCTTGGTGGGGTTTATCAGAGCTCAGAAATGCAGTGTAATAACAGATCTTTAATAATGCAGCGCGGGGCTGTGCCTGGCTGATTTATAAACTTCATCGCCACAGCCAGTCCCAGCTAACAGGGATTTACTGCTCCCTCCGCACCGGCATCCCAGGAATAATGGGGGAGCAGATGCGGAGTTAAAGGAGCGTCACCGTTTGTTTCGGCGGGGCTCGGGATAAATCTGTCCTCCCGTGTCAAGGATCCCAGCTTTGCTTCTGGGCCAGGCACAAGCTGGAGACAAGAAATAAAACACAGGTGCTGGGAGGGGCAGGACAGCGTTTGCAAAGCAGCTCTGGGGCTCAGGGGTGTCTGCTCAGAGCTCAGTGCCCAGGAACTCCTCGTGTCCCTCCTAAACCTTGTCCCTGTTTCATCCCAACACGTCAGAGCGTGGTTTAGCAGTGGGACACGAGTGCCAGGACCCCTGGCTGAGGCAGGAGAGGCCATTTGGGTCCTCCGTGCCTTGTTGGCCTGGGCTAGAGCACCCTTTGGAGCCCTTCCAGAGCCTGATTCCACCCCAAAGCACTCCCCGAGGCTCCCGCCCCAGCACTGACCCTCCCTGGCCGGAGCCTGGGTGAGGGAAGCTTTGGGTGTGCAGAGGTTCCACCTGTGGAGCTTCCAGAGAGCAGCAGGAGGGGTCTGGGGAGGGGAAGGAAGAGGCTTTGGAGCAGCTTGGGGCTGAGCCCTGGGAGTGCCTGGAGAGCAGCGAGGGGCCCTGAGGGACCCATCTCACCCCAGCCTTGCTTGGTCCGGATGTGTGCAGCCAGCTGGGCTTTCCCTGGGGGCTCATCCATCATCCCCGTGACACGGTTCCGAGCTGCCTAATAACAGCTCCAGATGGCACGGAGGCTCTGTGGGAGCTCCTGCCCATGCAGTGGTGAAAAATCTTCAATATTCTCTTTGCACGTGCCACATGCCGTCCCTTTCCAGAGAAGGGTCAGCGAGGTGAAGGGGTTTAATGTGATGCCGAGCTGGGAGAGCTCAAGATCTTGGGCTTTTCCCATCTGAAGGGGAAGGAAAGCTGCACTTGGAGATTCAGGACAAACCAGGGCTTGGGGGTTTTCCTGCAAGGAGGTTTTGAAACACCTTTGGTTATGGTAAAGCATTTGTACAAAGTGATGAGTGGGGAGGTTTGTCAACATCTTCAGTCTCAGCTGCCTTCAGAAATCCAAATGTCACAGCCAAGAAAAACACAGTGAGAGCTGGCTGAAAACTTTGAACTTTTCAGGGGAAAGAAAGCAATGACAACATTATCTACAAATTCCCTTAAAAGAGATACTCGGGATGCTCCCAGGGCTCTTTGAGAAGGAGGCACCTTTCCCTGCACAGAACAGAAAGGAGTTAACTGCTGAGGGGGTGAGCAGAGCTTTTAAACAGACTGGGGAGAGAATTCTTCATCCACCTCTTTTCATTCTTCAAATGAACAAATGGCAGAAAGCTCCATGTTATGGTTTCTCAGCCCATTATTCTCCCCTCGTTGTCAGGGCAGCTGCTCGCTCCCTTACAAAGCAGGGAAAGGGCTGTGCCTGCTCGAAAGGGCATCCTTTCACTTCTTCTGTTCCTGCTGCCACTTTAAAGAGAGATAAGGGAAACGAGGTGCTATTTTTCCCTGCGAATACCTGTTTATCCTCGTTGTCATGTCTCTGCTCTGAACCCTCGGAATGTGGTGGGAGGATTTCTCTCGCTCCTCCTTGGGCTGTTGCACAACTAAATCACAGCAGAAGGCAGAGGGTTCTGGCACAGCCTCCTCAGCTCGTGTGTGTCTCTGCGGGGAAAAATAGAACCGTGGAATCGGGGAGCCTGGAAAAGACCTCGAGGATCATCGCAAACAGGCAGGGTCCTGGGGAGGAGGGGTCACGCCGAGCCTGGAATTTGTGGAGTCATGGAATGGGTTGGGTTGGGAGGGACCTCAAAGCCCATCCTGCCATGGGCAGGGACACCTCCCACTGTCCCAGGCTGCTCCAGCCTGGCCTTGGGCACTGCCAGGGATCCAGGGGCAGCCCCAGCTGCTCTGGGCACCCTGTGCCAGGGCCTGCCCACCCTCCCAGCGAACAATTCCTGCCCAATATCCCATCTCAGTCTGATCTCTGGGTCACTCCTCTTGCAGAACCCCTCGGTGGTGGCTCTGCCAGCACTTCCTCGGGCACGTGCCTGTTCCTCTCCCTTCCCCAGCCCCAAAGCTCTCCCCTGTTCCTTTAAAGGCAGTTTTATGCCCTTGGTTCCAGCAGGAGGGCTCATTCCCCCTGCTAGGTTGGCTTTTCTCTCAAATACATGGCTGAGAGCTTTAATCTGCTGCAAGCAGGTGCCACTGCAGGTGAGCTCTGCTAAGAGCATATGTTTAATTATGCTGCTGAAGTCAGAAAAAGCTGTTATTTTAAAAAACTTCCTTTAATAGTCTGGGTAAGCGTTGGCAGCCAAACATTCTCAGCTGCAGATGCATTCAGCTTATTATTTCAAAACAAATTTCAGACTTGCAAAAATATTGAATTGAAGGAGTTTAAGTACAAAGGAAAAATTAGAGAGGTTTCATTCAGGGAGCTGTGGTCAGCTCCCTGCATCCTCCAGCTCCCAGGAGCTGAACTGAACAGAGAAGCCTCAGCCCTAGAGGGAAATCTGGGATGAGAAGCTCTGGGTAAGTGGCTTTAAGAGATCAAAGAATGAAGGTGTGTGCTGGAAATCAAAGGACCCACGGTTTCCATGTCCCCAAGTGCCACAGCCACACTTAAACCCCTGCAGAGATGGGGACTCCCTGGATAGGCTGTGCTAATGCCTGACCATCCCTTCAGTGGAGGAATTTTCATCTCCAATCCAAACCTCCCTTGCCTCATCTGGAGGCTGTTTGCTTCTGTCCTGTTCCCTGGGAGCAGAGCCCGGCCCCACCTGGCTGCCCCCCTGTCAGGGAGCTGCTCTGCTGAGCACCACGGCTGGAGGGACCAGGAGGGGATGGGGCTGGGGGACAGGACACCCCTCCCTCCAGAACAACTGGAACTCCCCATGGTTTTCTGGGAAATAACAATTCCCAGCTGACTCTCTCCGTGAAATGTGTCTGTGTGTTCCAGGCAGCCTTTGGAAGGGGCAGGGAGCCTTTGGAAGGGGCAGGAAGCCTTTGGAAGGGGCAGGGGCCTTTGGAAGGGGCAGGGAGCCTTTGGAAGGGGCAGCCTTT
>VZTA01008597.1:3395-23949 GCA_013398855.1 Mohoua ochrocephala | reverse complement strand
GGGAGCCTGTGGAAGGGGCAGCAGCCTTTGGAAAGGGCAGGGAGCCTTCGGAAGGAGCAGCCAGCCCACGGAGGGAGTGCTCCAGCAGGATCCCCTTCCAGCTGCAGGGAAGGCTCTGCTGCACCACTGCAGGCTCAGTGACTTCAGGGGAATTTTATTTATGGGTAAATAATCCTCAGCACCGAGCTCCCCAGCGCTGATCTCAAAGCAAGGGCTTTGCTCCCACATCTCCTGCCTTTGTGAGGCGGGTGGCAGGTGGGAGGCACGGGAGGCTGCCCGGGGCTGCTCCGCTCCCCGAGTGTCGGGGTTTGCTGTTTACAGGCACAGCTGCACTCCCAGCCCTCTCCCAGGCAGATTTCCTGGGAACCTTCCCCGTCTCTGAGTTCGAGCCATAACAACCAGGTGCAAATCCAAGGTGATGTTTCAGCTGTCTCCTCTCCCGCTGAATTAGAGCCCTCTAATGATGCAACACTAAATCCATCCTGAAGGCTTCCAGCAAGCAGAGTTTCACTGGGAAGCGTTGAATCATCACACCAGACAAGTTCTGCTGCAACAAAAGAGGTGATTCTGTCTCTCTGAATGTCAACGACCTCCTTGCTCCCGGCGCAGATGGATCAAACACCTCCTGGGGGTGTTGGGAAAGGAGTTGCCAGCAGGTCTGGGAGGGGCAGGGGCTGATCCCAGGAAGTTCCCTGGAGAGGAGGCAGAACTTCTGCCCTGAGTAGTGCCCGGGCTGGAACAGAAACCAGAGAGGGGCTGGAGTCGCCTCCCTGGGGGTATTCCAGAATATCCACAATCCTGTGCCCTGTGCTCTGGGATGGCCCTGCTGGAGCAGGTGCCCCTCTGGGGTCCCTCCCAGCCTGACCCAGTCTGGGATTCTGGGAAAATGAACCCTGCTTGGTGGGAATTCCCTCCTTGTGCTCATTTTCAGGAGGAAGTGTCTCTGAAACGCCTCTGTGTGAGCAAATGTCTGCATCCACCCTGTCCTGCTCCTGCCTTCAGGGCTGCCCCTGCACTGCAGGGTCCTGCTGGGAAATGCCCCCCTGCCAACGGCCCATTTCCATCCCAAACCCCTCGTTCATGAATGTCACCACTTGTGGAGATCAGCGAGTAAAAGTGGGCTCTAAACCTGAATTGGAACTCCTAGTGCCATTTGTGGTGTTCCAAGTGCCCGCTGTTGGGCGGTTTCATTGATTCCCAGCCCAAATCAGTGGTGATGGGACCAGTCCCACCCCTGGCACCCCGTCCCCACCAGTCATGGGAAGGTTCCAGCTCATACAGAGCCGGGGTTCACAGCTCCCAGACCCACCCCTCCCCGTTTAGAGATTCACTGGGCATTAACCTGTCTCAAAATGGCTTTTAACTATAAATGTACTCATTTACCTTTGTGGTGTGATGTGACATTTGCTTGATCCTGGTGAAATAGGGAAGCCTTCCAGAGATGAATCGAGCGACGGGTAAATTATTCATATGCAGCGTCTGGAAATCTTTACATTGGTTTCCTAAATCGGAGGCACCGGGAAAATTGGAAACCTCAGCTAATACCCTTGTAATAACGTGTCATCCTGGAAGGAATTAGAGCTCAGCTTCTGACACTTTTCAGCACTTTCTGTGAGCGCTGCTGCTCGGCAGGCTCTGCGCTCGCGGAGGGGAAGGAGAGCTCTGCACGGCACAGGCTGGCCCTCGTGGGGATGGCAGGGCAGGGAACAGGGCAGGGAACAGGGCAGGCTCACATCCCAGAGCCAGCCTGGGATGGATTCCTGCAAGGGCATCCTCACCCTCAGAGTGGGGGGAAACCAGGTCCCTTTGAGGGGGGGACAGGATGAGCTTGGGAAGGGGCAGGAGGAGCTCAAGGAGGGGCAGGAGGATCTCAGGAGGGGCAGGAGGAGCTCGGGAGGGGCAGGAGGAGCTCAGGAGGAGCTCAGGGAAGGGCAGGAGGAGCTCGGGAGGAGCTCAGGGAGGGGCAGGAGGATCTCAGGAGGGGCAGGAGGAGCTCGGGAGGGGCAGGAGGATCTAAGGAGGGGCAGGAGGATCTAAGGAGGGGCAGGAGGAGCTCGGGAAGGGGCAGGAGGAGCTCGGGAGGAGCTCAGGGAGGGGCAGGAGGATGCTCCGGGTGGGGATGAGGGAGAGCCCCCAGCGAGGGAGAGCTGAGCTCTGACCCTCTGGAATGGGGTCACCCCAGACAGCTCCCGGGGGACACTCCCAGGACAGTGCCCTGGCTGTCGGTGTTGGGAGCTGCAGGCAGTGGCACAGCGATGTTAAATGAGGATTTCTGGCCTCGATGTTCTCTCCCTCTGCTTTTCTCTCTCAGCCCTTCTGCAGGCACGGGGAGCCTGAGGGGCCCCTCTGGGGCCGTTCCTCGGGGCACGGGGACGCGCCAGGACGCAGAACGGAGCTGGGGCTCTCTCCCTGACCTGTCCCCCGCTGTTCCCTTCGGGCTGGGCTGGCTCTTGGCGTGTGGAGATGGTTCCCCAGGCCTGCTGTGCTCCAGGGGTTACAAACCAAAGCTCCGTGTTTGTTCTCCGTGCCCTGGCTGCCCTCGCCGGGCACTCCCCGGGGGTGATTCCACCCTGGCATTGGGAGGCACGGGAGCAGCAGGGTCTTTGTGGAATCACATTCTTTGTAGAATCAGAGAATCCCAGACTGGTTTGGGTGGGAAGGGGCCTCCAAGCCCACCCAGTGCCACCCCTGCCATGGGCAGGGACACCTCCCACTGTCCCAGGCTGCTCCCAGCCCCAATGTCCAGCCTGGCCTTGGGCACTGCCAGGGATCCAGGGGCAGCCACAGCTGCTCTGGGCACTCTGTGCCAGGGCCTGCCCACCCTCCCAGGGGTGGGAATTCCTTCCTCACAATTCCTTCCTAAATAATGCACCTGCAGTGCCTCAGGGGGAGAAGGCTCCGTGTGACCCCGCAGTGTCACCTGGGCTGGCAGCAGTGACCCGGGGGCAGCGGGGCTGGGCTGGGAGCAGCTGGAGCCTTTCAGCCGCAGCAGAGACTCCTTTAAAGTCCAGTCTCTCCCTCGAAGCCGCTGTTGTTCAGGAGAGCCT
Source organism: Mohoua ochrocephala (assembly GCA_013398855.1). NCBI lineage: Eukaryota > Metazoa > Chordata > Aves > Passeriformes > Acanthizidae > Mohoua > Mohoua ochrocephala. The sequence goes on along the minus strand of VZTA01008597.1, from coordinate 20,902 downwards.
GAACCAGATGGAAGCTGACGAGGTAAACATGGAAATAAAAAGCTCAGAAATGGCTTTAATGTTTACTTTGAAGCAAAGTTATTTTAATGAATTCCAATTAACGTTAAAAAAAAAAAAATCGCTTTTGCTGGATGGTCCCTATGGTTAACAAGGGATGCAGATGTTTTTTGCACTAATTGTTCTAATCTAAGTGTTTCCCTAGTTTGCATTCCGAGTGCACCGGCTCTCATTGCCCCATGGTATTTAAATAGGAGAAAGTGATTCCATGATGCTTTATTTCCCCAAAAAGCAGAAAAAAACCTGTTATACTTTGCATTTCAACGTTATCTGGCAAATTTGATGACCTTCTGAATTGAAAAAGAGAATGAGCCAGTATTTCAAAGACCTTTTGCAACACAGAAACCAACACATCCCAATTCAGAATTTTGTTCATTGTCAAAAAATTTATTTCACCAAACTCTCGTACTGTACCCCAAAAACTCCTCACTTGGATCTCCTGAGAAGTGAGGTCATCAAAGAGATTGGATGCAAAGAAAAAGTAAACTGGAGACCTGGATCTTTAGTTGTTGAAAAGCCATTGTAGTCACAGAACCATGGAATTGGGTTGGAAGGGATCTCAAAGCCCATCCACGGGCAGGGACACCTCCCACTGTCCCAGGCTGCTCCCAGCCCCAATGTCCAGCCTGGCCTTGGGCACTGCCAGGGATCCAGGGGCAGCCCCAGCTGCTCTGGGAATTCCATCCCAGCCCCTCCCCACCCTCCCAGGGAACAATTCCCTCCATACATCCCCTCCAAACCTGTTCCCTGTCAGGCTGCAATCACGACAACCAGCCAGGAATGAAACTCCTGTGCTGCAGCAGAGATTTCTCAGCCTCACTTGACATCTTCAGCTGCTGTAGACAGGCGAATGTTCCTGGGGAAATGTTCCTGCAGTTAGAGGGAGGTGCTTTGGCTGCCGAGCCCAGGGAACCTGTCGGGAGCGCCGCGGTTCCGCTCCCGAAGAGGGAACGCTCCCGGTTTGTCTCGTTTTGCTCAGATCAGTGTCAGGAAGGAGCAGCTCGTGCTGCCTCCCTCGGGCTCCCGTTTGTGCTGGGTGTCCTACAAATGGCATTGCTGAGGCTCCTCTGGCAGCTCGGGAATCGGGGAATTGGGGAGTCGGGGAATTGGGGAATGCCTCGAGCTGGGAGCGACCCACAGGGGCCCTCTGGCAAAGCCTTCCTTTATTTAAAATAACCCAGCCAGTGTCTCCTTTGGCCCTGGGCTCAGCTGTCCATAAAAGCCTGGTTAAATAGAACCTCAACCTGTATTTGTTCCAGGTATTTATTTATAGATGTTTACCTATATCTCCTAAGGTGCTGGTGACCAGAATTTCAGGAAATTCTTTTTTCAGGAGGAAAGCCTTTCCAATCACAGACACGTGGGATTGTTTGGGTTGGAGGAGCCCTCTGAAACCACGGAGCCCAGTTCTGAACCAGTCACCCCCAACCCCCGGGTGTGTGCTGCATGTTTATCTATCCATAGAAATACAACAAACACTGTATGGATGTGTGGTTATAAGTATGTGCACACACAAACACACATTAAACGGGAGCTGCTGGCTCTTTTCACACTAATTAATTGCACTGATCTCTCCATCATTTACAGCGGAGTGTCTGAGCTGGTTAATGACTCCTCTGCCCTGCCTGCGACTCCAGGGGCTTCCTGCCACACTCAGTGTCCCCTCACCTGCCCCGAAATGACATTTCCAGGAGAGCACACAGGGTTCTGCCCTGGAGCACTGGAATGTGTCGATGGGCACCAGTGCCAGCCAGGGATGTGCTGAGCTGAGGGCAGCAGCGACTGGTTCCGACCCCAGCGGGAATTCGGAGCAGCCTGAACAAACCTGGTGCAGCCCCTCGGCTCAGAGCTGTCCCTGGCCGGGCTCTGCCCCCGGGCTGGAGGGCAGGACTCGGTCCCCAGCACCCCCTCAGTGACAAAGGGCCAGGCAGGGCCTCGCCAGGGTCCCCAGCTCCCTGGGACACACGGATGTCACCGGCAGTGCTGCCAGCTGGGCTTCCTGCTCGGCTCCATGGGGTCTCCCATCCATCAATCCCTTTGTTTTCTTCATCTCCTGGTTCTGTACGGTGTCCTAACACCGTGCCCAGGGACATGGGGTGATCCAGAGACCTGCAGGCATTGTGACACGGGCACAGGGAATCACGGAATGGGTTGGGCTGGGAGGGACCCTAAATCCCACCCAGTGCCACCCCTGCCATGGGCAGGGACACCTCCCACTGTCCCAGGCTGCTCCCAGCCCCAATGTCCAGCCTGGCCTTGGGCACTGCCAGGGATCCAGGGGCAGCCCCAGCTGCTCTGGGCACCCTGTGCCAGGGCCTGCCCACCCTCCCAGGGAGGAATTCCTTCCCCAAATCCCATCTCAGCCTACTCTCAGTTTGATGTAGCACCACAGGTAACTCTGAACATAGGGAATGCACGTGGAATGAATGTGTGTTCCTGCTTTTCCCACTTAAAAACAGCCAGTGCCCGAATTGCTGCCATGGCTCAAGGAAAAGCTAAACCCACCTCAGACCCGGCTTCTGCTGAGCCAAATTCCTTCCAAGAGCTCTGAAGGCCGGGCTGGACAGGGCTTGGAGCAACTGGGGCTGGGGGAAGGTGGATGGGGTTTAAGGATGGGATTTAAGGATGGGGTTTAAGGATGGGATTTAAGGATGGGGTTTAAGGATGGGATTTAAGGATGGGGTTTAAGGATGGGATTTAAGGATGGGGTTTAAGGATGGGATTTAAGGATGGGGTTTAAGGATGGGATTTAAGGATGGGGTTTAAGGATGGGATTTAAGGATGGGGTTTAAGGATGGGATTTAAGGATGGGGTTTAAGGATGGGATTTAAGGATGGGGTTTAAGGGTGGGATTTCAGGATGGGGTTTTAGGGTGGGGTTTTAGGGTGGAGTTTAAGGTGCCTTCCCAGGCAGGCAGGCTGTGACTCCATGAGTTCCCTGCGATTCCACGAGCTCCAGGCACGCTGCCAAGCCCGGAGCTGCAGCCACCCAGAGAATTCTCTGTGCTGCGCCTCATTAGCAGCGAGCAGCTGCTGGTTCATTCACAATTAATGGCAGGGATAATGAACGACACCCACCGCAGGCAGGGCAGGAGCTGCTCAGCGCTCCGGGGCAGGGCTCCGGCCTCGGTCGGGGCTGGGTTCGGGCTGGGCTTCGGGAAGGCAGCAGGGATGGAGAGAGGGTGAGAGGAGGGGATGTCCAGCCCTGCTCCTGACCCCTGCTCAGCTGGGACTCAGTGCAGCAGAGGAAACCAGAGGCCACGGCTGGCATGATTTCCAGTATCGAAACCTGAGGCATATATATAGATATAGATATATATATATTTATATATGATGCTGTTCATGCTTGAGACAACCCGACTCCGCTGCTGCTGCATCAAAATTTTGCCCTGGGGAATATTTGAAGAAAAAAAAAAAACCTCCTGAAATGAAACTCACTTCATTTGTTTTCCACTTCTGAAAATATAGGAGAGGAGTTTACAAATCCTTAACCATTTTTCTGCCTTTTAAGAGTTCAGAAGGAAACAGTGGCTCTGCAGTGAGGGCGTTCATTGTGTTCCAGACCCAGGAAACATAAAAGCCAAGCAAAGTATTTGCTGGAGGAAATGTGTTTTGATACAAATTACAACTTATGACAGAAATTACAATTTTAATTCAAACCACAAATATTTTGCAGAGATAAACAGTGACGGTGCTGCTGAGTGGAGGGAGGGCAGGAAAGCCCAGCAGCAGCCCAGGGTGAAGGAGAAAATGAGAAAACGCCTGTACACAGGGGTGGGATGGGGAAGGAGGGGGCTGGAGCCATGGGTCAGGGGGCTGGGAGTGCTGCCCAGGCTGGGGGCACCTGGGGGGCTCCAGGGTTAATTCTGGGACCAGCTAAAGGTTTTTAATGTCTCCACCCAGCCCCGCAGAACGATTGTTTCGAGGTCAGGCCCCCCGTGGGAGCATTCCCCTGCTCCTGGGACACTCGGAGCTGTTCTTGTATCGGGTTTAGAGAAATGTGTGGGTTGTTGGAAGCATGAGAAGCAGCAAACAGCCAGGGAACCTTTACATTAAAGCTGTAAAAGGACCAAATCCTGCACACACAGTCCCAGCCTGGTGCCATGCGGTGCCCCAGAGCCACGGTGACCAGTGTCACACTGCCTGGCACCCTGCTCTCAGCTCTCCTGGCTGCTGACAGCTGTCACTCCGTGTAGGGGAAAGCACATTAAAGCAACAATGACTCTGCCACTTAAAAACCCATTCTGAACAGAAACGGGCTTGCTTTGGGTTTTTTTTTCCTCTGTCAGCTCCTCAGCTCAGGCAATGAAGATCCTTCCCCTGCTCCAGGAGCTGAGAGTCCCTAAGGCAGAACAATTTCCAGGAGCGAAACCCTTCCCACCTTTCCCTGCCAGGGGCCACCCCCAGGGTTCTGGTGCTGGTTTTGCTGCAGGGCTCCGTGCTGGAACCCAGAGGGATGCCCTGCCATGGAAGGAGCCGTGTCCAGCAGCATTTCCATGGGCTCTCCCCATCAGCCCTGTCCCAGCAGGCCCCAGCTCTCAGCCTCCCCGGGTGCTGAGCCCACGAGCACCAGAGGGACAGAGGGAATTGGTCCCTGGATGGCAGCAAATAACCGGTGCCAGGTGTGGGTTTGGTCCCTCTCTCCCTTGGTCCTTCCCCTCACCAGGAGCCTGCCCCGGCCACCTCCAGCCAGGGCTCCCCAGCACCGGAATTCCAGGAGAAGAACACTTGGGGGAGTTCACCTTGGCGGGATTTTAGGGCATTTTCCAGGTCACCCGACTGCATTTTGTTCCAGCTGTCAGCACAACGCTTTCAGACCTGTGCACAGAGCCAGCGCAGGGGGTTTAGCCCCAAAGGGATGGGTGGGTTTGGGCACAGCAGAGCTCCCACTGTGCCCCAGGGCACGAGGATTTCACAGAACCACAGAACCCCTGAGTGGTCTGGGTTGGGAGAGACCCCAAAGGCGACCCAGTGCCACCCCTGCCATGGGCAGGGACACCTCCCACTGTCCCAGGCTGCTCCCAGCCCCAATGTCCAGCCTGGCCTGGGCCCTTCCCTGGCAGAACAGCCTCAGGTACCTGCTGCTCCTGCTGGCTGTGCTCTCCTGTCCCTCCCTGTGAGTGGCAGCCCCTCCCTGGGATGGAGAGGAGCTGAGGGACAGCCCCAGCCCCTGCAGTTTCCAGCGCCGCCCCTCAGGGTGGAAGGTGTCCATGTGCAGCTTTTAGCACAATAAACCTGGTGCTGAGCCAGGTTCTTGGCACCCAGAGCCACTCCAGGGGATTAAACCACAGCAGAAAGTCTCTGGGCAGAGCAGGAGGAGGAAGGGACTGACAGTTGTCATCTATTGGAGTCAATAACGGGTGCAGAGTTCCCTCTCCGTGCTCCTGCAGAAACCTCAGCCAAGTTCTGCGCAGGGAAATTCTGGGCAGGCCTCTGGATTTAAACTTGGTGAGTTTGTAAGGTGGGAAAGGAGGAAAAGGGGAAATAGGAAATGGGAAAACAAAGAACTCACAGCTGGTTGGGGCTGAGGGGAGAGAAATACAATTCTCATTGTGGCTTTAAACCAAAGAGACCGAGCAAAAATCAAAGGAAAATAAATGAAACCACAAAAAATAACAACACTTTGTAATGGGAGAGACCACCCTGGGCCTGCTGAAGACCCCCCTCTTTCCCCAGTGCTGTCTGTGCTTTGCCCCTGTCTGTGCTGTCTGTGCTTTGCCCCTGTCTGTGCTCTGCCCCTGTCTGTGCTTTGCCCCTGTCTGTCACTCTTGGGGAAGAGCTTTGGGATCGGTTCTGGCCCAGGGCTGTCTGAAATGTGTCCCTGGGGCTCTGTGCTGGGTGAAGGGCCTTGGAGTGCCCCCTGTCCCTGCTGCTCTGGGGTGCTGTGCTCTGTGGTGGAGGAAACCCCTCCCCAAATTGGGGCTGTGTGGGAGTTTTGGCCACTCGGTGAGCGCTGTTTGCTTTTCCTTTCGGGTACCATGCTCTCATGAACTCATTAGCATCAGCTCCAGCCACATATTTTATGCAAATACTGGATCAGTTTATAAACTGCTCTTTCTTTTCACTTTAGGGTGGGATAGTTATAAATACCCAGACCAAAAATAGGCTTATTACAGAAGCTCTGGGCTCATTAGGAGAGTCGAAGGTGCGTTGATTTTTCCTGTACATATATTAACTTGTCTGGTTTCAAGGGTTCCCAGGGAGTAATGTTATGGCTGGGTTTAGACCGGGGGTCACAAGTGATGGTGGTGGTGGAAAAAACCCAATTTTTTCTATGTTGTTAATATGACAAGAAATTAGAGGGTAATTGGAGCATGCAATGGGTTTTTCATTTTAGTTTTCTGTAGCTCTACAGAATTTAGTTTTCTGTGCCTTTTCCTGACTCCCCAAACCCCTCTGGTTCTGGGAGAGGGGATGAGGTGAGGAGGGTCCTTTCTCAAGTTGTGTGTTCAAGCTTAATGGAAAAAAAAAAAATGTTCCAAATGAGAAGGATCCTTGCACTGCTCCGGGTGAAGCACTGACCCCAATGAACCTAATTTTGGTTAGGTGGTGAAACTCCTTTTCTGCTGCGTGTGTGGGGAGGAGCAGGGCTGGCAGGAGAGCAGTGGGAATGGCAGCATGAGCCAGGGGGGTGCTGGGCCTCGCTTCTGGCCAAGGAAGATGATGTTGTGTGGAGGAACAACACAGGGATGGTGCTTCAGCAGCAGCTGGTTGGGATTTTATTGGCACAAGGCTGGAGCTGCCCGTGGCTGCCCTGGTCAGGTCCAGCCTGGGCCTGGCAGAGTGGGGAGAAGCAAAAAAAGTCAAAATAGAGTGAAATGTTAGACTGGGTCTGTGCTCAAGGGTACAGGAGGTGAACCTCTGGATCCCTGGCAGTGTCCCAGGCCAGGCTGGACGGGGCTGGGAGCAGCCTGGGACAGTGGGAGGTGTCCCTGCCCATGGCAGGGGTGGCACTGGAGGGGCTTTGAGGTCCCTTCCAGCCCACAGCAGCATGTGAGGGAGGGCAGCAGCACTTTGGATCCTGAGTGACAAGTTTCCTAAAGATGCCCAATGCTGGAGCTGGACAGGAAGTTTTAAATTTGCCATTTCAGGAACCTTCCTGAGTTTTCCTCCTGTGTGCAGCCAGCTGTGAAGCGCTGCAGGACGAGAGGACACCTCGAGGTGGGCGAGCTTTGCTGGGTGTCCCGGGGAAGGGCTGCGTTCCCCAGGGAGATGCATTCCCGGCGCCGGTGTGTCCCTGTGCCCTGGGCCTGGTGTGCTGGGAATGCTCCAAACTCACCGAGGGCAACCCCACGGACAGCAGGGGCTCATCAGGAGGGTCCTGGTGCTGCTGGGCTCGGGCAAAGCCTCTGTGAATAACAACAGACAGCAGCAGTGAGGCACCCTCAGTCACACTGCGAGGCTTCCGAGTGGCACAAGGGCCCGAGCACAAATGGTTTCTCATCGATCCAGGGCCCCTCTCACCCGTTCCTGCTGTCTCTCAGGGACAGCCCTGCTGCAGCCCCTGTTTGGATGTGACACTTTCATGTCTGCTCTTCCTGCCATCCCCACCCCGGTGACTCTCAAGCAATGGGGGCAGGCAGCGGGGCCGGGGTTCCTTTATTTTCCGTGTGGTTGCCGTGATGTGCTGGAGCCGTGCGGGGGTGGCCATCCTGCCTGGCAGCTGCATCAGTTATATATAGCAGCAGGCAAATAAATAACAGGTATTGATGGCTTCATGCTGAGAGGGACTCCTAGAAACTCCTTCTTTACGTAAGGACAGCACCCCCGGGCTCGGGCAGGTGTTGGGGTGGAGCCAGAGGGTGGGGGGCTCTCTGGGGGATGCAGGCCCTGGGCACGGGGAGCTGTGGTGGCTCTCGGAGGTGAGATCCCGCTCCCTCCTGTTCCCCTTTGCCTCCTCATAGCAACCCAACCACCCTGGATGTGTTTATCCCCGCTCTGCCGAGCTGTCTCGCCTGCTCTGGAGCGCTCCGTGTCTCCTGCTGGCTCTGCCGGGCTGTGAGTTAAACGAGCTCGGTCGGGGTCTGCGGGGATCCTCGCAGCCGCAGCCCCGGGGCATCCCCAGCTGGGAGGTTCCTGGTGCTGTTTGCTCTGTTGGCTCGCCGGGATTTCGGTGGCTGGAGAGACAGAGCAGAGGCAGGGGCTGAACTTGCAGGAGTCCTCTGGAAGCCGATGCCTCACAGTAAATAACCCCAGTGTTCCAGTCACCCCGGAGGGAAGGCGAGGAGAGGTGTGGGGAGCCCGGCAGGCTGTGCACCTACACCGGGTTCCCCCAAGCTCGGAACCTATTTCCAGACACCTCAGGAGCTGGCTCCATGGAGGTTTGTGTGAAGCAGAGCTATCGGCACTAATGAACTCTCTCCTACCCACCCGTGTGTGCACATCCTCCCTCCCTGCGAGCGTGGGCCACAAACCCGCCCGGCAGGCTGCTCCCTGCCCCACAGCAGGCACTGATCACTGAGGGATGCCTGTCCTCACAGGCTGCTCCCTGCCCCACAGCAGGCACTGATCACTGAGGGATGCCTGTCCTCACAGGCTGCCCCGCTGTCTGATTGTCTTGGGCTGACTTTGTGATGTGTATCCGCTATCAGCTGCTCTATGCCCAGCCATGATTCCTGGGCCTTTCTGTGTCTTTTAAACTGGGTGCAAGGGAAAGGAAAAAGCCAGAGGAACTTTGCAAAAACAGTTTTGCTCCAAGGACATTCACTCCCCAGCGTTCCTGCTGCTGCAGAGCAGAGGAAAGCACCTTCCCTGCTTTCCCCGGCTCTGGGCTCCTTTTCTCGGAGGAGAGAGACGGAGAGTTCAACTCCTTTGTTTCCCTGGGACTTTGGATTTTTCCTTCTTCTCTTCTGGACTGTTCAGAGCACCAGAACATCAGAACCTCACTGGGAGCCCTCACACCTCGGCCCGGAGGGGCCTGAGCCGACCCAGCTCCGAGGAGGAGAGAGGGAGAGAGCCCACACCCACGGAAAGGACTCTCAAATCTTCCCAGGTTTTCTCTCCACAGCGAGAGGTTTTATTATTTAGCATTATTCTTTCCCGTGTGTTTGTTAAATAAATAGTTTTTCCTCCTTTCACTTTCCTTCGAGGAATTTTTTCCCGAACCTGGTGAGGGAAGGATGGCTGTAACCTGCCTTCTGTGGAGGGGACATTCCTCCCAGAGCGTTTCCTCTGAAAATTTGTCTCAAACCAGGACACTGATGAACTCCTGGATGCTGCTGATTGCAATCAGCTCTCTGTCCGGGCTCCCAAAGCGACGCCTCTGCTCTCCTGCAAAACAACCCGAGATGTGAGCATACATCTTCTGCCAACTGTCCAATGAATATTAATCTGCTCATAATAAACTGTCTCATAAATAATTCCAGCTTCACAAAACGAGGGAGTTTAAGATATTGCAAAGTTAAATGAACCATTAGTGATGTGTCTCTTATAAGTACCGCCGGTGACTGGATGTTGTTTCAGAGAGTTTTCCATCATGCACTTTTATTCATTTATGAACATGTGACAAAGAACCCTCAGCTTTTGTTCCTTATCTATCTTTGTATTGTTTCTGTTGAAAGGTGAGATGGATTTATTTGGATTACAGTGGTTATGGCACATTCTAAGTATGAAAGGGCTGCAATGCTACCGGGCAGTGAGGGACACAGAGCAGGAGATGGCAAAGCAGCTTCACAAAATGAGGGCTAAGGATGTCTGAGTTGAGCTTTTTGGATGTTATTTTCCCTGCCTTAGCCAGGACGAGACTTGCAGCCATCCTCAGTTCCCCACAGGATGCACTCAGGACGCCGTTCCCTATTTTGTGTGGAAAATCCTTTCTCGATGAGAATTCTCGGGCTCGCCTGCCCTTTCTGCAGTCGTGGGGGAGAGCTCACCCAGGGAAGGGAGTTCTGCTGCGTGTTTTTGTTAATACCAAAAACTTGGCCAAGTTTAATCCAATTCAGCTTAGATAAGTGAAAAATGCAATAAAAGCCAGAATGGTTTGAGTTGGGAGGGACCTTCAGGACCATCTCATCCCACCCCTGCCATGGGCAGGGACACCTCCCGCTGTCCCAGGCTGCTCCAAACCCCATCCAGCCTGGCCTTGGGCACCTCCAGGACTCCAGCCCTGCCCTGGGCAGCTGTGCCAGGCATGGACAGCTCTTTCCACGAGGAATCTTCTCCTACTCTTCCATGTTTCCATTGTTCTCTTGTTTTGAAATAGAACACGTTGCTGTAGGTGAGCGTCAGGTGGGCGAGATGAAGATCTGCCTCTGAAATCGCAGGGATAGTCAAACCACACGAGCTTAATTATCAATCACTAAAACTGCAGAGAAAAATTTGTGAAACTGCCTCCTCCAAAATAAAAGGTCTAATAAACTGTGGGAAAAAGCAATTTTAAGGGAAATGTTTATCGCGGTGAGATGATTTATTCCCTGGGAACCACTCTCAGCTTGACTTTTTGGAAGCTCTCAGTACAAAACAATAAATTGCTACTTCAAGCCATGAAAAATTTTGAAGTAGACAAAGTCACAGTGACAGTGGCCTACTTTAATCTGCCATTTACAGCAAATTAAAAGCTACCCTCTTTGTAGGTGTGGGTTTTGAAGCTGTTGGCATGTCTGGTTCTAGAAACACCTCCAGGATTGCTGGGGTTCTCTCGTTTATTGTGTGGAAGGACACGGTGTCCGTGGGGGGAAGGAAATGCTCGGGGGTTTGTTTGATCCCGGGATGCAGAGAGGTTTTCCTGGAGTGAGCACGGAGCTGGGAGCTGCTGTGTCAGCACATCCCCTCCTCTTTCGGTGCTGCTGGGATTCCCAGGCAGTGTCAGAGCCCGGCTCTGCTCTCCTCACACCTGGAGAGTCGATATTGCGGCGGGTTCATCAAACCCAGCCGGCTGAAAACCTCGCGCTAATTAGGAGGCAGCTGTACAGTGGCCATAAATCCATTTCCTCCGGGAAACGAGGTGAGACACGAAGCTCTGGGCTCCCAAAGCGTGAGTGGTTCAGGAATTTAGTTATTTATAAAAATATGCAAGCTGTACCGAGAGAGATAAGCCTTGCTTATGAATAACATTACCCTAAAGTGCTCAGCTGAGCTCTCATCCCTTCCCTGCCACTGCTACGCAGATTGGAGAGGAGATAACGACCATTTGTAAGCCCGAGGAAAGGGTTCGTGTAAATTATTCTAACATTCCAGCTTGGTTTTCCTGTCCCCACGTTGTGTTAATTTGGACCTGACTTTTTCCCAGCACTCTTGGTGAGGTGCCCATCTCTTGGTGCCACCTGCCCGGGAGCCCCCAGGTGCCACATGTGAGGGGTGCCACGTGTTGGGAGTGACCTCTGGAGAATCTGGGCATGAACAGCAGCTTCAGGGTCAATCCCTCTTCCCAGAGGACTGGAACTTTATCCTCATTATTCCTCCCTGTGAGGGTGGGCAGGCCCTGGCACAGGGTGCCCAGAGCAGCTGTGGCTGCCCCTGGATCCCTGGCAGTGCCCAAGGCCAGGCTGGACATTGGGGCTGGGAGCAGCCTGGGACAGTGGGAGGTGTCCCTGCCATGGCAGGGGGGATGTGAGATGGTCTTCCAGGTCTCTTCCCACCCAAACCATTCCAAGACTGACCTTGGAGGGTGCTGGTGCTGGGCCTGAAGAAAGAACAGGCCACAAAACTCTGCCCAAATCCAAGCCCTGCAGCCCAGCTCTGGCCGTCTGCCCCAGCCCGGGGTGTTTGTCCATCCTCCCTGAGCGCAGCCATGGGAATGCTGGGGAGCAGCAAAGATGGAGTTGGTTTGTGGAGGTGATTTTTCAACTTTGTTCTCTTACAGAAAATTAATTAGGCCATTATCAGGGCTCAGCAGCAGCAGGTTGCCATGTGGCTCTCGGGTGTGTGGGTGTAGTCCTGGAGGTTTTCTGAATCTTTTAATTACCAGTCATGAGTGTAGCAGAGCCTGGAGGAGATTTGTGCCCATGGAGGGAAATATTAACGCTGTCTGGATGGGGGGCTGTGGGAATGTCTCCGTGCCTGCAGCCAAACCTGCTCCAAACAGGCTCTGGGAGAAATAAACCCAGAAAGAACAATTCCAGGGCTTTGAATCATCATTACAGAAGCAGTGGGGATATGTACATTCTGCTTTTAATTTTAACAATCCTATCAAATCTGCCTTCCACACAGGGGGGTTCACAGGGCCTTTAGCATTGCCAATATTTTTTCTCCACTAAAAGCAAACTTTTATGTGTTCCTTCCTGAAAAAAAAAAGCCCTTCCTGTTTTCACTTGGCTCATCTGATTTCTTACACAGATTTTAAAGGTTTATTGCTTGTTTGGACAGGGCTCAGAGCAGCCTGGGACAGTGGGAGGTGTCCCTGCCCGTGGCAGGGGTGGCACTGGATGGGCTTTAGGGTCCTTCCCAAGCCAAACCCTCTGGGACTCCATGATTATCCCCTACAGTGTTCCCTGTGGTGGTGTGGAGTCTCTGGCAAGTCTGAAATGCCACAGAGATCGTTGAAGTTGGAGGTTTTGAACAGCATTTGCTGCCCTGAAAACCCCACCAACTCTTTTTGTTTCACGGCAATCTCCAGATCATCCCTGCACGATTGTGGAGAGAAATTGCTGCATATAATTTTGATTCTGAGGACAGGCATTAGTTAACAAAAGAGATGAAAAAAACCTCATCTAATAGCCTGTAATAACTCATAATGTCAACCCCTAAATTGTGTTTCTGTGGCATTGAGATTGGCATTGAGATTACACAAAGGTTTTCTCCAGCGGAGGCTCTGGGAGACCTGAATATTCCATTGTGTTGATGAAGACAAATCCTCCCCGTGCTCAGCTGCATTAGGTTAATGTCTGAGTCGGTTTGCTCAGGAATATGATGATGAATTAAATGGGCTGGAGCTGGGCAGGCGTGTGCAGCTGGTCAGGGCAGGGTTCTGGGATCACACACAGACCTGATCCACCTGTAAATGTGTTCTGTGCTTAACGTGCTGCTGCCACCGCCTCTGCTGCTGTGCCTCCCTCCCCGAGCTCAGCTCTGGGCTTTGGAGCTGCTCCACACCTGCCTTTGCCCAGGACTCCATCCTTGTGGGCCCCTTCAAACTCAGATATTCTGTGATTCCGAGATTCCCCTCTCCTGTGCAGAGCTTCAGCTGCCTCTGGAAATTCCTCTGGAACTTTCCACTTCTGTCCAGCCTGGGTTGCCTCATGTGAGAAATGTTCATTTGTGAGATGGTTTAAAACTTTTCTTTCTTTTGAATTTCCTTGTTCTCTGTGTTTCATTATTTTCTTCCCATCATCTCTTCTCATGTGTTTCATTCATCCATCTCCCCTCATGTTTTACTTACCCTTCTTTCTGTTTCTTTCCCCTCTTGATGATAGGGCAGGACACAGGGAATGGCTTCAAGTGAAAGAAAGTGGGACTAGATTGGATTTTAGGAGGAAATCCTTCCCTGTGAGGGTGGGCAGGCCCTGGCACAGGGTGCCCAGAGCAGCTGTGGCTGCCCCTGGATCCCTGGCAGTGCCCAAGGCCAGGCTGGACATTGGGGCTGGGAGCAGCCTGGGACAGTGGGAGGTGTCCCTGCCCATGGCAGGGGTGGCACTGGGTGGGATTGAAGGTTCTTTCAAACCCAAACCATTCTGGGATCTTGCAGCAGCCCCCTCTCTCTGCCTTCTCCTATCACTGCTCTCTTTGCATTTCCTTTGGACACCATTTTTCCAGCACTGCTTTCTGGGTACACATTTTGCAAAGCTGGGAGGGTGCCAGGGTGGAGGGAAGTCCTTGGAATGAGGTTTCACCCACTCCCTGTTCTCCATCCAAGCAAAAAGCCAATTTCTGCTGCCAGCCTTGACTCCAGCTGTGCCTTCCACAGCCTTGCAGTCCCTCCCAGGGTTTGATTCCGAGATGAGCCTCGGTGGCAGTGTGGGGACCTCCCTCCCATGCAGGCTCTTGTGGGGTTGGGAGCAGGGAAGGGCGGCCCCGGGGCTGCTCCTCTGCACCGGTCAGGTGCTGCTCGGGTATCGATGGAATAATTTCTCCTGATGCCATCTCCTGCTTCTGTAGTGCCATCAAAAGGAGGGAGAGAGGGAGAAGAAAGTGATTCAGAATGGGTTTGACTCGAGAGAACGCTGCTCCTGCCTCAAACACAGCTTGACCATCTATGGAAGAATTATGATCTATTTAATTTAATATTTCAGCCTTCTTCACTTTCAGCAAGTGCAGCAATAATGAGTCACTGACCCTGGAAAAATATCACTGATTTGATTAATTAGCACTTAAAAAGGACTCTTCAGAAAGGCAACTTTCAAAGGTTGGCAATAATGCTGGTATTTTATTTGTCCTTTCATTAGCTGGAGCACTAAGAAATTCTGACAGGAGTTTTATGTGATTACTTTCCAGTTGGTGCAGTGCAACCCCTGAAATATTCCTACACGTAGATCAGAAGGAAAATTCAAAGGGAAAAAATTTTAATTTCTCTTTAAATTCAACTTTTTAAAACGAAGAAGCGGGGGATTATTCAGGGTGGGTAATGAACACTTTGCTGCTCTGCTGCCCCACCAAACCTGGGGTTTGTAGCATTATGGACTGGTTTGGGTTGGAAGGGACCCCAAAGCCCATCCAGTGCCCCCCCTGCCATGGGCAGGGACACCTCCCACTGTCCCAGGCTGCTCCCAGCCCCAATGTCCAGCCTGGCCTTGGGCACTGCCAGGGATCCAGGGGCAGCCCCAGCTGCTCTGGGCACCCTGTGCCAGGGCCTGCCCACCCTCCCAGGGAACAATTCCTTCCCAAAAGGGCCCGGTGTGACGGGGACGGAAGGTCTGGCCGGAGAGGCTCGGCTGGGCTGCAGCACCTCACCGAGAGCTGGGAGGGATTCCCGGTTTCCCCTGAGAACTGGGGCAGATGAACGCCTTGGGTGGGAAAAGGGCTGAAATGCTGCAGTGGTGTCAGGAACGGGGGCCAGCTGCTGGGGATTTGGTCACCCTTTAGGACACGGGGCTCGGATCGGGTCTGGTCACCCACGTGGGATGAGCCAGGGAGGGCCGAGCCCAGAGCCAGGCCTGGGGAACGTCCTCACGTCCAATTCCAAGCACTGGCAGCAGCACTCAATGATTCAAGAAGCCCACAGACAGTCTTGGATTAATCAACACCTCTGGATTTCACGAAATCCATACATTCACCTAATGAATCCTGATTTCCAGCCTTCTGCCCGTGCCTGTCCTTGGAGGCCGCTCGGCAGGAGGGGGAGAGGAGCAGGTTTCCCTTCGCTTCCATCCGGGCCTGGCTGTGCTCTGCAGTCCCTCAGGATCCATCTGGGAACGCGCTCCAGCGCTGCCATCGCGTGACGCAATGTTACTGCCTGTTAATTAAATTAATTGGCACGCGCTCCCTGGCGATGAGCCGGGCGCTCTAACGGGATGGACGGTGTGGGGGCACAGGGGACAGCGGGGCACACGTG
The DNA here is from genome assembly GCA_013398855.1 of Mohoua ochrocephala. NCBI lineage: Eukaryota > Metazoa > Chordata > Aves > Passeriformes > Acanthizidae > Mohoua > Mohoua ochrocephala. The sequence goes on along the minus strand of VZTA01008597.1, from coordinate 5,422 downwards.
TCCTGCAGGTCCCCACCTTGAGCAGCAGCAGCCCCGGCATTTGCTGTGCTGAACTTTACCCGAGCGTTCCTGCGCCTCTGGGGCCTCCTTTGATCCGTGCTGTTTATGTTTGATTGGATTAAAACTGCTTTAATAACTGCGCAAAGCCCTGTTTGGATTAAGGAGCGAAATTAATGCTACGAGGAAGGAAATAATGAGACTGATCCCACGCCTCGTGCCTCTCTGCCTGCAGCCTCCTCGCACGAGGAAACGGGGCTGGGGGGGACGATGGGTTTGGAGGGGACCACGGGGGGCTGCCGGGTCGTGGCTGCACTTGGAGGTGGGGAACGTCCTCACCAGCTCCTGGATCCTGTGCCTGGCTGGGCAGGCTTGCCTGGCTCCTGCAGGGTGTCACGGGTCAGCAGGGAAAATGAGGGGTTTGTAGAAGTTTTCTGAACTCCTGCAGAGTTTGTCACTTGTCAGCAGGGCAGGAGTCAGGGCAGGGTCTCTGCCCAGCCGGGGCAGCTGGGCCATCACCCAGCATCACTCTGTGTTTGGGGACAACAGTGCTGGGCACATTTCTCACAGTGCTTGGGTCCAGCAGGTCCCAGTTCTGTGTGCTGCTTGAGAGTGGAGTTCAGCCAGGGGAAGAGAAGGCTCCAGGGAGACCTCAGAGCCCCTTGCAGGGCCTAAAGGGGCTCCAGGAGAGCTGGAGAGGGACTGGGGACAAGGGATGGAGGGACAGGACACAGGGAATGGCTTCCCACTGCCAGAGGACAGGGCTGGATGGGATATTGGGCAGGAATTGTTCCCTGGGAGGGTGGGCAGGCCCTGGCACAGGGTGCCCAGAGCAGCTGGGGGTGCCCCTGGATCCCTGGCAGTGCCCAAGGCCAGGCTGGACATTGGGGCTGGGAGCAGCCTGGGACAGTGGGAGGTGTCCCTGCCCATGGCAGGGGTGGCACTGGGTGGGCTTTGGGGTCCCTCCAACCCAACCATTCCAGAGGAGCAGAGTGAAGTGGTGTAAAGCCCAAGGCTGGTGTGGGATGCTCCATCACGGGATCCATCAGGATCAGCTGCTCCAGGGACAGACTGGCCCCACATCGATGCCCACCAGGACCAGCAGTGGAGCACTGGGGGCTCAAGGAACTGGTGGGAAATCCTCCTCCTCACCCTCATCCATGGGAAAGGAAAAATCCCCCATGTCCCCCGTGCTGGCCCATCGTGGCACATCCTGCTGCAGCAGGCAGTGAAAAGCGGTTTTTTTTAAAGCTTTTATTGGTATTCAACAAACAATAATAATGTAATCAGAGCGATCAAATCCTCAAGTACTGTCAAATTATTTCTGGGAGATGAAAGCATGAAATGTTCTGTGCTCCTGGCAGTTTGTGCTACAGAAACTGAGCAAACTGGAGGGTTTGATAATGCATTAATGGCACTGGTTTTCAGAGGCGCTGCCTGAAATGCCACATCTCCCTGTCACAGGAGCTCTGGGGGTGTTTTCCTGTCGTTTGATGTGTTGGGGGTTTTCTGTCCCGTCTCTGACCAACGCTCTCAGCCCTGGCACAGGGCCCTGCACGTTCCCAGCAGGGCAGCAGCACCCCCTGGTCCCCTCATCCTGCCCAGGGCAGGCTGAGCTTCACTCACAGCCTGGGCAGGCACAGAAACTGCCCCTCACGGGGACACCTTGGGGACTGGGGAGTGACAGAAACTGCCCCTCACGGGGACACCTCGGGGATTGGGGAGTGACAGAAACTGCCCCTCACCTCGGGGATTGGGGAGTGACAGAAACTGCCCCTCATGGAGACACCTCGGGGACTGGGGAGTGACAGAAACTGCCCCTCACGGGGACACCTCGGGGATTTGGGCAGTCACAGAAACTGCCCCTCACCTCAGGGACTGGGGAGTGACAGAAACTGCCCCTCCTGGGAACACCTCGGGAACTGGGGAGTGACAGAAACTGCCCTTCATGGGGACCCCTCGGAGATCTGGGGAGTTACAGACACTGCTCCTCACCTCAGGGATTGGGGAGTGACAGAAACTGCCCCTCA
>VZTA01008584.1:150530-167933 GCA_013398855.1 Mohoua ochrocephala | reverse complement strand
CTCCTCCTCCTCCTCCTCCTCCTCATCCTCCTGTCTCCCACAGTGGCTCTGAGGAGCTTCAGTGGCCAGAGAGGGGCTTTGGGGGGCTGGAGCCTCTGCAGCAGCAGAGAAAGGGATTTATTTTGCGGCCCAGGCAACCTTTGCTCTCCCTCCCGGCATTTAGGGAAGTTTGGCTGAAGTTTGCCGTTTCCCACCCCGGAGCCTGTCCCCGTCTCGGTGATGTCATCTGAAGGCAGCTGCGCCCAGACTAAAGGACAAATATCCGATAGTGAGATTACACTGAATTCTGCTGAATTCACTGAATTTTGGATCTAAATGGAGGATGAAAAAAGCAGGGCTTCGACAGCAGGAGGAGAGGACACAGCTCCCCAAGGGCTCCTCTGTGCTGCACAATCTGGGCTGGATGAGCTCCATCCTGCAGACCCGGGGGCAGGAAGGTTCCCCGTTTGCAGATGGATTTTCCCAGCTGTCCTGGGCTGACTTTATGCTGTGGATCCCCTATCACCTGCTCCATGCCCAGCCATGACTCCTGGGCCTTTCTGTGCCTTTAAAACTGGGTGTGAGAGAGAGAAAAAAGCCAGAGGAACTTTTCAGAGCGGTTTTGTGTCCAAGGACACACACCCTGCCCTGCGTTCCTGCTGCTGCACAGCACAGGCACCTTCCTGCTTTCCCCGGCTCTGGGCTCCTTTTCTCGGGAGAGACACACGGAGAGTTCAACTCCTTTGTTCCCCTGGCACTTTGGTTTTTCCTTCTTCTCTTCTGGGCTGTTCAGAGCACCANAGAGAGAGAGAGAGAGAGAGAGAGGGAGAGAGAGAGCCCACAGCCACGGAAAGGACTCTCAAACCTTCCCAGGTTTTCTCTCCACAGCGAGAGGTTTTATTATTTAGAATTATTCTTTTCCCGTGTGTTTGTTCAATAAATAGGGGTTTTTTCCCTTCTTTCACTTTCCTTCGAGGAATTTTTTCCTGGCCCTGGTGGGGAGGGGTGGCTGTACCCTGCCTGCTACAGAGGAGCCGTTCCTCCCAGAGCCTTCCTCCCAATTTTATCTCAAACCAGGACACCAGCCCACCTCCTAACCCCTGCTGTGTGGTTCCAAGCACTCCAGTCCCAAAGTCCTCTGCCTTCCCGCCACAAATCCCTGGAGCAGCCCCTCCACGTGTGCCCACCCTCCCCACGACACCTGCAGAGCATCCCTGGCAGCAGCACCACGCTCTCCCCGGGAGGAAAGGGTTAAATGATACAATTTGCCTTTCCCTGGGAGCAGATTTTGCTCTGCTCTCCTCCCCAGCCCTGTTTATCAGCAATTGCAGGCTCTAAAACCCGCACTTTACAAGTGCAGCATTCCCTGCCAGTTATAATTGGTTGAATTATACCTCAGCCCTGATGCAACTCCTGATGAGTCGCTGCCTCAGCCAGAGAACTGATCGCAGACAAGTTTATGGCTCTCCTGGAAAACACAATTATAAATTGCATCCCCGCCACAAGCCCTGGGAAAGGTTAACCCTTTCATTGCAGCTCCCCAGGTGGGTGGGATTCACTGACAGCCCTTTCCCAGCAGGAAGGGAGAAGAGGAGAGAGGAATCACTGCTGGAGAGATCTGATGGGAAATAATGGATAGGAAAAGAGGGGTACACTGGCCTGGTTCCTGTTTACACCAGGGCTTCCCAAGAAATGGGATCAAGTTTTGGCAGGGAGCTGCTGGTCAAGGAAATGTACCAGGAGATCCACTGGATTTGTCCTTCTTGTGCTCCACGGCCCTGCACGGGTCAGGTTATGCCCCCATCCCAGCCCTGCTGAAGGTGCCCTGGACCCGAATCCTTCACTGAGATTCGTGACCTGCTCAGAGCTGCTCTTCACTTTATTCCTCTTTTCCTCTTCAGCTCTGCACAGCCGGAATTGAGAAATAAACATCAGCAGGACTGGACAGCCAGCAAAGACAGACCCAGGGTGACTCAGGGGTGCAGCATCTGCCAGGGCTGGCCCAAGAGAACTTGGGATGTTGTGACAAGGGCCAGATGTGATGGTTGCCCACGGAAGAGCAGTACAGACAAATCAGTTCTGTAAAAAAATCACAACTGGGAAAGGTCCCAGAGCCTTTGGGTGCAGCAGGACCTGCTTCTGCAGCCCCCAAGGCATCCCGATGTGCCTCTGAGCTGTGCCCAGCCACTGCAAGGGGTTAAATCCCGCTCCAAGGGCAGGTCCAGCCTATCACTGATCCTGGCACCAAAAGGCTGCCTGGGGTTTGTGCTGCTTGTCTGGAGCAGTACAGGGGACAGAGGGCAAACCCCACAGAGCTGCAGCCAGCGCTGCCAGGCACCGAGCCAGGGGCGATTCCGAACTGTCCTCAAAGACAGAAACACCTTTCCAAAACAGAGAAGGAATAAATATGTCTTGATTTGACTTTAGCCATTGAAAATGGGCCCAGAAGCAGCTGCCTGTCCTGGCCGCCTCCTGTGCTCCAGGAAGAACATTTTTGATGGACAAGGGTGCCCAGAGCTATGGCTGCCCCATCCCTGGAAGTGTCCAAGGTCAGGGTGGACAGGGCTTGGAGCAACCTGGGACAGTGGAACCCATGGCAGGGGAGTTGGATTCACATAATCTTTAAGGTCCCTTCCACCCCCAACCACTCTGTGATTCCAGAAGACCATGAGAAAATCCGAACAAATGCACCAGGTCTAGTTAATTAAGTTAATTAAGTGAAACCTTTAATAAAGCAGTTCAGTAAATAATGTGACTTGTGCTGGGGAATGTGCTGGGCCCATTTCGGCCACAAACCTTTCCTATGACACCGTTTGGAGTTTACTCTGCAAAGATTCCATGGTAATGTCTGGGATGGCACTTACACCCCAGAAAATCCTGCATCCCTCTCCCACCGAGCCCCAGACTGGGCTCACTGGGCCTGGGCTGGCACTTGCAAAACCTTGGTGGCTCCAAGCAGTTTGAGAGAAAGCTCTGGAAAGCTTTTACTGGTCCTACCCCTGATGTTCTCTGGCTCCTGTGGCAGGTTACACTTCCCCAGGTGGCAGCTCTGAGCCAGAGTCCAGCGCAGTCAGAGTAGGGACGGCCACACAGAGAGGGCCGGAGGACTGACCAGAGGCCGTGGAGCCTCCCCTGGTGCAGGAGGGGGTGAGCAGGGAGGATTTCTGGGCGTGCTGGGTCACTGGCCAAAGCAACCAAATTGGTGCTCCTGCCCAAATCCCCAGGAGAGGAAATGGCCAAGGATGGCCAGACCCAAAACTTCACTTCCCAGCAGAGCCACCTCTGACAGACCCCTCCAGCCATGGCCATGGCTCCCTCTGTCCTCCTGACTTCCAGGCACAAGGTTTGTGGGGCAGTCCTGGCTCTATCTGGTGCCCACCAAGGCGTTTGCACAGGCAGAGCCAAGCTCAGTCAAGCCTCCTGCTCACCCCAGGGCTTTCACCTTGGAGCTTTTATCAGGAAAGATTGTATTGAATTTGAATTTGAATTTGAATCTGAATCTGAATTTGAATTTTCATATTTAGTATTCATTTTCATGTTTAATTTTCATCCCAGGGAGAACAAACTTCAGGCATTTTCCTGAGCCTCTCTAACCCAGAGCATTGTCCTGCCAGGCTGGGATGGGATGAGTCCCAGAGGTCTAAAGGTGACCTCTCTGGGCCATGAGCCCTGTGGCCATTTCCTTGCTCCTTCTTCCTTCTCCACTCAGCTCCTGCTGACTCAGGGCCCAGAACCAGCTGGGAGCAAATCAACCCATCCCCTCTCTCCAAATCCTTTGAAATCCGGGCCCAGGAATATTTACAGCCTCTCTGTCTGTCCCTGACCTTCAGCTTTTATTTGCGTACGTAAATTTTGTTCTATTCTGGGGCTACAAGTTTCATATCAGAGCAGTTCAATCTTTATGAGGATAAAGTGTTTGCAGTGCTCTTAAGCAGCTTAACGTAAGCATGTGTGTGAAAGATTAACAGCTTTGTGAGCTGGAGCAGTTAAGTGACAATATAAAGAGAAAGGGAAGGAGAAAACATCATCAATCTTAAGCAGCACCAGGAATATCTGAGATGAGTTACTGAGGGGAAAGGGCTGCCAAGCCCAGTAGGGCATTGGTGACCAGAACAGGAAAGGCAGAGCGACTTGAAAGGGTCATCTACAGCTCCCAAACTTGGAAGATGAAGGAAATGTTAATTACTCCCTGGTATTTATGTCCATCACTTGGTGGTGTGTTCAGAGCAGGCCTTGGAGTGGAGGAAGGAAGAGGCAGACTCTGAGCACAGCTCAGTCTGGGCTTTTCAAGGCACTGTCAGCTCTGAGAGAACAAACTCATCCCTCCCTCCCCATGGCAGCCATCCATGTGGGGCACTCCCCTTCTTGCTGCTGAGGCTGAGGAAAAGCTCCCACGTGGTTTTTGCAGCTCTGGTGGGCACAGGGACCATCTGATCGCGCTCTCCCCAAAGCACGAGGTGGCAGAAGAGCTTCCAGAAATGCTGGAAGACCAACCAAATACCACAGGGCTGGTCATGATTTGAGTGTCAGTCACTGCACCTGCACAGTGCTCCAAAAACCTCTGCCAAGATATTGATTTCAAGGACAAAGATTTCTGTGACCTCTGGCAAACCAGCTGATGTCCGTGTCCTCGGCTTCACTGACCAGGGATAACTCTGCCTGTTTTGCAAGGCAGGTCATTGGTTTATTGAGGAATGGTTGTGAAACGTTCTGAGATCCTCTGATGAGGCATCCCTGGAAGGGCAAAATATCATGATGCCCATGGGAATGGCTGTTTGGCTCTGGATTTTCTCTGCACACACAAAGAGAACCCACAGAAGGACGAACGAGGCATCAGGAGAAAGCGGGAACGGCCCTGGATGTCAGTGAGCAAACGCTGGAGCTGTTCCTGCCCAAATCACACCTCATGGCTCTGTCAGTAAGAGGAGAAAACTCCTTGAGGCTGCACTGGAGAGCTCCAGGACCAGCCCTGGGATGAGATTCCCCATGAGATTATCCCCTTATTCCCCATGGACTACAAATTGAAGAAATGCACCTGCTGAACGCTTGACATTCCCATTTCCTCGGGGAGATTTTCCCCCTTGTCAGAGCCCGGTAGGAGGCCTGACCCTTCTGGACCTTGTCCTGGTGCCTGGGTTTTTCACCAAGCGTCTGATCCTCTCCAAATGTGTTGTGCACCAGCCAATCCTGCCTTTCTGGGACCGTCCATCCAGGTTATCTCCAGGTTAGTGACACATCTGCTGCCTGGAAAGTTGGGCTTCGATGAAAACATCCTCTGAAACACCGTGATTAGGGCTGGGGAATGTTTGGGAATGGAGACTATCTCCCTTGGAAACTGCCTACACATCAAAGCAGGACTTTTTCTCCAGGGAATTGCTTTTGGCAAATTTCAGCACTGGATAAAAAGATCGAACCAAAATATCTGGGTGAGGTCAGAGGGCTCCACTCCGGAGCTGCTGGAATTTCCTTTCATGAGGAAGCCCAGAATTGCGGCAGCAACCAAACATCCAGATTACATCAAAATGGAGAATTTCATTTATCCTGATGGGGGACCTTTTCCTGTGTTTTTGTTCTCTTTTCAGTTAGGACCCAAAGAGATCCATGCCAGTGGAATGGGAAATCTGACTTCAAAGCAAATCCTGATCCCATCCATGAAGAATTTCCCAGGTTCCCAGTTAATGGGGGTCCCCAGCGATGACAGGGAGGTCACCAGGGCAGAGCAGTGGAGCTGGAGGTTAACAAGCTCCAGAAATGCATTCCAGTGCCTGGTGTGCTCCCTGCAGCAAGTCCCGGCTGTTTTCCAGGGAGAATAAAACCCCCACGCTGTGCATCGAGGGAAATCTGCGCTGTGCAAACAATAAAGATAACAGGGGAAGATAACTCTGCAGGCTGTTGTTTTTACATCTCGGCAGGAATAGAAATAAGCCCGAACAGTTGCCTTAGAGAGGGGGGAAGCCCGAGGATGGGACTGGGAATGAACGTGCCAGGCAGTGAGGCCCAGTCAGCTCCCACTACACAGGCAGGAATCCACCCGTCCGTCCATCCATCCATCCATTCCCCACCCATCCATCCATTCCCCACCCATCCATCTGTCCATCTGTCCATCCATCCGTCCATCCATCCATCCATCCATCCGTCCATCCATCCGTCCATCCATCCATCATCCATCCATCCATCCATCCATTCCCCACCCATCCATCTGTCCATCTGTCTGTTCATCCATCCATCCCTCCATCCATCCATCCATTCCCTACCCATCCCTTCCTCCATCCATCCCTCCATCCATCCATCTATCTGTCCATCCATCCCTCCATCCATCCATCCATTCCCCAGCCATCCATCTGTCCGTCCATCCATTTATCCATCCATCCATCCATCATCCATCCATCCCTCCATCCATCCCTCCATCCGTCCATCTCATATCTATCCATCATCCATCCATCCCTCCATCTCTCCATCCCTCCATCTCTCCATCCATCCATCCATCCATCCATCCATCCATCCCTCCCTCCATCCATCCATCCCTCCATCTCTCCATCCATCCATCCCTCCATCCATCCATCCTTCCACCCATCTGCCTCGTGTGTTTATTTATTTCTCTCCCACCTCTCACCATGCTGCCAAGGTTTTGCCCATCTCAGTTTCGGGCTTCTTAACCCAGATTTGGGGCCATGAGATGACAGCCAAATTTGGGTAAATGCACTGCAGGGGAAAAGAAAACGATCCAAGGAGTATCCTTGGGCCATTAGGAGATTTTTGTGTAAACTTTGCTCCCCTTCTCACCCCAGAAACTGACTTTTCTTTGGGAAGGTCGTTGGTTTCAGTGCCACCTGCAGGGACAGGAGAGAGGCCATACAGGTGGTGGCACCCAAAGCTCTCCTCAGGCAGCTCACTTCTCATTTCTTCCAGAGCTGAAAAAGAAAAGACTTTGAAAGTTTTGGTACAGGAATGAACCCTCCCACTCAGCCAGCTCCCACAGTCCTGGGGCTGACCCAGCTCTCTGAGCTGATGCACCCCTGAGGGCCAATTCCATGAGAACCTAAAGCTTCCAGCACGTGAGCACTCGATTCTGCAATATTAATGATACCCATTCAGTGAGGTCTCCCTTTCCCCTCCATGGACTCTCTTTGCTTCTTTCTGAGCCTCCCTCACTGCATTTAAAAGCAGAGGGGAAACCACCTGTGGTCAAAGCAAAGAGCAACAGGTGACAATCCTGACCTCAGTGTTGCTGAACCTGTGTTGGAAGCCGAGGGCAGAGTAAATATTCCACAGCAGGGCACTTTGAGCACACCCAGCCCACGGAACTCCAGCTACCCTGGCAGGAACCTCGAGAAATCCGAGCTGCAATAAGATGTAATTTTAACATTTCAAGAGTTGCTACTGAGATAACTTCCCGGGCAGGGAGTTGGACGTGGATTACGTGGAGGATCAGTGATCCTGCAGCTGGTTTTCCATGTCTGGCAGAGTTGAACTGATCCATGTGTTCCCAAATTCATCGCAGCATTTACAGAGCGTTGGCAAAATCTGTGTTCCAGCAAGGACTTAAAAGACCAGGATGAGTTCTGCCCTCCATGGGAGCCACATCCCACAGCCAGAGTCCCCCCTGTCCTTAGGCAAGGGTTGAAACCCTTCCAAGTCAGGTCCATGGGCAGCTTTCTCCCAGGGAAAATCATCACATCCTGGGCTTGGAAGGAGCTGGCTGAGAACCATTTATGGGGCTACTGTTATTTATAAATCAAGATGCAACTTCTGCACAGCTGGGATTCGTTAGGTGAAGTCAAATTCCTGCTTTTGGCTGTCTGGGCCCTCCTGTGAGATTAGGACTGCTTCGAATAAAACCCCAAATCTTTCTGGGATGTTTTGTCCATGTTTTATTCCTTGCCTTTCTTTTCAGGCTACTTAAGAGTTGGGAAGAGGATCCCACCTTGGTGACATTGAATTTCAGCCTGAGATTTTTCAACACGAGCCTTTCTCTAGGGTGGATTTGCTCTCACAGGCGATATTTGAACAGGTGTGAAACTAAGAACGACTCTTATCCAGGACAGTCAGCACAATGCCCTGCGAGGAAATCCAGGCAGGCCCTGATATCCACCCTAGGCCAGATTTTCTGCTGTTCTGCTTTGCAAGAGTTGAATTTTGCAGAAGAGAGAAATTCTCATTGAGACGTTTACACAGAATGTGGTTTCCCAAGGATTTCTTCTGGTCATTGGCTTCGCCCAGGTCCTGGGCACTGCCCACCAGCAGGAATACAGGACAGCTGTGCAGAAACTTGCACAGATTCTGTGATGACATCCAAAAGGGTGAGATTTTTGTCAAAATGAGGTGTCTCTGTGCCTTGGAATGGGTTTAGGCTCTGATGGGTCCCTTGTACCCACCCCAGGATTTTCCAGTCCTTGGCAGAATCCTGTGCTGCTGGTCCATTCCAGGCCACACAGATCCCCAGGGAGCACCCTCTGCTCCACTCCCTCCTGGGTGTCCCTGTCCTGGCTGTCCCCAGCAGGGCTGGGACAAACTGCTGGGAGGACAGGGATGGGAGGGACCCCTCCCTGGGGCAGGGGAGCAGCCCAGCACAGGGTGTCCTCTGCCCTTCCTCCTCCTCGGCAGATTAAAAGGGCCATGGAATAAAGAGCAGGGACAGTTCCAGGAGCAAAGTGCTGAGGAGTTCATTCCCTTGGAGCACTTCAAAAGAAGTTGCTGGAATATTCTCCCCTGCAGAACGGCCTGGGAATGATGTCCTTTGGCAGCAAGCTGCTTTTTGGGAAGGGTCCTTGGAGAGCTGGGGAAGAAGCAGCCTGCCCAGAGTGCCCTCCCTACCATAGAAACCTTCACTCCTTCCTCCACCTGCCCCTGCACACCCACCCACCCTCACCTGTGCTCCCGGACACTCCTTTAACAGATGCCAGCCCTCCTTCAGCCATCCTGGCTCACTCCTGGGATCAGGATTTTATCCAAGCTCACCTGGGAGCTCTGCTTTTCCTTTGGGAGATCTCCCCGTGAGGGGCTGGCAGCAGGAGCCCCACAGCTGTGCAGCTGTGAGACTGCACGACCCTTTTGGCAGGGCCTAAGCTGTGATTTATGAGGCTGATTGTTCCCAGAGCTGTGGAAATATCCTGACATTTCTCCCTGTGTCTGTTGCTGGTGCTGCAGACAGGGTTTTCCTGGTTTCTGTGTTCTGCCTGCAGCACAGGGACCCCGGGGACTGGCAGGGCTCGGCTGCCTGAGGCGTGCGGCTGTGCCCAGGGCGCCTGCGAGCTCCCCTCTCCCTGCTCCCAGCACTCCCGGGGTGGCCACAGCAATGTTTGCCACCAGGATGCAATCCCAGTTCAGGCTTTAATGGGACTTTGTCCCTCATGGGCTTTGTGTCTGTCTGGCAATGGCTGGGATCCTCTCCAGAGCTCGGCTCCTGAGCTTGGCTGAGGTTGTGCTTTCCAAGAAACTCGAGGAAAACAGCTCTCCCCAAGTTTAACTCTCGCAGGGGAGCAGCAGAGGGAGGTTTGGTTTCACTTGTCTGTCCTCCCACCCCTGCCTGTCCCTGCTGATGCGCCCAGAGCAGCCAGCAGTGCCAAGGGCAGCGTTCATTCCTCTATGCCCTGTGTCACCGCCTCTTCCAGAGGGGAATTCTTCCATTCCAAAGGATCTGAGGCTTTCCTTGGCCCTTGTTCACAGGGGGCCTCCAGGGGAGGCAGAAAGAGAGGGAGCAGCAGGGAGAAGGGAACAGAAATGGGACGTGTCCCCTGCTCGCTCCAGGCCTCCCTGTGAGGCTGCTGGGGAGACTGGGGAGGGACAGGGCAGGGGCAGCACAGGGCACTGGGGACCTCCTGGGTGGCAGAGGAGGGACTGCTGCACCCCGGGGTCTGTGGGCAGTGGTGATGGAGAGCTCCAGACGTGTAGGGGGTTGGGAGAAGGGAGTCCCCTCACCACAGGACAGACCTGGAGGGGCTGGAGCGTGTCCAGGGAAGGGAGCGGAGCTGGGAAGGGGCTGGAGAATTCCTGAGGGAGCTGGGAAAGGGGCTCAGCCTGGAGCAAAGGAGGCTCAGGGGGGACCTTGTGGCTCTGCACAAGTCCCTGACAGGAGGGGGCAGCCGGGGGGGGTCGGGCTCTGCTGGCAGGGAACAGGGACAGGAGGAGAGGGAACGGCCTCAGGCTGGGCCAGGGGAGTTTGGGTTGGATTTTAGGAATTTCTTCACTGACAGAATTCTTGAGCATTGGCACAGCTGCCTGGGGCAGTGGTGGAGTCACCGTCCCCACAAGTGATCAGAAATCACATAGATGTGGCACCTCATGGTAGGGTTTAATGGGCAGGGGGATGTTGGGTTTAAGGTTGGACTCGGTGATCTGGAGGTTTTTTCCAACCTCACTGATTCTCTGATTCCATGAAAGGCACCGGGGGAGGCTGTGGGCTGTGGGGGGGCTGCCCAGAGGGTCTTTTGGCCAGTGGAGAGCTGGGTGCTCCGGCAGGGCCTGGGGACTGTCCCAGCCAGGACACAGCACACGAGCAGGGATTTCTCCCTGCCTTTGGAAGTGGCTGGAGATGCTGAGAGGAAGGAAGAGGGAAGACTGCCTGGGGAGGCAAGAGGGCATTCGGCTGGCAGGGAAGAAGGGTTTGCTGCAGGATTCATTGCTCAGTTCTGGCCATGATCCAGCCCTGCTGAGACCATCAAACCCCCATTTCTCACATCCCTCCTGTACAAGCAGAGGCTGCTGGGGTCCCCCAGGCTGCCCAGCACCGTCCTGGCTCCTCTCCTGTGGGAGCTGACAGGGGTTTGCCGCTCCCTGGCTGGAGCCAGGCACAGGAGGAAGCTCAGCCCATCTCGGGAGAGCTCAGCCCATCCAAGGAGAGCTCGGCATCACCTCGGAGCTGCCGGGGAACAGGGGCTGCCCCTGGGGCTGCTGTGAAGCTCACACACAGCGGGGCTTCTCCTAAACCTGTCATCAGGAGCCTCCCGAGTCGGGAGCAGCGTGTTCCTGGAGCTGTGTGCCGGCTCCCCGGGAGCTGTGCCCTCCAGGTGACAAGCTGTGGCTCCAGCCCTTGGAGAGGAGCCAGCTCGGAGCATTACAATTTAATTAAATTACTCCAGCAGCTGCGAGGGAAAGAGCTCCAACGAGAGAGAGAAAGAAAAACAAGGGTTTGGCTGTTACCCTCTGGAAGGGGGAAGCGTGTGGGGGGAGCGGTGAGGTTCCCCTGACTGCACCCCTGTCCCACCATCGGGGTAAAATGAAGGGTAACATCTTCTAGGTTCTCTCTGGAGCCTTGGGCAGCACTGTGGGGCTCTCCCAGCCCTGTGCAAGCCCAGGACAAGGCTGTCAGGTGTTTCCCTCTGCCCACCCCAAAGTCCTGTGTCTCAGCCTGACCCCCGGTCCGGGCCCAGCCTTGCAGCTCCATCTCTTTGGAGCAGGGGAAGCAGACACTGCTGGCTGTGTGAAGGGGCTGAGGCGCCCTGAGGCCACAGAGAGCCAAGGAAACACAGAAAAATAGAGTTTTTCACACCCAGCCTCTCCTTGTTTTCCTCTGGAGGATTTGCCAAGGCCTCCTCCTCCCTCTGTTCAGATCCCACCCTTGTGTTCACCAGCTGATCCAGCAATAAAACCAAACCTTTGCCCCGTGCCTCACCCCCAATTCCATCCCTCTCCAAATCCCTCTGTGCTTTCCCCGAGTCCCCCGAGTTTTGTGGATTTATGTGTCAGTGCCACCACCCTGTGCTTGGAGATTTTTTGCTCCTGCTGTCCCTCCCAAGGGAAGGTGGCCACTGAAACATCCAGGGAGAAAGGGGAAGTTACAGCTCAGGACACCAGGAGAAGATCCCTGGAAGGTCCTTTATCCCTAGGTCAGCTGGAGCAGTGAGCCCTCCACATCAGCCTGGTGGGACACCACAGCTCTGTACGGAGCTGAAATCATCACAAAGGCTTTAGCAACACCAGGAAAAATGGGGTTTTCTTGATAAGAAGTGAAAAAAAAAAAGGACAGCGAGGATGATGTGGGAATGAAGCTGCTTCAGATGCGCCGAGATGGGATTTCATCACTCCAACATAGAAAGGGGAAAAAAAGCAGAGAGACTGGGAAGCAGAGCTGGTGGGAGCCTGGGAGTCAGAGGGTGGTGGTCAGGCTTTTGTGGAAATGCCTGAAAGTGGTGAAGCAGACAGTGCCCATCAGGGCAGGCTCAGGCTGGAGACCAGGGAAAGGTTCTTCCCCCAGAGGGTGCTGGGCACTGCCCAGGCTCCCCAGGGAATAGGCACGGCCCCGAGGCTGCCAGAGCTCCAGGGGGGCTTGGACAGCGCTGCCAGGGATGCCCAGGGTGGGGTTGTTGGGGTGTCTGGGCAGGGCCAGGGGCTGCACTGGGGGTTCCCCCATCCCAGGAGATTCCACTGTTCTGCGATTCTGTGGTTCCTGCAGGGGAGGTGGTGGTGGCTCTCTGTGCAGGGACACCCTGGCAGGAGGTGCCATGGTCTGACTCCTGCAGCCTCTCTGTGCCCATCGCCGTGCTCTGACCTGGGACACTTCACTGCTGTCCTGGCAGTTTCTCCTCCCTGCCGTGGTACCTGGGCAGGGCTGATTTCCCAGCACGTCCTGCCTCAGGGGCTGCCTTGTCTTTGTGCTGAGAACTTGCCATGGTGGCATGCCTGGACTTCTCCTCCCAGGTTCTCGGGGCTCCTTGTCCTGCCAAGATCATTTCCCTCTTTCATCTCCAGGGCTGCCGTGACTGTGGAGCAGAGTGACCCCGCTCTGACCACACGGACACTCTCCCTGAGCACAGAACCTCGTCCTGTGCCTTCCCCAACTCATCTTCACGTGGACAAAGCCTTTGCTTGGCCACCCTTCCCGGAGGGACAGACCCAGAGCCTGAGCCAGCTGAGCACAGTCCTTGGGCTGGATTCTCCTGGATAGCAGCAAGACTTTGGGGTGAAGAGCATCAATTAACGGAGGGTGGTGATGGTGTCTCCCCATTCCTGGTGTGGGTGAGGGGGCTCTGGGTTGGCTGAGTGCTAAGGAGAGCATCCTTCCCCTCTGCTTCCATTTCTGCAGGCCCGGGGATCAGCCACTGCCCACTGTCAGGGTGGGCGGACATTCAATCACCCATGGGCTGGGTCAGGTCCCTCTGCATGTGGGTGGTGCTCCCTGAGCTCCACAGGAGGAACCAGCATTCCCAAAGGGAATTTGCTGCCATTCCCTCCCACCCCACACGGAGCAGAGATGGACCTCGTGCCTGTGCTGATGCCGAGGTCTGGTTCCTTCCTCTCCCCCATAACCGCGGCTGCAGGAACCGCGGGGATGGTTTAACTGGATGATCCTTCTCCAGCCTCAGGAACTCTGTCATTCAGGGGATGTCGTCACCTCTCCCAGTCCATGGTGTGACAGACACAAAGACACCTGAAGGTGCCACTGGCTTCCTGAGGGGGCCAAGGCAGGAAGGACACGGTAGGTGCTCAGCTGAGGGGCTTGAGGGTCTGCACAGGGAGAGTCCATCAGGGATGGGCAGAACCCAGCAGCACAGTGCATCCAGTCCTGCCCTGTGCCTGAGCTCCAGACACAGCCTGTGGCTCCAGACGCTCCTGTCACCCTCAGAAACACTCACGATAAAGGCAGGCAATAAAAGCCGTGGATGGAGGAATAATTATCCAGGGGCGGGAAGGGGATAAAAAGGGAAAGAGCCTTGATGTAACACAAACATCATAAAGGGCCATAAAAGCAAAGCAAAGGGAAGTGTGAAGGAGGCTGAAGGTTGGCAGCAAATGTACATAAACACAGGGAGCCGGGCTGGAACGGGCTGGAAATGAGGAAGGTTGTGGATGAAATGGAGGAAGATGAAGTTGAGATGAGCATGAGCAAGGAAATGGATTGGTGGAGAAGATGGCAGCACTGAGAGCTGCAGCCCAGAGCTACGGAGCTCCTGGGGACGTGCTGGTGAGGGACACTGCCAGGAGGCTGAGTGAGGGGGACAGGGGAAGGACAGAGCTCCCCTGGACAGTGGATGGGAATGCATCTGATGGGGAGCAAGGCCAAGGTGGGCAGGACAGGCTCAGAGAGCCTTGGCCACTGTCACACACACACAGGAGATGTCCCTGCTGGGGAAGCTTCCACAAGAGCAGGGCACTGGGCACTGGGCACTGGGCACTCCACGCCAGGCCGTGCTGGAGGCTGCCTGCACCTGCCTGCAGCCAGCAGGGGAGGCTGAGCCAGCGCCAGGGGGACCGTCCCCTCCACACCGGAGCCTGCTTTGCTGTCCTCAGGGCCCCTCAGCCCCGGGAACAGAAGGCAGATGGCGAAGCAGAGAGCAAGAGGAGCCTCCAGGCACCGGTGACATCAGCCTGGAGCCCTGGAGATGCTGCTGGAGCGAGGGGGAAGCGTCCTCCAGCTGCTGCCGGTGCCAAACATTTCTCATTGCTCATGTGCTCCTATTAACACCTCCTCACGCAACAGAGCTGCGAGCAAGGTCTTCCTGAGCTCTGCTAATTATTAACCACGCTCCTGTGAAGTTTAACCAGACGTGCCTGTCAGCTGCTGGCAGGAGGAGAGGAGGAGGAGAGCCCGTAAACAGCCGGGGATGACTCAGGGGAGCCCTGCCAAGGCTGCCAGCACCGAGCCTGCTGCCTTCAGGTGTCGTTGTCTGCCTGGAGCTGAGCCTGGCCAGCGTGGGCCTGAGCTGAGCTGAGGTTCAGGGGCCAAGCAGGGGCTGTGCCGGCAAGGGGAGGTGTTCTCAGGCTCCAGCTCCTGCTCGTGGCCACACCGAGATGGTCCATCAGGAGCTGGGCTGCCCCGGGGGTTGCAAAGGCTCTTAGGGCACGACCTGCCCATCATAGAGGCTCCCGAGAGTGTCCCTTGAAGACTTCTGCTTCTTCTCCAGGGGCTGGGTCAGCTCGAAGGAGGTCTGGCAGCTGCTGCAGCAGGGAAGGGGATTTTAGGCTGGCACACAGCAATCCTCACTCTGTCAAGGCCACTGCAGCCCCACTCAGAGCACGCTGGCTGCTCCTTTCCCTCCCCACCTTGGGTGCTTTGTACAGGGAGAGCAAATTCTGCTCCCTGGGTGTTTTACAGCACTAAATTTGTGGTGATCCAGGGAGGGATGAGTGGGCTTATTGTCCTACTCAGCCTGTTCAGGGGAAAAAACCCTCTCTGCACTGCATACATAGATCAGCCAATTAACATCTGAGGAAATCTCAAACACTTCAGCTCTCAGATCATGACTTCTCCAGTGAGAAGTGCTGCAGAAAACATCCCGACAGGTTATTGTTTATCCGTTCCTGACCAGCTTTTCTGAAAATAAATGACTCTTCCTTCAGGATGGCTTTGAGATCTGGATGAATTTTTGCTCCTGTCAGATCCACCTGCAGCACTGGGCATCTCCCCCCTCAGCAGCACAGATCAGCGCTGGGGCCAGGGCAATCCCTGGGGTCCATATGGGCTGGGAGATGAGGGGATTGAGAGCAGCCCCACTGAGAGGGGTTGGAGAGCGCTGGGGAGTGAAGAGCTGGGTGTGAGCTGGCACAGGGAGCCCAGAAACCCCCCCGGCCTTGGGCTGAGCCCCCAGCGAGGGCAGCAGGGCAGGGAGGGGACGCTGCCCCTCTGCCCCGCTCAGGTGATTCCCCACCTGCAGAGCTGCCCTAGCCCTGGGAATTCCAACACCAGGAGGATGTGGAGCTGCTGGAGAGAGCCCAGAGGAGTCCCCAGAGCTGCTCCAGGGCTGGAGCCCCTCTGGAGCCAGGCTGGGAGAGCTGGGGGTGCTCCCCTGGAGAGGAGAAGGCTCCAGGGAGAGCTCCGAGCCCCTTGCAGGGCCTAAAGGGGCTCCAGGAGAGCTGGAGAGGGACTGGGGCCAAGGCCTGGAGGGACAGGACCCAGGGAATGGTCTTTAGGCTGATGGAGAATGGATTTAGATGGGATCTTGGGCAGGAATTGTTCCCTGGGAGGGTGGGGAGGGGCTGGGATGGAATTCCCAGAGCAGCTGTGGCTGCCCCTGGATCCCTGGCAGTGCCCAAGGCCAGGCTGGACATTGGGGCTTGGAGCAGCCTGGGACAGTGGGAGGTGTCCCTGCCCATGGCAGGGGGGGGATGGGATGAGCTTTAAGGTCCCTTCCAACCCAAACACCTCTGGGATTCCATGAAGAAGGATGGATCTGAGGATGAGGATGGAGATTACCTTCCTTCCGTGCTTTCTGCTGCAGAGCTCTCCTGGCTCTGCTCCTCCACCACGCACAGGAGGTGACTTTCCAGTTTCTCAGCTCCAGGCAGAAGTGAAGCTGGTGAGACCCCTGGTGTGCCTGGGATATTTTGCCTTCACCTGTTGCAATGAACTCCTCAGGGTGAAAAAGGACGGGGTTGGGGTGGAAAGGTCCCGGCTGAGCTGCACGTTCATGGAAGGCAGAGCCTGTTGTGCAGCACTGGTGCTGGGCACACAACACAGCCCCCGCTGCTCTGGGTTCCAGCTTCCTGCGTGTTTTGGGACCCCCACTTCACACCATAAATAAAAATCTGCCAGGCTGCACACTGACCCAGGAAACAGCAGGAGAAAATCCTGCCTGTTCCTAAAGCGGCCGAGCGAATCCCTCACCTGTCACATCCACACTCCCTGTTCCTCTAGAAGGACTTGCAATTCTCATGCCTTTTTTTATTTTTTTTTTACAAAAAGGAGACAGAAAGGGAAATTACTCTTGTTTAATGACATTGGGATTTAAGTGCCCTTAATTAGGCATGGGATAGAGGTGCAGGAGCTGTTTGCTTCCCATGCTGCTGCTTTTAATTTGGAGTCTGTTTTCTGCCAGAGTGGCTGACGGGGCTGCACCACGGTGACTTTGGGGTAGGAATTGGTAGAGGGGTTTTTTGTTTGCTTGGGCTGTTTTGGGGTTTTTCCTTTCTTTTGTTTTGGTTTTTGTTGTTGTTGTTGTTGTTTTTGGGGTTTTTTTTTGTTTGGTTTTGGTTTTGGTTTTTTTGGTTGGTTGGTTGGTTTTGGGCTTTTTTGTTTTGTTTTGTTGTGTTGTGTTGTGTTGTTTTATTGGGTTTTTTTTAATGTGAGGCTTATAATTTATAGATTACATCCAAACCCAAGGACTAAACGTGAAAACTGTAACCCAATTCCCATCCTTCCGGCAGGAATATTTCTGTTAAGCTCGATAGAACCACGGAACATTGGAATGGGATGTGCTGGAAGGGACTTTGGCAACCACCTCATTCCAACCTCCTGCCATGGGCAGGGACAGCTGCCACCAGGAGAGCTGCAAGCAGAAGGCCATGGACAGTCAGGGATACAGGACTCTGCAGGGAGAATCTTCCAGAGAGAAGCCTGAAAGCCTCATGTCCTGTCCTCCCCAAAGCCCCTGGTGAGGGAAGATGTAACAAGAGTCAGAAAGGTGACGCAGGGGTTAGGGGACACTCTGGGAACACAGGGGTTGGGAACTCTGGGAACACAGGGGTTGGGAACTGGGAACACAGGGGTTG
>VZTA01008584.1:126059-144918 GCA_013398855.1 Mohoua ochrocephala | reverse complement strand
CCTTCCCGACCCCAAACCTTCCCGACCCCAAACCTTCCCGACCCCAAACCTTCCCTTCCCTTCCCTCTCCTCTCCCTGTGTTTCCCAGGTCAGGTTTTGCAGACAGGTCCCTGGGAAGTGACCCCAGCAGCACGCAGAGGTTGTGCACGCACACAGGTGCCTGTCCTCCCCCCAGCCCAGCCCAGGTAAGCCAGGACCCAGCCCTGGGGGTGGTGCCTGCTCTGGGCTGACCCCAAGCATGCCCAGGCACAGCCTGGGAGAGCCCTCCTTGCTCCAGGGTGGAATGGTCAAACAGCTGTGGGAATTCATCACCCCGATGAATCAGTGCCGGCAGCAGGAGGGATCCCAGGCTCTCCTGGATTCCACCCAGAGGGAGCTGGTGCAGGGCTGGTGGGGATGGGATGGGATGGGATGGGATGGGATGGGATGGGATGGGATGGGTATCCTCTCCTGGGGTGAGCTGTGAGTGCGTTTGGGGTTGCTCAGAGCCACTCAGAAGAACCAACAAAGAAATTATTCCTCTACAAACCCCACAAGTTTCCATTGTTTCTCCTCATGGCCGAGGCAGCCTCTCCTGGGTCTGATCCCCCCCTCCTGCCCCACAGAACAATCTGGATGCAGCACGAGGGGTTTGAGCACTTCCCACTCCTGTGGCTCGTGGTACGAGCAAAACACCACAGGGCTGCCTTGCCCTGGGCTTTGCCTCCTCCAAACTCCTCCTTTGTGAGAGGAAGCCGCTGAATTTGCTTTTCCTCCTGCCTGGTTAGAGCAGGGATTTTCTGGAAGGCAAACAAAGGCAATGGAGATTGTCTGGGGAGATAAAGAGGGAACAGTCTGAACAAGCAGGAAGCTAAGGGGGAACGAGGCTGAAATGTGGCGAGTAAACAAAGTCATTTCTATTCCATGCCTTGCAGAGGAGGAGGAAGAACCTGAGGGGCTGTGGAGCTCCTTGTTCATGGACTGTGCTTTGGGAAATGTGGAGGCTCTCCACGAGATCTGGGAGAAGCAGTTTGGATCCAAAGCCTCCAGATTTGGTTCCCCCTACCCAGCCAGTCACTGGGCAGGAAATCACTGCACCTTTCCCCAGAGAGAGGAGCAGGACACACAGAGGGGTTTGCCCAAGGTCCCACACTCCTCATGGTCCCAAACCCTTGCCAGCAGTGTCCTCCCCTGGGGCCCTGCCAGCAGCAGCTGGGCTGGGGGAAGGATCATGGTTCAATCTCTTTCTACCTCAGAGCTCCGTGATGGATGGACCAGCACCGAGAGGGCTGGGAGCAGCCCCTGGGCTGAAGAGTCTTGGCACCAAAGAGACAAACAAGAGCTCCCAGAGCGAGGAGAGCAGCAGGGCTGGGAGCCATCACCCCGGCACGTGCCTGTCATTAACAGGGACTTGGCTGCTGTGCTGGGAAGTGGGACTGTGCTGTCCCCACGCACGGGGAAATGCTTCCAGGGGGTGCTGGGCACGAGCTCCTGAAGCTGGCAGCTCAGAAGAGGGACAGAGGAGGCTGGACAGGGAGCTGGGGCTCTACAGGCTTGGCTGATGCTGGGTTTGGTGGCCTCTGCTGCCTCCCTCCCTCCCTCTCTCCCACAGCCAAAGGGGTTCCCGAATCATGAGCGGTTCAGTGTGACCCAGGGTAGGTGACATGAACCTTCCTGAGGATCCAGAGTGCCAGCAGGGCTGTGCCTAAGCTGGGAAAAAAGAAAACACCTGCGGGTTTGTGTCCCCAGGAGCAGCAGGAACTGCCCTGGCTGTGCTCTCCTCCTCCATGGTGAGGTCAGGATGAAGATCTGGGGCATAATTTCTGAACTTCTGGGTACTCCAACTGCCTCGAGGTCCTTCCTGCTCCCTGGGCAATGTCTGAGCTTGAATCAAAGTGGTTTTCCAAAATTCTGGGTCCATAATTGTTTTAGTTAAAGTCATGAAGTTCCTCTCTCCATATAAAGGTGGGCCTTGTGCCTGCTCCAGCTTGGTCCCATTCCCAGTTCCACCCACTCTGGGTCCTGTTTCTCTCCTGCCTGATGGATTGCAGGGTGTTTAATGAGCAAATGCTCGTTAGATACACAGACACTGACCTTGTATTAGATGATCATTGTANCTCCCTTGAGGTCCTCCCTGTGGGTCTTGGACACCCCAGGAGCTGCTCCCCGTGTTTTCAAGGTCAGGTTTTGCAGACTGGTCTCTGTGAAGTGCCACCAGCAGCACCCAGAGGTTGTGTGCCCACTCTGGTGCCAGCTCTGGGTGCAAACACCCCCTGTGCAGGCAGGAATGTTGGTGGAACCAGCAGTGCCCCAGGGCTGGAGCTCTCTGAAGAGGCCGGAGCAAGCCGGGGAAGAGCGGTGCACAGGGATGCGCTGTTATCCCGGGGCCTTTGTCCCCTTCCCATCCCCACAGCTGTCCCTCAGGCCGTGGCTGGGCCCCAGGACACGTTGCTACACCAGTGGTGTGGGATCTCGGGGTGCTGGGCACCAGCACCACTGGCACTGCCACCCCCCAGCTCCCGTGCTGCCCTCGAGCCCTGCAGGGAGAGAGCCCAGCCCAGGGCACGAGCTGCTCCCAGCCAGCCCTGAGCTCACAGAGGGTGAAGGGCTCGGCCAAGGCAGAGCCTCCTGCAGCTCTGCAGTCATGGAGGCCGCTGGGCACGTTCCTCCAGACCTGGATTTCTCCTTTCCAAGCCATTTCCTCCCAGTCGGCGCAGTTGTGTTTTTTGGCCTTTCCCCGCGTTTCCTGCTGGCTTCCTTCTCTCAGGCTGATGAGCTTCTGGAGCTGCTGTGCTGGATCCCTGCTCTGCCAGCTCCTCTCAGCCCTGCTCTGACCCTGCTGGTGTTTGGAACAGCCTTTGCCTCTCTCTCTGCCTCTGGCCTCGTGTGACGAGGACTTTGGGTCCCCTCCAGGAGGTGATGCCCGAGAAGCAGGGCTGCAGCGAGGACACTCATTCCGTGCCTGTGCATCAGCTCCAAGGGCTCTGTGATTTCTGGCACCGCAGCCTTGATTCTCAATTGTTTCCTTAGGAGAGATTTCACTTGGAAACGTGAGGGAGGATTTTGAAAAGGAAAGCAAGGAACGCTCCAGGAGCCTGCCAAGTGGGGCAGAGGAGATGCTGAAGCACCAATCACAGCTGCTTGCTGAGGGTGAAGGAGCTCCCAGTGACTGTGCACAGACACACAACTCACTCGCACACAGAGACCTTCACTGGGATCTTTTCACCAAGGATTTGTGTGATTATTCAAGTCTCATAATGACAGAATCATAAAATCAGGGAAAACCCTGAGCTGGAAAGACCCACAAGGATCGTCCAGCCCAACTCCCAGCCCTGCACAGACACCCCAACAATCCCACCCTGGACATCCCTGGGGGCGGTGCCCAAATGCTCCTGGAGCTCTGGAAGATATTGAATGGGATTTTTAAAAAGGACCACGCTCACTCTTCAAGTCCTGATCCTTGTACAGCCTCACACCCGTACCTGCAATCCTAAAAAATGTGGTACTCTGATGCAGAAGCCACAGGGGCTGCCTGAAATCCGTTTGCCTGCTTTACATCCCTGCAGGTCTGAACCAGAGGGGTGAACTGCGCACACCTGAGCAGTTTTACACTGTTAGAATTTGTGGGGAGAATGAGCTAACAGCAGCTCTCACCTGTTTTTAGCAGATGGGGACTGAGGGGGTTTTTCCACTCCCTACATATTTTGCTGGTAAGGATGGGTGGCAGCTCCCAGTGAAGGCACCCCAGTGCATGTCTCTGTGTGTGACATGTCCCTGTGGGTTCATCGGTCTCAGCTGAAGTGTCTGTGCTGGGGTCATGGTTTATTGGGGACCTGGCACTTAATGGGACTCGATCTTAGAGTTCTTTTCCAACCTCAACGATTCCGTGGAATTCCTTGAGGTGCAGAGGTATCTCCATGGGGTGAGGCAGGGTTGGGGCACTCACAGCATATTTTCATTTTTCAGGCTCGCCCAGTGATGCCTTAGGTTTTAACTTTTCTGTTTCCCAACCCCTGCCCTGCCTGGTGTGTGACTCTGCAGTTCCTGTGCCCTGGGAGCTGCTGTTCTCTCCTGCTGCTCACACACAACAAACCTCTGCAGCTTCCACTCCAAGGACACCGGGCCCCAAATGTGGCAACTCAAAGCCTCTCAAGGGGGGCAAACTCGGGGTGATTCCATCATGAACTGAGGTGATCATTGGAGAATGAACCCTGAGATGCAAATGAACCAAACTTATCAAAGGGTGAAGAACCCGTGAGCCAGGGCCCAGCTTGGGTGGAGCCTCTGGACTGCCCAGGGTGAGCCTTTGAAGGCCTTCAAATAAATCCTCCTTTTATTCTCCTGTTCTTGTCTGGTCTCTGTGCTTTAGGTGGCCACTCAAGGCATCACCAGAGCACCTGCTGAGCTCAGTGTGGGTCCTGCCTCGCTGAGCCTGGCTTTAGTGGGATGGACTCATTTCTCCTGCACACTGGTTTAGTTCTGTGGTTACTGCACTTCCCCTGCCCAGAGCATCCTCTCCTTCTCCTGCACCAGTCCCGACATCTGGAGAATCACAGAATCACAGCTGGTTTGGGGTGGAAGGGACCTTAAAGCTCATCCAGTGCCACCCCTGCCATGGGCAGGGACAGCTCCCACTGTCCCAGGCTGCTCCAAGCCCCAATGTCCAGCCTGGCCTTGGGCACTGCCAGGGATCCAGGGGTAGCCACAGCTTCTCTGGGAATTCCATCCCAGCCCCTCCCCACCCTCGCAGGGAACAATTCCTGCCCAGTATCCCACCCAGCCCTGCCCTCCTATGAAGCAGGAGGCTCAGGTGCTGGTCCCTGTGCTGTGCCACCTGGGACAAGGACATGGTGCAGTTTCTGTTTTCTGGAGGGAGCTGGGCTGTTTCACTCCAAGCACTGGGAAGGGCAAACATTCCTGCTCCGGGAAACTTTCCCTTCCCCACTTCTGCCTGATCGTTATTTGAAGCTCAGCGGAGTGCTCTGCCTCAACAACCCATCAGAGGAGTGAGTTTCTCTGGTTAATTATCCCTTGTACAAGAGCAGGGATGCAGTTCTGCCCCCGGGGCAGGATTTCACATCCGTCCCTCTCTTCCCTGTCGATTGTGCCAACGGCAACCTCCAAACTCCTGTCACCGCATGGATTAGGACACCCTGCTGTGACAGAGGAGAGGGATGGCAGTGCCCCCGGGTGAGACACATGTACACTCGCACCCCCTCCCACGCACGGAGCTGCTCGGAGCCATCCATCACGGCTCGGCTGTCACTTGTCCTTGCGAAAGGCTCGTCACCATCGCTGGCTCTCGAGCCGCGGCACAGAGCTCTGCTGAACCTTCTCGGGGGCATCATTCGTTCCCAGCAGGTTTTAGGATGGAGGAAAAGCACTCAGAGCAGCTGGGTTTGGCTTTCCCAGGCCAGGGAAGGGCCACCAGGATAACTGGGGGGTTTTTTGGGTGCTGAGGGGGAGCAGTAACGCAGCCAAGCACAGCACCAGTCCCTGAGTAGGGTTTGGCCAGGCCTGGGGGTGACCTGCAAAGCTGGAGGGTGGGTGGGCTGTGCTTGGTGACCAGAGAAAAGAGCAGGAACCAGAACCATCCCTTTCCTCTCCCTCAGGAACCACAGAATCATAAAGGTTGAGAAACACCTCCGAGACTGAGTCCAGTCTTTGACCAAATCCCCCTGTGCCCACCGAGCCGTGGTGTGAAGTGCCACCTTAACTGGCTTTTTGAACACTCCCAGGATGGTGACTCCACGCTGCCCTGTGCCAGTGCTTAACCCCTTTTTCAGTGGGAATTTTTCCTAATATCCCACCTGGAATTCCCTTGGCGTGACCTGGCTGTGCAAGGGGATGAGCAGGACGTTTCTGCATCAAATTCTAGCACAGCACTCTGCTTGTGCTCATCCACACCCGCTCCTGCATTCCCATGCATGCCCAGCCCGCCAGAGCACAGCAGGGATGGCACAGGGACGGCACAGGGATGGCACAGGGACGGCACAGAGATGGTGTAGGGACAGCACAGGGATGGCACAGGGATGGCACAGGGATGGCACAGGGACGGCAGAGGCATGGCAGAGGGATGGCAGAGGGACGGCACAGGGATGGCACAGGGATGGCACAGGGATGGCNGGCACAGGGATGGCACAGGGACGGCACAGAGATGGTGTAGGGACAGCACAGGGATGGCACAGGGATGGCACAGGGATGGCACAGGGACGGCAGAGGCATGGCACAGGGATGGCACGGGGTGGTGTAGGGATGGCACAGGGACGGCACAGGGACGGCACAGGGACGGCACAGGGATGGCACAGGGGCGGCACAGGGGCGGCACAGGGATGGCACAGGGACGGCACAGGGATGGTGTAGGGATGGCACAGGGGTGGCACAGGCGTGGCAGAGGGACGACACAGGGATGGCACAGGGATGGCACAGGGACGGCACAGGGACGGCACAGGGACGGCACAGGGATGGCACAGGGGCGGCACAGGGGCGGCACAGGGATGGCACAGGGGTGGCACAGGCGTGGCAGAGGGACGACACAGGGATGGCACAGGGATGGCACAGGGATGGCACAGGGATGGGACAGGGACGGCACAGGGATGGGACAGGGACGGCAGAGGCATGGCAGAGGGACAACACAGGGATGGCACAGGGATGGCAGAGGGATGGCACAGGGATGGTACAGGGATGGCACAGGGATGGCACAGGGATGGCACAGGGACGGCACAAGGATGGCACAGGGATGGTACAGGGACAACACAGGGATGGCACAGGGATGGCGTAGGGATGGCACAGGGATGGGACAGGGACAGCACAGGGATCTGGACCCAGCTGTTTGGCTCGGTGCAGCCACTCCTGGCACTGCCACCTGCCGCAGGTGCCAAGCCCTGGGAAAATGTCCCCCTCAGCAGAGCTGTGACCTTGGGCAGGCAGTGCAGAGAACAAACGCCTCGCACAAACCTCTCTGTCTTTAACATCTGCATGAAAAATTGGGGGATTCAGGGTTCTGCTGTATTTGGTAAAGTTGAGGTTTTCCCACCAAAACTTAGCAGGCATTAATTTGTTGTTGTTAACTTTGATATTTTTATGTCCTTCCCGCTTTCTTTGACCCCAGAGGGGGAAATAAAGATGAGAATCCAGGCTGTTCCCACAGGGCTGCAGCAAGAACTGGGGGCTGTTCCTACACAGGGAGCAGCTATTTCCATTCAGCCCAAATTCCTTCAGTTTTAGGTGGTGGGGAGAGGAGAATCAAACCAAGCCCCAGGGGAGAGCTCAGGGATCCTTTCTGCAGCCGTAACCCCACGGCTGTGGGGCTCATCCTCGTGCGCTGCTGGAGAAACTGAGGCATGGGAAGGGACAGGGCCTGCCCAGCAAGGAAGGCGGAAAGAACAAATCCTTCATGGTGAATCCCAGAACCACAGAATCCCGGAATCATTCAGGGTAGGAAAGCCCTCTAAGATCACCAAGTTCAACCATCATCAGGTTCTCCATGTCCCCAAGTGCCACATTCAGACATTTTTTCATCCTTCCAGGGATGATGACTCTTCCAGTGCTTTGCAACCTCTTTCCTGAGCCACTTTTTCCTATTATCCATCTAAACCTTCCCTGTTTTTTTTCTGAGTTGAGCTCACCACAGGCCATGAGGCTCATGCTGGGACCAGCTGCTGCAGTGACACGAGACTGGTTTTACTCCCAGTAAAACACACTCCCCGTGGTGTCTGGACTGTGGCTGGTTTGGGGGATGCCCCGCAGCTCTGACAGAGCATTTCTGAAGGCACTGATGCTGTGTCACATCACAGAGCTGCACAGGGGAACAAAGGAAACCTCATTTAAAGGGGTTTGGGCATCTCTTTATGGGCCAGGTAACAGCTCCCAGGGAGGACAGGAGGCATTTCCAGCACTGATGCTGCTCCAGGTGTGATATCAGTGGCTCAGTGACTGCCCTGGCAGGTCCAAGGGGGAGCTTGAGGCCCAGCCAAGAGTGTTCTGCTCCTGGCCAGGCTCCCTCCTGCCTGAGCCGGGCAATGTCCTTGCCCCAGAGCCCCCTTGGTGATAGGAGCAGCACCAAGCCCTGCAGTGTTTGCATGAGGTTTGATTCGGTCATTTGGCCAGCAAGAGCCACCTGTGCACAGCTGGCACCTCCAGCCCCTGGTCCTGCCCGCCCGGGATGAGCTCAGCAGGGCTCTCACCAAGCTCCCTGACCCAAAGGACAGCCTGGCTCCACGGCCAGGTGTCCCCTCTGCTTCCCAGCCCTGCATCCCATGCCATAGGTGGAGCCCTGGCCCGTAGGAACCCTGGCGGGGTGGGAGGAATTCCTCCAGGAAGGAGAAGCTGTGGATACCTCCAAGGCAGATGCAGGGCTGGAGGAACCTGCTCTTCTTATGTCCTGGAAGCCTGGAACCCAAACAGCTGCCCCTGCTTATCCCAGAGGGGCAGAAATATCCCAAAGCAGGACAGAGTCTGACCAGCTCCACCTAAACCAATGTCTTGGGCTGACTTTATGCTGTGGATCCCCTATGGCTGCTCCATGCCCAGCCATGACTCCTGGGCCTTTCTGTGCCTTTCAAACTGGGTGTGAGAGAGAGAAAAAAGCCAGAGGAACTTTTCAGAGCGGTTTTGTGTCCAAGGACACACACCCTGCCCTGCGTTCCTGCTGCTGCACAGCAGAGGCACCTTCCTGCTTTCCCCGGCTCTGGGCTCCTTTTCTCGGGAGAGACACACGGAGAGTTCAACTCCTTTGTTCCCCTGGCACTTTGGTTTTTCCTTCTTCTCTTCTGGGCTGTTCAGAGCACCAGAACATCAGAACCTCCCTGGGAGCCCTCACACCTCGGCCCGGAGGGGCCCGAGCCCACCCAGCTCCGGAGAGGAGAGAGAGAAAAAGAGAGAGAGAGAGGGAGAGCCCACAGCCACGGAAAGGACTCTCAAACCTTCCCAGGTTTTCTCTCCACAGCGAGAGGTTTGATTATTCAGAATTACTCTTTTCCCATGTGTTTGGTAAATAAATAGAGTTTTTTTCCTTTGTTTCACTTTCCTTCAAGGAATTTTTTCCCGACACAGGAATCGTGTCTGGGCATAGAGCAGGCGATAGGGGATACACATCATGGAGTCACCCCAAGACAACCTTCCATGTGGATCCCTCAGGAGTAATTTAGGATTCACCTTGCCTTCACCTCAGTGTGCAGGTGCTCCCAGAAACTTGAGAACTTTCCCCCAGTCTGTATTTTGTCCTCCTGTCCCCTCCTCTCCCCAGTGCTGGATCCATGCACTTGCTCCCAGCAGGATTTTGCAGCTTCCCTGCAAAGCATCCCACAAAGTCACGGTGCCACGTGCAGATTAACCACAACAAGACCAGTTGGAGTCCTCATTTAGGTTTTAATTAAGGCAAAAGTATCATTAACTTCAGCAGAAACGGCTTGATCAAGTGCTGCATGTAAATGAAGAGGAGCTGAGTGAAGATTTGGCCGGCAATTATCAAAAAAGCCCTACTTGGAAGCACCGTGCCAGGATGCCTGGGATGAGGTTTCTTTTTTGGGAAATATTCTAAAAGTCACCGTCCTCGGTGACAAGGACAGCTCTGCAAAGGCCCCCGGGGTGCAGGGTGGGCTCTCTGCCAGCTGCTGCACACTTTGCAAAGGTGTCTTCTTCCCAAAGCAAGGAAATGGCACCAGGGATGGGATTGTTTTTCCATGTCTGGGCTTGCCTGATAAGAGCCAGGGCTCCCCAGCGCGGGCAGGAAAATGTCTCCTGGTATCTGCAAACACAGATGATCGAAATGTCTGCCTTGGGCATTGTTCGGGTCTGAATGGAGCTGAGAAAACAACTTCAGAGTGTGGTGAGCACGAACATTCCCAGTCTGGGGATGCCTGAGGAGGGTCTGGCTCCGTGGGAAGAAGGAGCAACTTTCCAGAGAAGGACAAAGGTACAGAACAGTGCAGGAGTCAGGACCTGCTGGACCAGCAGTGCAGCCTGGGCAGAAATCAAACACGAGAGCGAATTCCAGGCCCCAGAGAAGCCCAAGGCTCAGCTCTCAGCATGGGCAGTGTCTCACTGAGCGTCTCAGTTCCAGGTGAAGATCCTGACCAGGGGCAAGTTCCCACCTGCTCCAAGAAAACTCAAAAGTCACAGAAGGGTTTGGGCTGGAAAGGACTTTAAAGATCACCCAGTTCCACCTGCAGGGACACCTTCCACTGTCCCAGGGTGCTCCAAACCCCGTCCAACCTGGCCTTGGGCACTGCCAGGGATCCAGGGGTAGCCACAGCTGCTCTGGGCACCCTGTGCCAGGGCCGCCCCACCCTCACAGGGAGGAATTTTTGGAAGGATTTGTAGGTCTCAAATGCCAATAAATCAGCACTAGAAGTGTCTTGGCCACACCCTGAGGGCAAGGGCTTTGTGATGATAAACACTGGACAACTTCTGCTGAGTGAAGTGGATGTGACTGGGCAACAAGGAATGGAGTCAAACTAAAAAAAGTAGGTCAAGATTAGATGTGAGGAGGGAGATTAGAGATTAGATTAGGATTAAGGAGGAAGAAGCTCTTTGCTGTGAGGGTGAGGAGGCCCTGGCACAGGGTGCCCAGAGCAGTTGTGGCTGCCCCTGGATCCCTGGAAGTGTCCAAGGCCAGGCTGGACATTGGGGCTTGGAGCAGCCTGGGACAGTGGGAGGTGTCCCTGCCCATGGCAGGGGTGGAATGAGATGAGTTTTAAGGTCCTTCCAACCCAAACCTTTCCACGATTCTGGGATTTAGGGCCAATCGGTCCCATCCTAAAGGACAACCTGAAGCTTTGGAAGGGGGAGGCTCTGGGGTCTCTCCCACCTTCCAGGGCTGTCTCCAGAGGACAAAGTCCTTGTCTCCCTGAAGGCTGCTCTTGCTTTGCTGCCTCAAATCAAGTGGTTTCTGTGCTTGTTGATGTTTCCAGAAACAGCAAATTCTCCCCAAAACAACCCTCCCAAGGATTTTCTGGGAAAACAGAGAAAAGGTGAAGGGTGGAGGAGAAGGGAAGGAGAGGGTTGGGGATGTCACATGGCTTCAAAGGCCTGAGCAAATGTGTTTTATTCAAGTTCAGTGAATCCCCTCTTGCCAGCCTGGAGCAGCACAGGATGCCTCTGGCAAATGAGCCAGGGGCACTGCCAGGAAAACCTCCTGGCCTCCCTGAAATGCCAAGCTGAAACATTTTCGAGGTAAAGAATGAAAAAAAAAAAACCCCTCTGTTTCAGATATTTTTATTTCTTTTCATACTTCTGGGATTGAGATAAGGGACAATAACAGGAAAATCTCCGATTCAGGGCACTGGATGAAGAAATTCCATGACAGATTTCCAACAAAACAAAACAAAAAAATCATTCATTCAAAATAAGTGGTGGAAAATTCCTCGTTGTGGCCAGCTCTGCTTTGAGAAGTGTTTCCCCCCCTGCACATATTCATACTTCACATCCAAAAACCATAACGTGATTTTTCACCTGTCCACTACATGAGAAAGGAATCAATTAAACAATTAGGACGTTTGGGGGTTAATTTCTGTTCCCAGTCACACCTTTTGCTCAGGACTGCTCAAGGATTAGTCAAGGGGTGGGATTCTAAGGGAGAAAAAATTCCTTATGGGAATGAGGAAGGCGTAAAACACACCAAAAATTCTGGAATGAAAAGGAGGAAGTTGATCAACGGCCCCCAGGGAAATACTTGGCTTATAAACTTACTCAAATGTCACTGAATAAATCTTTAATTGGTTATTAGAAGATTGCACTGTGGTGACACTGAGCTCTGAGGGCCGCAGAGCCACCGAGGAAAGGTTTGGCACTGCAGCATTTGCAGCCTTGGTGGTTTAGGGGGCAGTGGAAATGTGTGCTGAGTGCTGATGACCACTGGAGATCTTGAGGATTTTTATCTATCAGTAAATAATATAAAATTATATCTATATTTTTTTTAATAAAGCAGAAAACCCCCAAGCCAAGAGAAGAGACACAAACAAACCCACACAGAGTAAAGCAAGGCCTGAAAACCTGGAGGCTTTGCTTCTGCAGTGCTCTCCTCGCTCCCTTTCTGGCTCCTCCACTGCATTTTTTCTGTCATGGCCAAGCCTGGAGTTCCCAGCTCCCACCTCGTTACGCTGGACAATGGTGGGACCCTCCAGCTCCCTGCTCCCTCCTGGAGATGCAGGAGGTAAAGAGAGGGCAGTGGCTTGTCCCTGTCACCCAGCTGTCCCTGACCATGCTCATGCCCCCAGGTGCCTCAGTGGTGGTCACTGTCCTTCACCCAGCTGTCCCTGACCATGCTCATGGCCCCAGGTGCCTCAGTGGTGGTCGCTGTCCTTCCAAAGGGGATCATGAACTCCCTGGAGCACGTTCCCCAGGTCTGGGCAGCATCCTGCTGTCACACTGACTCCGTGAGGATCCGAGCATCCCCCTGAGGGCAGCAGCTCCGGCTCCTCCTTTGGGACTGAAGGAACCATTCCTGACTCATGGCCCTTTCTGGGCAAGGGGTGACCGGGGCAGAGCTGAACTAACACAGTTTTCTCCTGAAGGTCACCTCTGAAGTGATGGTAACTGTGGCTCTGAGCTGCTCTGAGTGGCTCCAGAGCAGAGGATGACTCAGGAAAACGATCCCATCCGAGCTGTTTCTCAAAGTCATCACGACTGGAGTAGCCTTTCTGAATCAGCCCCCAGATAAGGCCTGCCTGTGTTTATTTATGGCAAATCATCTTTATGATCTCCCTTTCATAAAAACAGAAGTCCTTAAGTCTCCATAGCTGGGGCTGTTAAATTTAGATAATGTGTTTCTGTGTATTGGATGGAGTTTTTTATTGTCAGATAAGCTCTTGCATGAGCAAGGACCTCCCTGTGCTGGTCCTTGCCTCGAACTGATCAAAGCTGACCCAGAAAAGGCCACGGACAAATCTGGGCTGGCAAAGAGCACAGGGAGGTCAGGAGTTCACTCAGCTCCTGCCCGTGTTCCTCAATTCCTCAGCACACCAGCGCTGAATCTGTGCAGGGTTTACCAGTGCTGCCCAGAGAAGGTGGGGCTGATCCATCTCTGGAAGTGTCCAAGGCCAGGCTGGACATTGGGGCTTGGAGCAGCCTGGGACAGTGGGAGGTGTCCCTGCCCATGGCAGGGGTGGCACTGGATGGGCTTTAAGGTCCCTCCCAACCCAAACCGTTCCATGATCCTGTGATTCTGAGGAGGTTTGGAGAGGGCGGTGGTTGGGCACCCTCACAAACATCTCTGCTGGAGGTTCCAGCAAGCAGCAGGAAGATCTTCACTGAAAGGGTGGTCAGGCTCTGGAAGGGGCTGCCCAGGGCAGTGCTGGAGCCACCAGCCCTGGAAGTGCTCAAAACCCAAGCAGAGGTGGCACTTCCCGCCATGGCTTAGCGGGCATGGGGGCATTCAGTCAAAGGCTGGACTCATTGATCTTGGAGGTCTTTTCCAACCTCAATTGTGATTCTGCCGAACCAAAGATGCTGATCAGGGTGAGGTGTGAAGTCGTCAGGGGCTTTTCAGACCCACACAAAGGCTGCAGCTGAAGCACTGACAGGAGCTGTGGTATTCCTGTGAGCTTATCTGGTGTGGGGAGGTGCAGGCAGGTCCCTCCCTGGTGGTGAGGGGTGGGTGATTCCCTCAGTGCCTCCCACCCACAGCCCCGCAGAGAAATTCTGATTCTCCTAAGCGCAAGTGAAAGAAATGCGGTTTTCACTCCGCGGGCAGAGCGGAATGGTTTGGATTTGGCCAGGAGTCAAGGCAGATGACACATCCAATATTCCTCTGAGCATGAGCTCCGCATTCCTCTTAGTCACACTTCAGGTATCCCTTTATTTCCCGGAGCTCCTCCAGCCAGCGACCTGCTCTGTAATTACCCAGCCAATGTCATGCAAATACTGCCCGGGCAGTATCTGGGGCAGGTCGGCGCAGGTTACCTGGTAATTATCTTCCCAATTACTGAGTAATTCCCCGATGAATTACCGGGTAATTGGCTGCCTGTGGATAGCACGACCGGCCCTGGGCTGGAGACACGGCCTGTTCTTGTCTCCCTCGGGAGCCGGGCAGCTCTCCATGAACACACAGCTGACAAACCCAGCCTTACTCAGGCACCAGAGGCTCATTGCTGACTGGGAGTTCCACCCCATGACTTGTTGGTGGATTCCTAGCAGTGATAATAACAGGATAATGGTAATAATAATGATAATAATTAATAATAATAATAATGATAATGTGGCAGCAGTGACTCATGGCCTGCAGGAGCCTTACTGAGGGCTCACTTTATGCTAAAGAAATCCTCTGGCTCTTTTCAAACCTCCAGTTGGCCTCAGTGGGAGTGGGATTGGGCTGGATCCCAGCCCCACGAGACAGACAGGTTATTTCTGAACAGAAAAGTGCTTTGATTTATTTGGAGTTACAGATTCATTAAGACTTCGATGCCAGGTCAAACCCAAGGATTGCTCCTCAGCTGCTCCATCCCACAGAGAGCCCCAGGGCAGCCCCAGGCACACCAGCTCTGACCTCGCTCCATGGCAGGAGGCACCTCGTGATCCACACCTGCAGGTCCCTCCCTGCCGCGGTCCCTTGAACTGCCGCTCCTACCCCCCTTTGGTAAACACAACCAGGATTTGGGGTTCTTTCACAGCAAATAATCAGCTCAGCACAATGACGGCATCAGCTAGCCTTGAACTTCTCGGCTTGGTCCAGGGTGACATCACCAACCTGCAGAGACTGACGGGGGTGGCAGGGGCAGAGGGGCTGTCCCGGGATACCCCAGGAGCAGAGGGGCTGTCCTGGGCTGTCCCAGGAGCAGAGGGGCTGTCCCGGGCTGTCCCAGGAGCAGAGGGGCTGTCCCAGGAGTAGAGGGGCTGTCCCGGGCTGCCCCAGGAGCAGAGGGGCTGTCCTGGGCTGCCCCAGGCTGCTCGTGGTGTCCATGGAGAGCACAGGCCAGGCTGGGGGGGCTGTCCCCACATTCCCACATTCTCAGGTAGCTTCCTGAACCTGTCCACAACCAGAGTGTGAACATCTCCAGGAAATAGGAATTGTGTTGCAGGCCAGACTCTGAACTTGCAGTCCCCACCAATAACGTCACCCTTTCACAGCCAGGGAACAGATTCCTTTCCAGCAGAACTGAGCTCCTGGAAATCTGGACTACTGACTTGGGAACACAGTCTTGTTTGAACCCTAATTTGGGCTCTCAATAATTGGATCTTAAAAGACCTCAGAGCACCTTCCAATACCTGAAAGAGGTCCAAGGGAGCTGGGGAGGGACTGTTCATCAGGAACTGGAGGGACAGCACAAGGGGGAATGGCTTCAAACTGAAAGAGGGGAAATTTAAGTTCCATGGATGGAAGAAATCCTTCCCTGTGAGGGGGGTGAGGCCCTGGCACAGGTTATTCCATGGATTCCCCATCCCTAGCAGTGTCCAAGGCCAGGTTGGATGGGGCTTGGAGCAGCCTGGGACAGTGGGAGGTGTCCCTGCCCATGGCAGGGGTGGCACAGGATGGGCTTTGAGGTCCCTTCCCACCCAAACCATTCCATGATCCTGTGATTCCATATTCCCCCACTCTCTGGTCTCAGACTTTGCAGGCTCTCCGTGCCCTCACAGCTGTTCCCTTCTGTTAATTTCCCCCCTCACCGGATATTTTCCACATCTTTTTCCTTGATTTGGAGCTGAGATGATTATTGCTGGGTGGAAGAGTGGGGACACACAGGTGAGAGCAGCTCGGTGTTTCCTGGCTCATGCTCCAGCAGTTTGGAATCGCCTGTCACCCCTCAGGACTGCTCCCCCTGAGCTGTCTAATTACCATCACCAAAACCTCCTTTGTCACCAGGTGTTCTGCTAAATTCTCCACCACACTTTTCTCTGTGTTTCCACTCCAGCTGGGTGAGATTCACTCCTGGCTTTGATTGCCTGGGGTGCTTGCTTTGGCTTTCTCTGGGAATTGCAGGATTGTTGAGGTTGGAAGAAACTTTTAGGGAGCATCGAGTCCAACTGTCCATGGTCACCACTAAACCATGTCCTCAAGTGCCACATCTAGTTGAGTTTTGAACATTTCCAGGGGTGGTGCCTCCACCACTGCCCCGGGCAGCTGTGCCAGGGCCTGACCACCCTTTCTGTGAATAAATTATTCCCAACTATCCACCCTGAGCCTCTCCTGGCCCAGCCTGAGGCCGTTCCCTCTCCTCCTGTCCCTGTTCCCTGCCAGCAGAGCCCGACCCCCCCCCGGCTGCCCCCTCCTGTCAGGGACTTGTGCAGAGCCACAAGGTCCCCCCTGAGCCTCCTTTGCTCCAGGCTGAGCCCCTTTCCCAGCTCCCTCAGGAATTCTCCAGCCCCTTCCCCAGCTCCGTTCCCTTCCCTGGACACGCTCCAGCCCCTCAATGCCTTTCCTCCCATGAGAAGCCCAAGAACAGAAGAGCCAAACCAGAATCTCCTAAGGGCCTGGATTTATTAAAAAAAGAAAGCATGGCACGGTTCTAAGAAGCAGATCTGGCCTGCTGAAGCCAGGCTGGCTCAAGGAATTGTCCGGATTTACTGGAAAATAGACCATGGAAATGATAAAGAAAATTTGCAAAGGTACAAGCTGCTTCTAATGCAGCTGTTCCCTTCCTGGGGGATCACATTCCCGAGCAAAGGAATTCTGGGGTAGAGATGTCCATGAAAACCATGAACTTGTAGGAACCCTGCAATAAACAGGGAAACAGAGTTCAGAGCTGTGAGCCGGGGCCGGGTCAGGCCATGCCTGGAAATCGTGGTTCGCCTGCCTGGGCTGAGCTGCCCCTGCTCCGTGCGGGCTCTGCCTTGGCATTCCCACGTGGGCCAGGCCCGGCCCTGTCTGTTCCCTGGTGCTTCTGTGGTGCCACTCACAAGGGCTCAGGTGTGGCATCCTGATGGCTCTGATTCGTGACAAAATCTACTTTTTGAGGAGCCATCCTTAAGTTCTGTTTCCTGAGAGATCTCTCTCCGTTTCTAACAGCCGGGCAGGTCCAGATGCTCACCACGAGACAGCAATCCCAGCAGAGACAGCCAGATCTCAAACTGTAGCCACACAACACCACCATTTCCAATGAATGCATGGGAAAAGGCCAACTCTTCCCCAAAAATATCCCCAAGGGAAACCCATGGCATCGCTCCCAACCTTCTGGAAGGCCAGAGCGTCCTGTTGGGTGGTACTGCACAAACACGGGTGAAGAGGAGATGGTTTTTTATGTTTCCAGTCCTGGGCTCAGCTCTGTGAAGATTCACAGCAATATTTGATGGGGGTTGTTGACCAAATCCTGCAGGACAAGAGGTGTGGAAGTGGCAGAGGAGTGGTGTTTGCCCAGACAGAGCAATCCTTGTCTTGCTGGGGCTCAATCGGTGTCACTGCCATTCCAGGCTGTGCAGGAGCTGCTGTCAGCAGGCAGAAGAGAATTAAATTTATTTGTTAGATTTATTCCTGGGCAGCAAGTCCCTGACCACACGTTTAAAGGGACAGGGCAGGGATGTCTGTCAGGTGTTTCTACTCCAGCAGTTAAAGATGCTGGGCGATCAGAGGGGATAGGCAGCACAAAGCAGCTCTGTGCTCTCCCGAAATAGCAACTCCACTGCTGCTCCCGAGACAGAGCCCTGGGCGAGCTGGGCCATCAGGCTGACCCATTTCTCTCAGGATTCTGTGCACAGAAATAACTCTGCTGAAGGAAACCGCGGAAAGATTTGCAAACTCCAGCCTCTGATAAAGTTGGTTAAATCTCTCATGACTCCTGACCTGCCTTGGCCCCCGTGGGAAGGAAGGGAGCAGAGGTGACCACATGTCCCAGGACTGTAAATGGAACCAGAGCTCAGCACAGCAAGGACTCCTCTGAGACACAGTTTGGGTGCCTGACAGAGATGAGCAACAAACCTGAGGTCCCTCATGATCTTTGGGGAAAAAGGAACCAGGATTTTTTTCCTTCCTTTTGTTTCATAGTAATTCACACACCTGGGGGGGGGTTCTTCCTCCTTCATCCTGGGGTTATCCAGCACTTCTACAGTGCTGCTGAAGACCTTTAGGAAATCCAGACATATTTCATTACCTACATCCCTGCAAGCCCTGCTGCAGTTTATGGGGGCTTTAAGAACCCGGGCAGGTTAAATAAGGAACATCTGCCCAGCGATGAGTTCATTTCCCCTGTCACAGGGGTCACTCTGGATCAGCCATTGCCTGGGCTGTTTTCAGTGATCCTAAACCTGGCTTAGCACATCTCTGCTTCCCGGGATTGCTCACAACATCTTTCCAAGGAGCTGTTCGTGGCTGGCTGTGGTTTGGCCCTGGGAGTGTCACAGCATTGGTTTTAATGTTCCTGTCTATGCAACAGAGGCTTGAGAAAGCAGCAGTCACTCCAGGGGAAGAATTTCTTTATCAGTCTGTGCTAAGGACACACACAAAAATGTTTAGCAGCTTTGAAATGCATTTTTTAAGACCAGACTTCCTCGTCTGGCAGCAGGGACTGAGGCTGTGAAGAAAGTTTTGTCTGTAGCGGGGTCTCAATAAGATCTTCAGGCCATTTGTCATCGACAGCCCCCTTGGCTGGGCACTGCAAATGCCACCTTTGGAGCACTCCAGTGATCCCCTGGGTTTGGGAGCAGCAAGTCTGCATCCCCCACTGGGCTGTTTCCTTCAATCAGCCCCAGTCCCTGGGTTGATGCACCTCACTCCATGGGTAAAAGCCTTTAAGGAAGTGGTTGTAAAGTCCCTAAAGCTCCCACGACCTGTCTGTGTCCACTTCCTCATTCCCTTCTCTCCACCCATTTCTCGCTTAAATCCCCACAGTGGTTTTTCTTTGACTTGAGAGTTTTCCTTTTTTCCTCTGTGGGAGATCCTTCCTTCCTTCCTTCCTTCCTTCCTTCCTTCCTTCCTTCCTTCCTTCCT
This sequence comes from Mohoua ochrocephala, assembly GCA_013398855.1. Taxonomy (NCBI): domain Eukaryota; kingdom Metazoa; phylum Chordata; class Aves; order Passeriformes; family Acanthizidae; genus Mohoua; species Mohoua ochrocephala. The sequence goes on along the minus strand of VZTA01008584.1, from coordinate 126,083 downwards.
TCCTTCCTTCCTTCCTTCCTCCCT
>VZTA01008584.1:92622-122102 GCA_013398855.1 Mohoua ochrocephala | reverse complement strand
CCCCCCCCCCCCCAAAATAAAAAAATCCATGCTTTGTTTGGTTTAATTCCCATTAAAAGGGGATTAAGGCAGAGAGGAACAAGGCAGACTTGTTCCACATCCACAGTGTGGGTTCCTTGCTGCTTTCTGAGTCAGATAACTCTGCTTAACAGCAACCTTTAGCTTTTATCAACGTCGAAGCCAAATCTCTGGTGCTAAAATTATTCCAGCTTTCATCTGGGCGTTTGACTGCTCCGGAGCAGAGCTCTGGAGTGATCCAGTTACTGGGATAAGGGTCCCTCTGAACATGTGGGTAAGAAGATCTGCCTTTCATACGCTGGAGTGAAATAGGATTTCTGACAGTTTGACATCCAAATCCCAGCAGGAAGGAGAACATTTCTGGCAGTGTTGAAATCTGGCACCTTTCTCCAGAGAACATCGTCTCACTCCCAATAATCATCAAGTGGTTATGAATAACAAATGATTTCCTAGAAATCGGGACGGAGGAGCGAGTGCCAGTCAATATTGCAGCGGGGTGAATTATTTGGCTGCAGAGCTCAGAAGAAACACCCAGGCCAGACCCAGTTCCTAATAACCATGAGTGATGATCAAAGTGCTCCGACAGATGCAGATGGAACAGATTGTTCCCTCCAACTCCTGCTCTGCCAGCAGCTCCAGCCCCATGCTGAGCTCTGCAAGGATCCTTTGCCTGCAGAAAAGGAGGCTCAGGGGGGACCTTGTGGCTCTGCACAAGGAGGGGGCAGCCAGGGGGGGTCGGGCTCTGCTGGCAGGGAACAGGGACAGGAGGAGAGGGAACGGCCTCAGGCTGGGCCAGGGGAGGCTCAGGTTGGACATCGGCAGGAATTTCCTCCTGGAAAGGGTGCTCAGGCCTTGGCAGGAGCTGCCCAGGGAGGTTTCGGGTCCCCATCCCTGGAGGTGTCCAAGGAGTTCCTGGACGTGCCACTCAGTGCTCGTTGCTGGGTGAAAAAGTGTTGTTTAGTCGCAGATTGAGGAAACGGCCTCAAGTTGTGCCACGGGAGGTTTAGTTTGGATATTATGAAAAATTTCTTTGTGGAAAGGGCTGTAAAACATCTGAATGGGCTTTCCAGGGCAGTGTGGAGTCACTGTCTCTGGAAGCGGTCACAAAACCTGTGGATGTGGCACTTGAGGACACGGCGACCGTGGTGGTGGTGCTGTGCTGATGGTTGGACTTGGTCTTAAAAAGATCTTAAAGGTCCTTTCCAGCCTTAACGATTCTGAGTTTGATGTTTCTGCTCCCCTGCAGCTGCAGTAGATGCATCCTTCACTGCTAGAGAGCAGAGGCAGGTGGGATGTGCTCAGGGTTATACCTGAGTGCTGACGGATACCAACAAAACCTGAGGTGAGCAAAATAACCCAGCAAATCCTCAGCGGGAGTGGGGGCAGCTCCGTGCTGCTTTTATAAACGGAGGAGCAGCTCATTGAAACAATCCAGGTGCCAGGGCTGCCATCAGACAGGAGAGTTTGTGCAGCGGAGTTGTCCTGCACATCTCACACCCTTCACCACTTGCCTCAACGGGGCCGTGACCGAGGTTTTCCAAACCAGCAGGTCACCAGCAGAGCTGGGAAGAAGCTGCTCGGTCACTGGGAAGGGCAGAGAACTGGCTGGGGTGGGTTGGTTGTAGGAATTGGACAGATTCTAGGGTCAACTTCCAGCATCCCACCGCCCTGTGGGGCTCCAGCCTGAGCCAGGGGGTGGCTGAGGTGGGCACAGAGCGAGGGTCACAAACGCTGATTGCTGAACTTGCCCGAGGCTAATGGAGGAATTTGAGAGAATATTCAGTCACAATTGAGATAATTTCAGTCCCAGTCTCAAGGGGATTTAGGTCCTGTGGGCACACAAAATCTGCACCAGGGAGTCTGAACAGCTCTGTGGTTTGGGTTCATCCTGAGTAATGGGGGATCCAGACCTTCCCTCGTGGACCACGTGTCACCTCCTAGCTCAGGAAAGTCCCTTTCGGTCCCTCCTGCTGAGGCAGCTCCTGAGGAAAACCCTGAGCTGCTCCTTCAGCACAGGCTGGACCCAATTCTGCCTCCAGCCACACCACTCTGAGCTGCAGATCCACATCCTCAAGCCCAGCAGGCACCACGCTTTCCACACCAGAGACTGCAGGGAGGTCTCGGAGGCTCCCCCCTCTCTTTGAGGCGCAGCATTCACTCAGCAGGTCACCAGCAGCTTCCCCACATCTCCACAGCGCTGCTGAGGACAGAGAGGTGTGAAATGATTCTCAGACACACCAAGTGTGGCCCCCTGTCTTGGGGTGACTTTATGCTGTGTATCCCCTATCGCCTGCTCTATGCCCAGACATGATTCCTGGGCCTTTCTATATCTTTTAAACTGGGTGCAAGAGAAAGGGGAAAAAAAAGCCAGAGGAACTTTTCAGAGCGGTTTTGTGTCCAAGGACACACACCCTGCCCTGCGTTCCTGCTGCTGCACAGCAGAGGCACCTTCCTGCTTTCCCCGGCTCTGGGCTCCTTTTCTCGGGAGAGACACACGGAGAGTTCAACTCCTTTGTTTCCCTGGCACTTTGGTTTTTCCTTCTTCTCTTCTGGGCTGTTCAGAGCACCAGAACATCAGAACCTCCCTGGGAGCCCTCACACCTCGGCCCGGAGGGGCCCGAGCCCACCCAGCTCCAGAGAGGAGAGAGAGACAGAGAGAGCGCCCACACCCACGGAAAGGACTCTCAAACCTTCCCAGGTTTTCTCTCCACAGCGAGAGGTTTGATTATTTAGAATTATTCTTTTCCCATGTGTTTGTTAAATAAATAGTCTTTTTCCTCCTTTCGCTTTCCTTCGAGGAATTTTTTCCCAACCCTGGTGGGGAGGGGTGGCTGTACCCTGCCTGCTATAGAGGAGCTGTTCCTCCCAGAGCATTCCTCTGAAAATTTGTCTCAAACCAGGACACCCCCTCACGCCACAGCGGTGGCGGAACAGGGCAGGGAGAGGGGCTGCCCAGCTGGACACCACACAAACCCAGCATGTCCCTCTTTTAAAGCGAAGAGGGAAGGTCTTGTGGGTTTGCTCCTGTGCCAGCAGGATGGGACAGCCTCTGGCTGAACGAGCTGCCAGCCCCTGGCCATTCCAGCCCTGGCAACCCCCGTTATCCGAGGAAGATGAAGCACTCAGACAGAAATAGCAAGTGGGTCAGGGGAAGGTTATGGAAATGGCAGAGGATTGTTCATATTCCTTCAGGTGGCTGTGAGAAACAGTTTGACCCCAAGAGTGGCAGGTTAAAGGTGTTGCTGACAGGCAGAAATCATTGCTCTGAGGGCTGAGCTGCATTTCCCCCTTTGCTTTGGAAGCCAAAGCCTTTTTCAAAGGAATTTAAAATATCCCCCGTGGTGCTGCTGTGCCACTGGAGATCTGAGGGTGAGGGGGAGTAGAAGTAAGAGGTCGAAGCTCCCCTGTCCCAGGAAAGCTCCTCTAGGATGGGCATTTTACCCTTTCCTTGCCTTTTCCTGGCTCTGAGCAGGGACAATTTTGCGACTGTGGAGACTCGAGTCCTAAAGAGCTTAAAAAACTCTCTCCTGTCTTAAGATTCTGTTGGGGGACACTGTCAAAGTGCCCCTTATAGATTTTATTTCATGCATCCTCTGTCCTAAACCAAGATAACAGGTGCCCCCAGGAAACACAGACATGATTTTGGAAACGCCTGACAAGATTTGCTCCTCGTGTGTTTTGGCCCTGGTTTCTCAGTCACTTTGATTTCATCTGTCACAGGAAGATCCATCTGTAAACCTCATCAGATTCAAGCTAACGTGAGGCAGATGAGGCCAGAAAACTGTTTTTCTGCCTCCTCAGAATATTTTTTTTAATGCAATGTGGGTTTTGAAAAGCAGATTTCCTTAACTGACAACAAAAGAGGATGGAGCTGAAGCTGCCAGAGCTGTTTATGGGTTGAGATGGGCTGGTTCTGTCTTGCCTGAGCCCAGTCAGAGCCCCCAGCACTGCCTGAATGCCCAAAAGTGAGGTTTCCATGGTCAGGCAGGGCTGGGCTGGGCTGGACCCTCGGGTGTGGGTGACCAAAAATGACCCACGAGGGTCCTCCATGGCCAGGCGGGGCTGGGCTGGGCTGGACCCTTGGGTGTGGATGGCCAAAAGTGACCCCCAAGGATTCCCCACGGCCAGGCAGGGCTGGGCTGGGCTGGGCTGGACCCTCGGGTGTGGGTGGCCAAAAGTGACCCATGAGGGTCCCCCATGGCCAGGCAGGGCTGGGCTGGGCTGGGCTGGACTGGGATGGGCTGGACCCTCAGGTGTGGGTGGCACCCCAGGTGAGGTTGGTCATGGCCATGAAGGCCAAGTCCTGTCCTCAGGGACCCCAAATCTGCCTTCCCACCAGTTCAATGTCGGTGCTGGTTCCTCCCTGCCACGCCACACCCAGCCTTCCCCTGAGCTCCCCCTGCATCCACCTTCCCCAGACTCTCCTCCTGCATTCCCTGGGTGCGACAGGGACTGCAGCAGGGTGGGGGACAGGGGACACGGTGGTGTTTGAGTGGTGGGCAGGGCTGACACCTCATGTTGGCCAGGCAGGAGCTGATGAGCTCCCTGGGGACACCGGGGGCCTCCCGGGGCTGATCCAGCTGCCAGCAAGTGTGGGAAAGTGAGGGATGCTGACAGGCCAGAGCTGGGCTCATTTCAGTGTCGTTTCAGGGGAGTTTGGGGCATTTTTGGCACTAATAACATTGGATGTTCTGTGTCTGGGCAGCAGAAGGTGAGGGATTATCTCAGGGAGGGCTGGGTGAGTGATGCTCTGTGCAGGGGACAAGGCCACCACAAAAGAACCCAGAGAGGAGGGATAGACTCATTTGGGGGTGAAGAGATGGCCTTTGAGGCCTGGATTCCCCCAAAAGAGCAGAAATGCTGCCAGAAAGGGAGGAATTGGCCTGGCAGGGCACTGTCCCCTGAATGGCAGCAGGTTGAGCACGTAGAAATTGACTCTGAGACAGAGAAAGGTGAAGGGAGGGCTGGAGGGGATGGAAATCTGCCTCTGGAGGAGTGGGAAAGGTCTTTTCGTTCAGCCTGGACTCTGAGAGACAGAGCCCTGGGCCCTGCTCTGAGCCACGAGGACAGTTCTATTTTGGGGGACATGAATGGTGTCACCTCTTATTCTCAGCCCAGGAAGGTGTGAAAATGAATCTTCGAGCATTTTTCTTCAAAATTCATATTCCCTTCTTCCCCCTCCCCCGTCAGCTCCTGAGTGGGAAAAATAACCCAGTAAATCCTCAAAAAACTGAGGCTGCAAAAAATCTCTACTCGAATTCAGATTTAAGGTTGCAAATATTTCTAGAGGTAATAATTCCTGGAAAGTCATGGTCTATCCATAAAATCATGCATGGGTTGGAAGGGACCTTAAATCCCATCCAGTGCCACCCCTGCCGTGGCCAGGGACACCTCCCACTGTCCCAGGTGGCTCCAAGCCCTGTCCAGCCTGGCCTTGGGCACTGCCAGGGATCCAGGGGCAGCCACAGCTTCTCTGGGTGTAATTTTGGCCATTTGGCCATTTTTTGTCAGTGATATATTCCGATGCTTCATTTTAGAATGACTTTTTTCCTAACTCCAGCTCTGGGGTGATCTCCCAGCTGACAGTGGGGGTCAGTTCATCAAACCACGGCGCAGAAAAAAGTGACCTCGAGCCCCAAATTCTTGCAGAATTTTGCTCCTACAACCTCACTTTGTTCATTTAAAGTCAGTTCAGTGCTCCAGGAACTCACAGCCGGGGCAGGGAGACACAAAGTCTCAAGATAATAAACACGGGATCATTCTTGGTTCCCTTTCTTGGTTCAAAGCAAACTGAGCAGCACCTTTGAGGTACCACGCAAACCCTTTGAACTTCGCAGCGAGAGAAAAGATATTCAATTCCTTCCCTCGTTTTTCCTCATGTTTATCAGGTCTCAGGGGAGATTACTTATCTGAGAGCCCAGTGGGAACAAAGGAGGCTCCCCACAGCTCGCCATGCAGCCGGTCATGGTCAGTAGGGAATGGGTCTGTTCCCGTCAGCCCCAGACACGCCTGGGGATGGGCATGGAAAGTTCTGGATGTGGGATGTGGTTTAATGGCAATGAGAGCTTTCCTCGGGATCACAGAATCCCAGACTGGTTTGGGGTGGAAGGGACCTTAAAGCCCATCCAGTGCCACCCCTGCCATGGGCAGGGACACCTCCCACTGTCCCAGGCTGCTCCAAACCCCAATGTCCAGCCTGGCCTTGGACACTGCCAGGGATCCAGGGGCAGCCATCCCCACATTCACACCCACTCTCACAGTGGATTGTTACCAGCTCACTGGTTGTTTCACAGAACCATCTGAAGAGAAAACAGCATGTTTGGGGCACTGTCAGGCCATGGGCTCCTTTGCAGGAGCAATTTCAAACTCTGGAGATGAGCCACTGGCTCTTGTACCAAGTGCACAACCAAGAGGCTTCAGTGGCACCAAACACAGCGACCTCCAAGGCATTTTCAAATATTCCTGGCCCTAAAGCCTCAGAGGGAATTCTGCCTTCAGCTGGTGTCTAAATGCTGCTGAGATTTTAAAAGCATGCCTTGACTCTCAATGGCTGAGATATTTCTCGCAGGGTGGGACAGCAGCACATGGGACCTGCAGAGGACAGTGCAGGGGGACACAGAGCAGCTGTGGCTGCCCCTGGATCCCTGGCAGTGCCCAAGGCCAGGCTGGACAGGGCTTGGAGCAGCCTGGGCCAGTGGAAGGTGTCCCTGCCCATGGCAGGGAGTGGGATTGAATGATCTTTAAGGTCCTTTCCAACCCAAACCAGTCTGGGGTTCTGGGATTCCACGGCTGTGGGTTTGTGCACCCAGCCTGGCAGAGCAGCCCTCAGGTATTGAAATACTTCACCCAGTATTTGCCAGTGAAATAATTTAGTGTTTCATCTCCAATGCCATTTTTTGGACACAGAATTGAGCTCCATTTCTCTCTGAAGGAGGGGAAAGGGTGGAATAACCAGAGCCCATGGGATGGGAGCCCATCAGGGGACACAGGCGGAGATCTCTGTCTGATCTGGGCATCAGCAGAGCTCGGGGCACTGGGGCTCAGGAGAGCAGAGCCCTCGGGAGAGCAGAGCCCTCAGGAGATCACAGCCCTCAGGAGAGCAGAGCCCTCAGCTCCCTCCGTGGGTGAGGAAGGAAGAACAACACCTCCTTTTCCCAGTGAAAGCGAAGGGAATGAGGAGCCAAAGGGCAGGGGCTGTTATCGGGGTTGGAATACCAGGCAGAGCAGCCGCTGCCAGGGAGCACAATCTTATCTGCTGAGGAACGGGAGCTCAGCCCCTCCTGCTGAGGGAAAGCCACCCCGAGGGGTGTTCCCCACATTCCCGCTCCTCTTCCTCACCACAGGTGTGCACAGGGCACACAGAAACCCCAGGGCAGGCTGTCCCTGTCCCACGGGATGCTGACACCTTCATTGCCAACAACTCAGATGTCCCCAAATGCGAGGCGTGGGCACCTTGACTTCAGAGCAGCTCCCTGGACACTGCTCTGGGGCACCCAAATGCCCTGTGCCATCCATGGGAAGTCAGGAGTCCACAGCAGCTGCAGTTTCCCATCACCGAGGGCTGTTCCAGGCGTTCCTACATGAGGATCTGCTGGACTCTGCAGGTGTCACCCTGGGGTAGGGCCTGGTGACAAAGCACCGTGTCCAGCACTGCCCCTGACGTCACTGGGGGTGTCGGGCACTCACAGGAAGACATTCTGGCAGCCTGGCATGGGGAAAGCTTGGTCCCAGCAAATGGAACAGGTGGCAAAGGTGTCACCAAGCACAGGTCCCTGGGTATGTGTGAATCTCTCCTCTGGTGCCTCAGTTCTCAGCAAACCTCGGCTCAGAGGTGTAATTAATGAATTAATGACACTGTGGGGGGGCCTGTGTGCCCAGGGTGAGCTGTGGGTGTGGCATTTGTAGAATCAGAGAGTCTCAGAATGTCCTGAGCTGAAGGGACCCCCAAAGATCACCCAGTGCAGCCCCAGGCCCTGCACAGACACCCCAACAACCCCACCCTGGGCATCCCTGGCAGCGCTGCCCAAACGCCCCTGGAGCTCTGGCAGCCTCGGGGCCGTGCCCATTCCCTGGGGAGCCTGGGCAGTGCCCAGCACCCTCTGGGGGAAGAACTTTTCCCTGATCTCCAGCCTGAGCCTGCCCTGGCCCAGCTCCAGCCGTTCCCTGGGTGCTGTCCCTGTCCCAGGGAGCATCAGCTCCTTGTGTGGCATGTCCATGTTCAAACATGCTCAACCTCACATCCTGGTTGTTTGTGACATCCTTAAAAACAACATTTTGCATGTTTTCTTCAGCAGTATTTACATATTTAAATTACACTGGAAGCAAAACGCAATTTGCATCTCGAAAACAACATTCAGCGTGTCTGTCCTTCAGGACAGCCTTGGAAAACAAGGAGCTGCATCTCAGGCAGGACTCTCTTTGGAAAGGTATTTTCAAGTGTTTTTTGCCTTTCCTGGGCTCTGTGGGAGTTGCGGCAGCAGACTCCAGTCCCTTCTCTCCTGATGGCAAATCCGTCTCTTTCGGCACCGTTGGCTTCGGATTTCCAGATCCCAGTTGGAGGTGCCATCTGACACCATCTCACATTTGAATAGATCGATATTTTTAGTTGCTCATTCACACGTGTGACATCCAAAAGGGTGCTGGGAGCTGCTCAGAGCATTCTCTGAGGAGCACAGGGGGCAGAGTCCTGCCCCGGCGGGTGTTGCATCACACGAGGTGCTCAGAGAGACGCCTGGTCCTGTGTCTGCTCCTCAGGGGCAGGGGCAGCACAGGGTGGGACAGCCCTCCAGCAGAGCCCCAGATTTTCCCTCAGAGTGCAAAGGGAACAAGGTTGGAGCTGCCCAGCTGGGATGGGATGGGGTGGGCAGGGAGAACCTCCCCATGGAGGACACACCAGGAATTCAGGACATCCCTGTGTTGTCCCAAGTGTGCACAGAGCCTTCCTCTGACTGAGAGGGATCCTCTGGGGGAGCAGAGAGGGTGCAGATGGTGAGTTAATATTAATTCATTTACTTTCTCCTTGACATCTCTGACCCTGAGTGTTCCCTCTGTCTGCACCCGGCCAAGGCTGCAGTGCTGGGGCAGGGGACAGAGTTCGCCCTTTATGGCCCCGGCTTTGATCTTCCAGATGCTTTCTTTGAATGTCGTTTCCAGAAGAGAGTTTACAGCTGCCCTGAGCAGTTCCTGTCTGTCTGTGCTGCTGGAGGATTTGGCTCTTGGGTCCTCTGGGCTCGGCCAAAGGTCTCCTTTATGGCCTTACCTTTGAGCTCCCCAGTGAAATTACCTCATTGAGCCACTCAGCTGTTCCACAAGGCTGGGTCCTGCCTAGCACCTGGCTGGGATTCATTTCTGAGAGGCCCAGGGTTAGTCCAGCTCTCCCAAAAGGAGATTTTGCTCACTCTGGGGTCCATGGGCTGGTGCCAGACTCACTGCGTTGGCTCTGGCACCGGTGGCTGGGTGGGAAAGGGGCAGGGATGGTGCTGGTGCTCAGGCCAGACAGAGATGTTTTAAGAGCATTGATAAGAATAAACATCTGCCCAAACACAATCTTCCAGCCACAATTTTCACCCAGGGACCCCTGCTCATGCTCAGCCCCACAGCTCTGCCCCACAGTGGCACCACATCCGTGGTTTCCATCCAACCCCTCAACCACAGGTCAGCCCAAGGGGGACAGGAGCTGGACAAACAGCCCACGGAGGACATGTGCTTCCCATGCACCCCCTTTGCCCACGGAGAACTGAAAATTAAATTCTTTCAGACCCTGGATCCCAGATGAAAGAAAACCAGAGAAACCAGCCCAGCACTGGGACAGGTTGCACAGAACTGGTTTGGGTTTGCACCAGGCTTCACTCGTGTTTGTAGTTTTAGTGATGCTCCACTGGCTGCAAGGGCAGGATTCCAGACAACTGGCAGTGTTTGGAACAAAACTTTGAGGGATTCCTTTGTAGATGAGCCCTCCAGGTCTCTGTTCCTCTCAGAGTGGAAGAGAGGACTTGAACCGTGTCTCCTGGCACTGCTCATGTTTGTAATCCTAGAGCAAAGCACAGAATTAATTATTCTGTGTGCTCACACTGCAGGGCTGTCACTGCGACTCTGTCCCAACTCCGTTCACTGAGCAAATGGACAAGAGAAATTTTGGATACAGTTATTTGTAGGTTTTAATCTTCTTTTTATTTCTTTCTCCCTGAAAGCTGAATGAGGCGCTCACAGCCTGACCAGTGCCTGGCGTACAGGAACTGCCTCACAGAGTCATGGAATCACAGAGGGGTTTGGATTGGAGGAAAAACCATCTCATTCCACCCCCTGCCATGGGCAGGGTCACCTCCCACTGTCCCAGGCTGCTCCAAGCCCCGTCCAACCTGGCCTTGGACACTTCCAGGGATCCAGGGGCAGCCACAGCTGCTCTGGGCAACCACTTCCCAGATGACGAACTCTTATCACCTGGAGCCTCTGCACTATCAGGGCCAGGAGACCCCCCTGTGGCTGCAGCACTGATGGGGGCTCCAGGGCCAGAAATGAGGTTTCCTCTGGGAACTGGGGGTAGAAAGAGCTTCCAGAAGGTCCATATGGAGCCAGGGAATACTTTTGGTGGGCTGAGAATGAGCACATCCACTTTGCTTACACACAGCAGTGCCAGCCCCTGCTCTGGTGCTGTGACAACCTTCGACCTGGTGCTGTGACAGCCTTCGACCTGGTGCTGTGACCTTCAGGTTTTCCATGCTCCTCCTGGCACTGATGAAGTTTCACAGAATCACAGAATATCCTGAGCTGGAAGGACCCCCAAGGATCATCCAGTCCAAGCCCTGGCCCTGCACAGACATCCCAACAACCCCACCCTGCGCCAGTGCTTACACTGATTTCAGTCCCTCATTGAACGTGTGCTGGAGCACGGGAGGGTTCCCAGAGGTTCCTATTCCACACAAGGTGAGGAAGGAGCCATCCATTGTCCTGCTGGTTTATTTTTTATGGAAATAAAGGGCATTTTAGAAAGCTTTGTCTGTGACATTGAACCTGGAGCGTGCTCCCATACGGGCATCTGTGACTCTCCCTGACAAAGTTCCCCATTTCCTGTGCTCCGGTCGGGAATCTCGTGTGCCAGGCAGCACAGGACCTCAACGGGACATCAATCCAGCCAGCCTCGCGTGCTCTCAGCTTTGAGGAGGGCAAAACTCCACCAACATCTGCTATATTTTATTAAAGCGGTGCCGGAGAGCAGGGCACGAGGGAGGATTTCTCGGAGGGGGAGACATTTGTGGGCCAGCAGAGCTGATGGGAAGGGGGATGGCCAAGAGTGACAGAATGAGGTGTGGGCAGAATGTGAACTGCTCCAACCCCAGCTGGCCTCTGGGCAGGAGTGGGAATGCCTGGGACAGTGACGGGGACAGGGGGGACCGGGGCAGGGACAACACCTGGCAGGCCAGGAGAGCTCCTGCTGCCTCATCGCCACGTGCTCTGAAATCAGAAAAGGGCACCAGCTCCTCGTGACAGAAGTTTTAATGATTCTCTGGAAATGAAGACTCAGATGGGAGGGGAAGACACTTGGAGCAGTGCCCAAATGACTGATTTTGTTTGACTGCGGGCTCAGGACTCACGGCCAGCGCATGAAACACGACAGGAATGTCCTGGATCTGCCTTGCTCTGTGGTCTTGATGAGGACAGGCAGAGCCTCGTGACCTCATGAGGTGCTTTCCATCCCTCATTTCTGCGCCTCCGTGATGGAATGAGACAGGAGGCATTCAAAAGGCGTCTGAAGGGGAAAAGCTTTCCCATTACATCAATGAAAACTCCGACCCCAGAGGGAGAGGGGCCCAAGAGCCTGGAATCCAACCTGTCCTCGGAGCAGCTGATATTCCTCTCCCGTAACAAGCACAGCTGAGAGCTGACAGCCCGTGGCTGAGAGCAGGGGCTGCTTTGCTGTCAGCTCCAAGTGTTTCCAGAGCTTCTTGAACAGCTCCCATTGAAATGAAAACTCCTGACCAGCCCCAAGTGGAAGAATCTTTCATTTCTCCCCTTTCTTCTGCCAGGTCTCCTCTGTCCTGCCTTAGCACGAGGAAAGAGCCTGCACAAGAGCGAATTATTCATCCACTGGGACCTGCAAATCAAATTCTTTCACTCACAGTCCCTCCTGCTCTTGCTGTCCCTCAAGCGTCCAAGTGTCCACCCGGCCCCAGCCCTTGTGCCCAGCAGAGCCCCAAACTTTCTCAAACATCAGAAAGTAGTTTCTGCCCACAGAAAATTGTCTCACCACCACCTCTGTGAGGCCACCACAGCTGATCCCAGGCTTGCAGTGCAGGGACTGTGGGCACAGTTCATGGGAATGTGGGATAATTAATAATAAAATAATGGGAAGGGGACTTAGGGTGTCTCCAGCCCAATGTCCTGCTCAGGTGTTACATCCCATCCTCTTCCCTGCTGTCTCTGGCCATCTCTGTGCTCAGGGATCTCCAAAGGCTTGGTACAGGAATATTCCCCTTGGAACAGGGGATCCAACGTGTTTGCAGTTCCCAGAAACTTCCAGCCTGGCAAATCAGCAGCCCCTCTGGTAGCCTTCCCCTCTGCTTTCCAGGCTATGGCCCTTCCTCCTTAATTTTTTCCGTCTTTCAGGTGATTCTCCTCTGGTATCAGCCCTTGGCATGTCCCAGTGGAATGTCCCGTCCTTGTCCTGGTCTCCTTGTTCCCAGAACAAAAACCAGGTGAAGGAATTGTGGCTGAGGCGTGGAACCCCTGCTGCAGGGGCCACCTCCCTTGGTGGCATCGGGGCAAGGACCCTCCGCTTCCAAAACATCTCCCCCCACCCCACCAGAGGGTAAATTCCCCCCATCCCCGCTGCCCTTCCAGAGGGGAATCCGGGCACGGCGAATCCGTGCTGTTCCATGAGAGGGCAGTGTCGTATGAAAGCAAAGAGTCCCTGGAACCCGCAGGGATGGCTGGGCTGGAGGGGGAAAACGTCCCAGAAACTTGGGTAAGGATGGGTTCGGTCCTGCTCGTGGAGACTGCGGACATCCAGGATTTATGAGACGAGATCCTCTCTCCTTTATTTTTAAAAAGTCTGGCATGAAGCTGGAAATCTCTTTGGAACACTGGGGAAGATGGAAAGACAAAGAAAGGAGGTGACTATCCATGAAATTCCATGAATACTTTCATCCAGAGCAGGTTCTGAAGGACTCAGCTGAGTTCTTTTTGGAAATTCTCCCTCTCTCCAAGGTGCCTGAGCTTTGTACTCCCGGAGATGGGTCAGAGGGGACTCTTCCCACTCTGTTTTTCCCAGATCTCACTGAGGTTCCTGGGACATCATCCCACCTCCAGGAGACACCTGGATCTGCTGGCTGCTGGGAGCTGGAGCTGCAAAGGAAAATCTAGGGAGTCTTTCATCCCTGAGTGCCTCTGAGACAGAAAAGAACACCCCAACTGGCCACCTTCCCTCTCTGTGGAGCTCCAAGGAGGGTCACTGGTCTTCCCAGCAGGTCCTATCCCACAGCATCTCTCCCACAAACATTTTCCACTCTGCAGATGAGCCACAACTCCAGAGGTTGCTCCTCGAGAAGGTCACACCTCAAGCAGCAGCAGCACAGCTGGGGCTCAGCCTGAGTTTCTCTGCTTTCTCTCCTCCACCAAGAGGCCACGGGGCCTGTTCCTTGTGGCCAAAGAAGCCACAGGGCCTGTTCTTTGTGGATAAAGAAGCCACGGGCCCCGTTCCTTGTGGCCAAAGAAGCCACGGGGCCTGTTCCTTGTGGCTAAAGAAGGTGCAGGACCTGTTCCTTGTGGCCAAAGAAGGCCCAGGACCTGTTCTTTATGGCTGAAGAAGCCACGGGGCCTGTTCCTTGTGGCCAAAGAAGCCATGGGGCCCATTCCTTGTGGCTAAAGAAGGCCCAGGACCTGTTCCTTGTGGCCAAAGAAGCCATGGGGCCTGTTCCTTGTGGCTAAAGAAGGCCCAGGACCTGTTCCTTGTGGCCAAAGAAGCCACGGGGCCTGTTCCTTGTGGCTAAAGAAGCCACAGGACCTGTTCCTTGNCACGGGGCCTGTTCCTTGTGCCTAAAGAAGCCACGGGACCTGTTCCTTATGGCCAAAGAAGGCCCAGGGCCTGTTCCTTGTGGCCAAAAAAGCCACGGGGCCTGTTCCTTATGGCCAAAGAAGCCACGAGGCCTGTTCCTTGTGGCCAAAGAAGGCCCAGGACCTGTTCCTTATGGCCAAAAAAGCCACGGGGCCTGTCACACTGGTGAGAGAAGATCCCAGATGAAGGAGAGGAAGGGATTCTGTGTCTCCTGACTCCATCTTTGCTCTGAATGTGCAAGAAAAGAGGATTTTCCTCTATCCTGCCACAGTTTTCTGGAGAGGGGAGATACCCTCTCCTGAGGGACACAGGACCTTCCTCCTCCCTCCCCACTCATGGCAGAGCAAAGGGCGAACCACAAACCCTCTGCTGAGCCACAAACAGCCACAGGAGAAGCACAGGGACATCTCTGCTCCTTCAGCTGCTCCTGCTGTGGCCTCATGATTTTGAAGACTCTCCCAGCCCCTGTTGTGTCTCAGGTGACTTCAGCTGATGCCTCACGTTCCCCGTCTTACAAAAACAAAGTTTTTATCATCTCACACCTTAAAAAGAGCCCTGAATCCTGGAGGGAAGTGGCACAGAAGGGGCAGGTGCCATCCCCGTGCCTACAGAGCTTCCCATTTAATCACCCAGCCTTGGATTTAATCCCATGAGCATTGGATGCCTTTGGAGATGTCCCCAGAAGCCTCTGCTGACCACTGCCCGTCCAATGTGGTTATGGAACTCGATTGGCCTCTCTGCTTTCAGCTGCCCCGGGGGCACTGGTTGATGATGGAAAATCCATGCCAGCAAGAGGGCAGGGAGGGGCAGGCACAGGGTCACCCCCAGCAGGGAGGCTCGGAATTGTCCCATCGTTTTGAGGTCACTCCAGGAAAAATCACATCAACAAAACCAGCGACAACTCCCAGGTTTTGCAGTGCCACCCAGCCTCCCCTCCTTTTTTACTTCTCCTGTTGCTTCTCTAAAGATGGTTTGTCACCTATTACACACACACTGCTCCACAATTTCCCTGGACCTTCAGGTCTTTGGAGAGTCTTTCCCACAGGATCTTTCCTCTGCCCCAGAGCCCCGCTGGGAATTGCCTCTGCCAGGGTTGAGCATGGCCAGGGGTTGGGTTCTCGTGCCAAGGTTCTCCCACATCATCAAACACAATTTTTTTATGATTCTGCTGAACCAGTTGCCCAACAATGCTGGAGGGATCCCAAGGCTATTAAGATCTTATGTCATGGGTCTCTGGAACTGCAACCAGCACCAGTTGTTTCCAATCAACACTGCTGGGGTAGATCTTCGAAAGATTTATTTTTCAAGTAACTCTGAGGCACTTTCCAGTGGCATCTCCCATCTGAGGAGGTTCAGCTAACAGCAAACCCCAAAGCTTGGTCTTTTTAAGGTTGGTTGGGGTGGTTGGGGATGCGTTAGAGTGTGCAATTCGAATTTCCAGTGGCTGGAGGTCAAAATCAAAGTTAGGAATCACCGGGAAGGAGTGAACAGTGAGGCTGATCAACCACTGCCAGAAATCCCTTGCTGTCACACTCAAACACGAAGGCCCATGGACTGTCCCAGGTGATCCCATTCCTTCTGGCTGAGCAGGACTCTTTTGTGGAAGCACCTCCTAATCTTGGTTTCACGTTAAGTAATCGTTTCCCCACGTGCTGCCCACAGGATGCTCCGCTGTGACACATAACCACAGGATTATGAACGCACCGGATTTGCCAGCACCTAAACCCCAGATTGGCAGCAAACCCCAAACACACGCAGCACGTTACCTGGCCTGTATGCCCAGCTGTGGGCTGGAGGAGGCTGAGATTCCTGCAGGAAAGGATGGAAAGTGTCCACACCTGGCTGGGTGATCGTTACAGCCCCAGCCACACAAGCAGCAGAGGCAGTGTGGCAGCAGCACAGCTCCTGGGGCAGTGCTGCACCTCCAGGGCAGGAAATGAGGACAGCAGGGGGCATGGGGTCATTGGGGAGCCACCTTTGACAGCTGTCACTGAGGGACTCTGAAACCCTTTTCATTCTCCATGTGTGTGCCAAAGCAGGGAGCCAGCAGCGAGTCTGGAGTCCCTGTCAACATCGGTGCTGAGCTCAGAGGTTTCCTCAAAGCTTTCGATCTGTTGTAGCTGGGCTTTCCCTTGGGATCTGAGCTTAGGATCCTGAAGCCACAGAACACCCTGAGCTGATGGGACCCACAGGGATCATCCGGCCCAGCCCCTGGCCCTGCCCAGACACCCCAACAACCCCACCCTGGGCATCCCTGGCAGCGCTGCCCAAACGCCCCTGGAGCTCTGGCAGCCTCAGGGCTGTGCCCATTCCCTGGGGAGCCTGGGCAGTGCCCAGCACCCTCTGGGGGAAGAACTTTTCCCTGATCTCCAGCCTGAGCCTGCCCTGGCCCAGCTCCAGCCGTTCCCTGGCTGCTGTCCCTGTCCCAGGAGCAGAGATCGGAGCTGCCCCTCGGGAGGAGCTGCAGCCCCCGCTGAGCTCTGACCTCGGTGTCCTCTGCTCCAGCTGGACACACCAAGTGCCCTCAGCTGCTCCAGACCCTTCATCACCCTCCTGTCCCTCCAGCCCAGTTGCCTCTCAAGCTTCGGTTTCCCTTTCTCTTGGGCAGTTCTGTGCAGGAATCGGAGGTCCAGGGCCGTGCCTCGGTCTCTCCCCGTGCTCAGGTGCGTTTTTCAGCCGTGACTCAGAGCTCAGGGCCCTGCTCATCTCTCATAAAGCTGGGTGACTTCATCATACCTTCCCTGTGAACTCATGCTGCTGCACCTTCCCTCCTGGCTACCCCAGCCAGCATTCCTGGGCACTCACGTCCCTTCCAGCAGCCTCCTGGCACAGCCACCCCTCGGCAGCGGGATGCTGAGAGGAGCCACTGGGTGCTACTGGAGTAACACACGTGTGCCCAGAGCTGCCTCTGCCTGCTCTCTGCAGGAGTGGCTCCCCTCTAAGAGATCCCAAACCTGCTCCTTGAGGAGCTCTGCTTGCAGGCCAGGCTCCCTCCTGGACTCAGCTGCCTCTGCCTCACCAAAATTTTCCTTGGCAGCTCAGCAAGAGCTGCCTGAAGGAGTCAGTTCAGCCTGGCAGAGGTCCAGCCTGCCCCTGAAGTGCCTCCTCAGCCGGTGGGAGTGCCAGGGTCCATCCTGCTCCAGCTGCAGGAAGGGAGATGGAACCAGGCTCTGCCACATCTGTGCTTGCTCAGGAGAGGAGAGGAATCCTCCAGCATGAGAGTCTGGTCTGAAAATAGGATCAAGGAAGCTTTAGCAGGAGGAGTTTTTAATAATTTAAATGATTATTAACTAATTTTAATAGAAGGCGTTTTTAATAATTGAAAATAAACCTACGCTCAGGCAAGTGAGAATGAGAGCATTCCCCTGTTCACCGAGTGTGGCCGCCTCCTTTGGGCACACCAGGGGAGGGTCAGGCTGGATGTTAGAGAAAATTTATCCACTGGAAGAGTGGCTAAGAACTGGAACAGGCACTGGTGGAGTCACCAGCTCTGGAAGTGTTCAGAAAGTGAACAGATGTGGCACTTCATGATGTGGTTTGGATGCTGGGGCGTTTGGTTGAAGGTTGGGCTTGATGATCTTGGAGGTCTTTTCCAACTTTAACAAATCTGACACTTAGCCTGCCTCTCTTAAATCCATCCCTCATCCTGCACTCATCCCCATCTCCCCCTGCCCCACAGCCTGGTTATATTTTCAATACAAAAACCAGGGCGTGAAAGCTCCTATTCTCCAGGGGTGAGTGTGGCTGGGAGATAACGACAGCGTGGGGACAAAAGGAATTGTCCTGATAACGAATCATTGTCTCTTTGTGCACCACAGAGCTGGGCTGAATCGCTGAGGAGAGCATGGCTTGCCTGGACGTGGGGAGGGGTTTGCCCGTGTTCCCTCCCAGTTCTCCCAGTGAGCCACTGGGCAGTGGAGAATGCGAGTCAGGGGGTCTCAGAGCCCTTGGCAGAGGGGGCTCACAGGGACTCACTCAGGAGCAGTTTTTTCCCTGATTTTTATTGAATGGTGGAGAGACAAGGGATGAAATGATGCAGGTGATTAAAGATTGTAACTGGTGTTTCCAAAAGGCCTGAGCTGGAGGCCTGTGTCTGACAGTGCCATTCCTAGAAATGGAGTAATTCTTCTTTGTTTTGGTTTTTTTGGGGTTGGTTCATTTTGTTTTAGGTTTTTTGTTTGTTTCAGATCAGTGCAGAGTGACAATGGGAGTAAGAACACCATGCAAGAGGTCTGAGGGACACTTCTCCTACAAGTTCTCCCTGTAAATACTCCTGTAGTGGCAGAAATAAACACTGCTCCTTACTGGAAATAAATCTATTTCTCCACACACCTCCCCAAATAAGAAAGTTCCTGTTATAAGACTGAATTTTTCTCCCCACTTCACTCCCACAGGAGCCCCCACACCCTCACAACAATTATTAGATAAAGAGCAGAACTTTCCCAGGCCAGGTTGGACGGGGCTTGGAGCACCCTGGGACAGTGGGAGGTGTCCCTGCCCATGGCAGGAGTGACCCTGGATGGGCTTTAAGGTCCCTCCCCACCCAAACCATTCCATGATTCCATGAAAAATTCCATGGAAATTAAATTTTCCTTTCTTTGATTCTGGAGATGCTTTCAGAACTTGGCCGTATTATGGCTTTTGACTCAAACATTGCTTTTTCTCCCATTGTCTCTACCTTCCTTTGACATCAATTTTTTAAAAACATGTAGATCATGCCATAGACAGTCATTGTTATTTCTTCTTTATTCATCATTAATGAATCATTTACCTCTGGTTGCAAACTTCTCCAATGATTAAATGAGTGTTTCTGCAAAAAACATCTTCCTTGATTGAGAAGTTTTGGGGTTCAGTGGTTTCAGCGAGCTTCTCTTGCAGAAGTGCCTGATTTCATTCCCAGCTTTCTGTACCCATTTATCCTTTCCAGTCAACCCCCCCCATTCATCCTCCTGGGCTGCATCGATGGAACTCTGACCAGCAAGTGAGGGGGGATTCTGCCCCTCTGCCCCGCTCAGGTGATTCCCCATCTGCAAAGCTGCCCCCAGCCCTGGGGATTCCAACATCAGGAGGCCCTGGAGCTGCTGGAGAGAGTCCAGAGGAGGCCTCGGAGCTGCTCCAGGGCTGGAGCCCCTCTGGAGCCAGGCTGGGAGAGCTGGGGGTGCTCCCCTGGAGAGGAGAAGGCTCCAGGGAGAGCTCAGAGCCCCTTGCAGGGCCTCAAGGGGCTCCAGGAGAGCTGGAGAGGGACTGGGGCCAAGGCCTGGAGGGACAGGACAAAGAGGGATGGCTTTAAAGCTGAAGGAAGGTAGATTTAGATCAGATATTAGGAAGAAATTATTTGCTAAGAGACAACTATCACACGTTTTCCAGAGAAGCTGTGGATGCCCATGGATCCCTGGCAGTGTCCAAGGCCAGGCTGGAAGGGGCTGGGAGCAGCCTGGGACAGTGGGAGGGGTCCCTGCCCATGGCAGGGGTGGAACAGGATGAGCTTTAAGGTCCCTTACAGCCCAAACCACTCTGTGTTTTTTATGATTTTAGAGGGAGCATTTTTTAGGTCACTGACTTGTTCCTCAGGGTGCCCTCACGGCTCTGGGAAGGGTCAGCCCAAATTCTGGTGTGCAGCACTCAAAAAAAAAGGGAAAAGAACCAAACCAGTGCCCCCAGTGTGAGTTTACAAACTGTCACTGGCCCCTAATCAATGGACAACTGGTGATTAATTCCTCTTTATCCCTCTGAGGGCATCCAGGGCTGTGTTACAGATCCTTGGCAAGGATCTCTTTTGTGTTAGCACATTATCATAGGTTATTTTGAAAACTAATGGTATTTCACAACCAGTTCCACGAGACCTCCAGCATCAGCCATTCCTTTGGAGTCAAATCTGCTCCATCCTACATTTGTGCAGGAAAATCTGGCTCGTCCCAAAGGATTGCCTAAAAATATTCCTGCTTTGGTACTGCTGGGAACTGTCACCAGCTGATTGCTGAATGGGAATGTTGAACTCTGGTGAGGGGAAAAGCCTCCCCGGGTCAGCAATGGGAGAGGAGAAGGATGCACTGGCCACAGTTCCTCAGTGTTCATCAGGAAATCATCAGCACTTGGGTTAAGGGCTTTAAATTCCAAGGGCAGGTTGCAAAACCCACCCGGCTCTGGCAGCAGAGAGGCCTGAGCCTTTAGCTCAGGAAATAATGGACAAAGGGAGGCTGGCTGGTAAAAATAGGATGGGGACAAAGCGCGCCTGAAGCTGCGGTGGCATTATGTAACCCATCAATAAATTGAACCCTGGCGCATGGGAAGGGCGATGAAGGGGACAGGGGGACAAGCTTTGCACACAGCTCTGCCTGCTGCTGTGCAACCAGGAGCGAGCAGCACCACAGAGAGCAGAGCTAAAGCTTGTTTTGCCCCAGTCATTCGGGAGAAAATGTCCTTTTAAGGGTGGATCTGGTGAAAACACCCTGGAGTGTGCGTGAGGGAACTTGTCTGTGCCCTCGGAGGCTGCCAGGGCTGGGGCTGGGGCCGGTGTTCTCTGCCAGGCTCCAGCTCCGAGGGGTGCAGGAGGGCAGGAAGGCTGTGATCGGGGAATGTGCACCAGCACCGCAGGTTTGGCCCGGGAATTCCTCAGTATTCCCTTTTTCCTGTGTGTGAAAGGGCTGGAAGTGCACCTGAGCTGAGATTGGGGCTCGCCTGCCTTCCCCACACAGGGCAGCACAGAGGCTCTGCCCTGGCTCATGCACACCCTGCTTCTCGCTGCATTTCTGCTGGCTGTGACAATCCCGGTCCCAGGAGCAACAATAATCCCATTAAAAAGCTGGCTGGGATCATTCCTGTGACGCAAAAGTCACTCTCATCACCTCTGAAGTGCTGTGCACGTGCAGCTGGCTCTGCTGGGGTGGCACAGAGCTCTGCCTGGGCAAGGAGCCTGCTGGAAAAGGGACTCCCCGGGTCACAGCCACACTGCACAGGCAGCTCACGCCCTGTGGGACTGCCCTGGGCTGTGCAGGGCAGCGGGGAAGGGGCTGGGGAAGGCAGGACCTGCTTTAGCCCTGTTCAGAGAGAATCCCAGTGTCCCCTTCTGACATGAAGAAATTCCTCCCTGTGAGGGTGGGGAGGCCCTGGCACAGGGGGCCCAGAGAAGCTGTGGCTGCCCCCGGATCCCTGGCAGTGCCCAAGGCCAGGTTGGACAGGGCTTGGAGCAGCCTGGGACAGTGGGAGGTGTCCCTGCCCATGGCAGGGGTGGGATGGGATGGGCTTTAGGGTCCCTTTCCACCCAAACTATTCCAGGATTCTGGGATTTTGGGATTTTCTTGAATGGGCCAGGGTTAATTGTATTTTCAATGTGTTTCTCCCATAAGTCATTCTTCAGCAGATTTGCCTGTGTTCCCAAACTTTGGCCCCAGGAGTTGCTTTCTTTGCTGTTAACCTTTGAATAAACTGAGCTCTACCTGATCCCAGCCCTCAGGGTCAATCTGCAGCCAAGACGAAATTTCCCAATTTTAAGGATATTTGGGACAGCCCTTTTCCCTTTGCCTGCAGGATGCAAGCCAAGATCATATAACCATGGAATCCCAGAATCCCAGCATGGTTTGGGTTGGAAGGGACCTTAAACCCCATCCAGTGCCCCCCCCTGCCATGGGCAGGGACACCTTCCACTGTCCCAGGCTGCTCCAAGCCCTGTCCAGCCTGGCCTTGGACACTGCCAGGGATCCAGGGGCAGCCACAGCTTCTCTGGGCACCCTGTGCCAGGGCCTCCCCACCCTCCTAGGGAGATGTAGAGAGCAGACAGGGACTGTCAGCCCCTCATGGGGACAGGATGGGTGACAAATGCCATGTGATGCTCAGGGGGATGGGGAGGTGCTCATTCACACTCTGGGCCAGCACCTGGTGTTGGACACAGGGCTCTGTTTGAACAGGTCACTGTTTGTCACAGCCTGGGAAAGGCAGGATCCCAGTGGAAAGGCAGGATCCCACTGAAAGGCAGGATACCAGTGGAAAGGAGGGATTCCACTGAAAGGCAGGATCCCACTGAAATTCTGGACCCCACACTGGATCAAACCTCTCCTGCGCAGACCCAGAGCTCTGACAGGCACCCAGTGGTGCTTAAAGTCAGCAGGAACGTTTTCCCTTCCACCTATTTTATGGGAACAAGGAATGAGGGTTAAAAGTACGAAATTTTATCAAGCAAAGGGCTCAGCCTCTGAGGATTCACCAAGGAAATTCTCTGCCTTGGATCCCCCCGTGCCTGTCGGCAGGCACTGCTCACAGAACACGGCTGGAAGTGCTTCTGATAGGGAACACAGCCCCCCACACTGCACAAAGTGATCCAGGCCAATTCCTGTCAGCACAGACACCTTCCTTGATGGGGAAGGAAAAAAAAAACCCAGATCCTGACTTAGAGTGTAAAGATAAAATGAAATTGCTCAACAGAGAGAAGAAAATCACTCTCAAAACGGAACCTTTTTATTCCCTTCTTTTTTTCCCTCTGCACTTATTACTCAATGCCAAAAGGCTCTCTTTGAATTGTCCGATGTGTTTTGAGGAATCCTCCTCACTCCCATCCTGGGAAATGACTTATTCATCATGCCGGGCCTCGGAATAAATTGGATTCCTCCTTGCAGTTAACGGTGTGGATTGACACAACGTGCAGAGCTACGGCAGCCTGGTGAGCATTTTCAGCCTCAGCCTCCCGTTTGCTCCCATTTCTGATCTGTCAGTTTATTAACATCAGTCAAGTGATTCCTTTTACAGCCCAGGGAATGCTCTTCTCACTGAAGGAACTCCACCAGCAGTGAGCACCACGTGCAGTGTCAGCTGCACTGAATTTGTCAGCACTGAAAGGGCACCTGGGGATTTGTGTTCTGGACAAGGCTGGGGAAGTTTTTCCTTGGAAGCACTTTGCCTCAAAGGAATGAACCCCAAACTTCCCCTGTCACAGGATCAGAGTCACAGAACATCCTGAGCTGGGAGGGATCCACAAGGACCATCAGAGTCCCCACGACAGGATGGGAGCAGGGCTATTTCTGAGCTCGCACATCAGCTGGGAGCATCTTGGGGAGCAACAGCCAGGGTTTGGCCAAGATTTCCATGCAAGACTGGAAGGCCCATGTTTGGTTGCCTAACCTGAGATTTTTCACAGCAAACAAGTTTCCCACAGGCAGCTGAGGAGCACTTCCCAGAAATAATGCATCCCAGGCACCTCGTGGCCAGGGAACTCGGCTGCAGACGTGGGTGGCTGGAGAAGAGCCTTTTCCACAAGGAGCAACAGCTGTGGAATCCACTTCCTCCGTCAGGCAGCGGAGCAGACTCTGTGAAATTCAGACAGGAATGTGCTGCTTTGAGGACACGGCCCAGGCCTGTCTCAGGTTCCTGCTCGAGGTGGGGTCTGGGCACAGCGGCTGAGTCTGTGACACGTCCTGGTTCAGTGGGCAGGAGAACTCCAGTTTCAGGATTTCGGGAGTGAAACTGCTGAAGTTTTTATGAAACTGGCAGTGCAATCCCAGGGATGTCACCATTTTCAGTGGTTGGATCTATCAGGTCCCTCTGGCCTGAACCTGAACCACCAGGTTCAAAGGAGGCAGTCAGGCCAGTGGTGATGAAGAAAAAATTGACAGTAAATAAGAAAGGCTTGGAAAAAGAAAACGGGTGCAGAATTAAAGACAGACCTGGCTCCTGCTGGCCTCTCCCAGTGCTCTCAGGTGATCCATCTTGGCCTGGAAATTTGCAGGCCTTGGGATCTTGACCCAGCTGAGGGTTGTCACCATAGCCGGTGTCCTGTCACCATGACCAGAGCTCTCCTGGGTCCCCCTGTGTTTGTTGGCTGCAGCCCCCCAGCTCCCAGGGTGGGTATTTGATACTGGAGAGCCCTTGGTGGCCTTGCTGGAGCCACTGGTCACCTTCCAGACACAGGTGGCTGCAGTGAAGTTCTCGTAAAGGAAGGGCAGGGCGGACATCACAGCTCCCCAGATGTCCATGAAACGAGGTCCAGGCAGGGAATAATGGATGACGTGAGCTCATTAGGGTGGGTGAATCCGGGAGATGGGAACGGGGTGTGCAGCACGGGCAAAGATCAGGGTGCAGTTACCAGAGAAAAGCCTGGCAAGTTCAGGGGGATCGGAAAACCTCCTGCACATTTTCCTCCAAGTGAGGCCTGTTCTCCATTTGCTCCATCAAGAACTGAACATCAGCCCCAATTCTTCTTTCCATGAACAGCAACTTCTTGTCGGTTCAGCTCCTGCGCTCTTTCCCCACCAGAAGTGCTGGGTAAGGCTTTGGAGCCAGGGAGCATCCAGGCAGTGCAGGAACTGTTCCCTTGTGGCACAGCTGAGGTTGGGATGTTCATCGCACAGGGAGAAGAACAAATCCCAGGTCCTGCTTCAAATGAAGCTCAGCTGGGACTTGACCTGGAAGTGCCTTTGCTAACGCCGAAACCTTGGCGTTATTTTGGGTTGACCAATCCCCTCACCCCCTCCAGGAGACACCATCCTGGGCCTAAGAGACCTTTGTTGACAAGCAAATGCTTCGACAGCAGCAGCTCCTCCTGTGAGGAACCCCACTTGCTCCCAGTCCACACCCAGATGAGTGTGCAGACAAAGGAAATGCCATCTCCTCTGACAGAGAGGACAACGAGATGAGGCCAGAGCAGAGGTGGTGGTCCTGACCCCCAGATGCTTCCTCAGTTGCTCAACCAGAGGTCAACCGTTTATGGGAAGGCTTCAAAGCACGGCCACGGATGCTGAGCATTCAGGAGATGCTTTAATGCCCTCCTCCTGAATTATCTGTGATGAGCACTTCGGGACAATCCTCGTATTTCTCTGCTTTTGTGGGCTCCATAACTCACAGAACAGCTCTGCCTGGCTGCTGGGGGCAGTTACCCGGGAGCCCCAGGGGTGACAGGATAACTGTGATTAAAATTTAATTGTTGGGGGCATTCATTGCTCTGGCTGCCCCTTTTGTGCTCCAAAGGTGCTTTTCTTGAAGGGCTTGGAACACAAGCCCTATGAAGAACGGCTGAGGGAGCTGGGGTTGTTTAGCCTGGAAAAAAAGAGGCTCAGGAGAGACCTGATCACACTCTACAAATCCCTGAGAAGAGGTTGTAGCCAGGTGGGGGTCGGGCTCTTCTCCCAGGCAACGACTGACAGAACAAGAGGACACAACCTTGAGCTGCGCCAAGGGAAATTTAGGTTGGACGTCAGAAAAAAATTCTTCACAGAAAGAGTGACTGGGCACTGGGATGGTCTGCCCAGGGAGGTGGCGGAGTCACCGTCCCTGGAGGGGTTTAACAAAGCCTGGACGTGGCACTCAGTGCCGTGGTTTACTTGATGAGGAGGTGTTGGGTCATAGGCTGGACCTGATGATCTCAAAGGTCTTTCCATCCTAGTTCATTCTGTGATTCTGTGATTCTTGCAGCAGTTCTGGGCAGGGAGGTGAGGGGAGAGGCCGTGGTGTTTCCTCCCCTTGGAACAAGGCACATCCCGCAGGGGTGGCTGTGGAGATTCCTGCTGCCAGGCAGCAGAGGAAGGAAGGCTCGGTGGCTGTGGGGTGGGAGTACAACAGTCCCAGCACAGCTCGGCCTCGCTCCCCAAGTGTCTCCTCTCCTCACCGAGCAGCAGCTCCCCAGGGCTCCCTCTGCCCTTGTCAGGACATCGACGCTGCCAGAAAGCACCCTCCCCATGGCTGCTGAGCAGCCCTTCCAGACACTCCTCTGATAATGAGAGACAGATCA
Organism: Mohoua ochrocephala; assembly: GCA_013398855.1. Lineage (NCBI taxonomy): Eukaryota > Metazoa > Chordata > Aves > Passeriformes > Acanthizidae > Mohoua > Mohoua ochrocephala. The sequence goes on along the minus strand of VZTA01008584.1, from coordinate 96,321 downwards.
TGAACACATCTGGCATCAACAAAGCCCCCAAACAGCGTCCCCTTTGTCTGCAGCCCCGCCATCCTGGCAGGGAGCACCGCGGTGACTCCTCCGAGGCAGCTGCCGAGTGGCTCTGATTAATTGTTTTGGGCAGGTGCCACGGGCAAGGGAGAGCTGTGCTGCCCCTGGTCACTGCGCCGCTGTCCCCAGCCAGCCTGTCTGGCAGGAGAGAGGAGCTGAGGGCTGGCAGAGCCATCCCCAGCCGTCACTGCTCGCTGCCCTGTGCCACGGGCACTCCTCTGGTCAGGGGGGGCTGCTCCAGGAGTTCACACTGGGAGCCGGAGCTCCTGCCGGGGACAAACCTCTGTCATTCCAGCTCTGCAAGCCTGGGGCACCTTGGTTTAAAGCAGGGGTGGAAAGGCCAGAGAGGTGGAAAGTGTAGATCAAGAGCTGAGCTGTGGCTGCAGACACCCCCCAGGCTGTGCCATGGGCACGTTTGAATTCCAGAGCCCCAGGAACAGATGACAAGGAAGAAAGCCACCTTTGCTTCCCATTTTCACTCTGCTGATGGCAGCTGCATCACCTGGTCACTCACTGCTCCCAGAGCAGCCCACGGGGATGTCTGGGATGAGCTCTCAAACAGCCTGAGAAAGATGGGGAAAGTGTGGAAGGGTGGAGAACAGGCAGTGCAAATCCTTCCTGTTAGAAAGCAGCTGCTCCTCTTCCCATTAAACCAGTCCCAAACTGGAGCCTCCAACCCCACTTCCCTGCAGGGACTGGTGCTTCATCTCCTCTCCAGACCTGGCCCTGCTCGGGAGTGGGAATTGAAGGGGCTGCTTTATGCCTTGTTTCGATCCTGGCCCCAGGCAGGAGCTCGACCCCAGGTTCGCTTTTCAGCCCTGGGGAGTTCAGGCCTCGCCTTTATCAGAGGAGCAGCAGGAAAGGGGCAAATCCTGTTCTGGTGTGAGCAGCACTGTGAGCCTGGGAATGCCCTGGGGAGGCCACTCCTCCACTTCTGGGATCGGCTCTGGGCCCCTCAGGACAAGGAAGACCCTGAAGGGCTGGAGCGAGTCCAGGGAAGGGAACGGAGCTGGGAAGGGGCACTGGATGGATTATAAGGTCCCTCCCAACCCAAACCATTCTGTAATTCTGTGATTCTCTAAATCACAGACTGGCTCAGGTTGGAAGGACCCACTGGAGACCCTCTAGTCCAACCTCCCTGCTCAAGCAGCGTCCCCAGAACACATCACCCAGGGTCCCATCGTGGGACCCTCACTGTTGGTGACGTGCCCTGCTCCCCTCTGCCTGTCCTGGTGGCTCCAGGACGGGCTGTGCCCTCTGCTCTTTGGATGTTCCTCTCCTGGCCCTGGAGCAGAGCTGTCTCTGCCTGCCTCAGTCCCTCGCTGGGCAGGTCCTGGGTCTTGGCGTGGCACCCCCAGCCCTGGGNNNAGAAGGACACGGAGGGGCTGGAGCGAGTCCAGGGAAGGGAACGGAGCTGGGGAAGGGGCTGGAGAATTCCTGAGGGAGCTGGGAAAGGGGCTCAGGCTGGAGCAAAGGAGGCTCAGGGGGGACCTTGTGGCTCTGCACAAGTCCCTGACAGGAGGGGGCAGCCGGGGGGGGGTCGGGCTCTGCTGGCAGGGAACAGGGACAGGAGGAGAGGGAACGGCCTCAGGCTGGGCCAGGGGAGGTTTAAATTGGGTCTCAGGGAAAATTTCTTCACTGAAAGGGCTGTCCTGTTCCAGGGCAGTGGTGGAATGACCATTCCTGGAGGGGTTTTAAAGCCACGGGGATGTGGCACTTGGAAACATGGTCAGCGGGACACTGGCAGTGCTGGGAGATGGTTGGACTCGATGATCTTTAAGGCCCTTTCCAACCTCAGTGATTCTGTGACTTTGTGCATCAAACTCTGACCAGCCTGGACAACCTCTGGCCTAGGTTAATACCAGAACTAAGGAATAAACTTTGCAAGCACCTGCTAATCCCTTCCAGGTGTTCATGGAGAATTAGGTGGGAGCCCAGCATTGTCAGGGGCCACAGGAACCTCAGCAGGACCTGAAGGACAGAGCAGAGAGCCAGGCTGGGTCACTGGGGGTCCCCTGGGGACAGTGGGGGCTCCCCCAGCCTTCAAAAACGGGGGAAATTTGCCGTGAAAAATGAGGAGACAGAGCTCTCCTCAGGGAGGTGCAGCAGGAGAAGTGAAGGAACAAACAGCACATCAACATCACTTTGAGATCCTGCTGGAATGAGAGAGCCAAGGAGTGTTTTGGATGCAGCCAAGGAGCCCCCAGGCCACCAGGGAATTGTTGTTATCCTACCACTGCAAGGAGCCCATGAGCTCACTTCAGTTTTTCCTTCGAAACACAAGTTTAAAGCAAAAATCTTCCACTTGGAGAAAAACACTGAGTGTAAAATGTCAGGTTTTGCTCTATTACCTCAACACAGAAAGTTTAATAAAGTAATTTTTTCCAAAATTATGTATTTTTATTGAAAAAAAAATCTTGGACATCATTATTAACAGATTTTTCAAGCTAAAATAGACTCGGAGAAATGAGATTTTTGTCAGATTCCATATGTTTTCCAGATTCCACTTTCAACTACACATAGAGAATAAAATAAGTTAAACTTCCCCAAATCTTAGCATTCACCTGGAATGAGTTGCTGTCTTTTAAGCCACGTGGACAAGGAACTGTGTCCCAGAGCTTCCACCCCAAGGTGCACATCCAAAGGAACGAAATCCGTAATCACGGAGGATTCCGAACGCTAAATGACATCCAGAGGATGAAACTCCAGAGCTCCAGTTCCCATGGGAAGGACAAGAAGCTGGTGTGGAGTAAAGGACCACTCCAGACATCCTGGAATGAGATGTGCCTCTCCTGGGAGCAGAGATGAGCTGTGGTTTCTCTGGGCTGAGCTCATTTTTTTGTGTCTGAGGAATTTCCTACGGTTTCCTCTGAGCCCAGATGAATCCCAGAGGCTGATTTCGGAGGCCGGGAGGGGCAGCCTGGGTTTTCCTGGACACCTCCCTCACTCCAGAGGCCAAAGCAGCGTTTCCCAGGGCTGGAATCCCTCAGGGAAGGCCACACCACGTTATCCATGGCCAAGTGAGCCTGCAGGGAGCCAGGTGTGACCACGAGAGCTCGGCTGTCCCTCTGTGGCTGCAGAGCTTGGGGACCTGTCACTGCTCATTAACTCCTAATTTGTGTAGCTCAGAGGGGCCACTCCATCCCGAGCAAGCTGGGTGCATCCCTGGGGCTGGAACTGTCGGTGAGAGGGACCCCACTGGGATTTACAGCAGCCCTGGGGCTGAGCTGTCACTGAGCAGGGACTCGGTGCCACCACCAGTCCCTGTCCAGGCTGGTTTGTGCCACCGAACTGTGCAGCCCCACACTGGTCCCACGCAGGGCTCTGCACACGCGGCTCTGAGGTCTGGGCTTTGCTGGCTTCAAGCAGAAATAAAGCTTGGTATGATGGGTATTTAATTGCTTTTAATTAATTTTTTGGGTTGTTTGCTGAAGTATTTGTCCAGGTTGTTGTCCAGTGGCTGAAGTTGCCCAGAGCAGCTGTGGCTGCCCCTGGATCCCTGGAAGTGTCCAAGGCCAGGCTGGATGGGGCTTGGAGCAGCCTGGGACAGTGGGAGGTGTCCCTGGATGGCACTGAATGAGCTTTAAGGCCCCTTCCCTTCCCTTCCCTTCCCTTCCCTTCCCTTCCCTTCCCTTCCCT
>VZTA01008584.1:72852-92576 GCA_013398855.1 Mohoua ochrocephala | reverse complement strand
CCTTCCCTTCCCGAACCTTCCCTTCCCTTCCCTTCCCTTCCCTTCCCTTCCCTTCCCTTCCCTTCCCAGGTTTTGGGACACACCAGAGCCTTGACAGCAGATCCATGCTCAGCCCGAGGTTGATGTTTGCCACTTTATGGTTGGACTCGACCCTAAAGCTCTTTTCCCACCTAAACAATCCTCTGATGGACGCTGCTCCGTTTATTGCTCACGAGCATTGTCACCCAGAGCCTTTGGTGAGAGCTTTTGGAGCGATTTCTCTGCTCACCCACAGTGTCGTCATCGTTGTGGTCTGATTTAATTTCTCTTTTATTTTTCTTACCTCCTCCTGGCTCCTTTGCGTTGTGAAACCCGCGCTGCAGCGCAGGCCAGCCCTTGCCAAGCCTGCAGGAGCTGCCGTGCTCAGCCCCTCAGACGTCGCCAGGCTGCCACGTGCCCCGAGGTAAATTAAATAAACCTCTTAAAAACTGCAGCAGCAGAGCTGCTCCGGGGGCCAGGGCTCCCCGAGGCAGCACCGATTCGCAGAGGGTGGGTTTCTGGCTATCCCACCTTGCCACAGATGTGAAATGGTGAGGCAATCTCTGAATCTCTGGAATGAATCCCCCTCTTCGCAGCAGTGCCGGGCCTGAGCACCCAGCTGGGCTCGGGATGGGCACTCCCTGCTTGGCTTTGGGGAGAAAAGCTGAGGTTTAGTTGCACAGATCTCCTGGAAATGATTTTCTGAGGTTTGTAACATCTCACGTTGCCCATTACGGAAGATTTTTACCTACACAGGTACATGGGAAATGGGAATCCCCCATCGCTGTGAGCTTTGTAGAACTGGAAGTCGATATCTAAGAGAAATACTGTGCAAAAGTCCCATTTTTATTTTTTTAAGATGTTTTTAGGGTCTAGTAGACGAAGCTGGGAGTTTGAGAGCTTCAGCTGCAGTGGGAGCTGCTCTTGCAGGCACTGTCCTCACCACAGCCTGTCTGTCTTGCCATAAAATACATTAAACAGGGAAATTTAGCAGGAATTGGGGATTTTTGCAGGCTACAATTCCATCTCTGGACACGCTGCCTGCTATCCCAGGCCTGGGGAACAGCGAGGCAAGGTTCTGGAAGTACTCAAGGAAGGCCTGGATGTGGCACTCAGTGCTCTGGGCTGGGGACAAGGTGGGGACTGGGCACAGCTGGGACTCGATGGCTTTGGAGGCCTTTTCCAAGCTCAGTGATTCTGGAACTCTAAGACAAGGCCAGCAGAAGATTGTTCCCACTGACTCCTGCACATTTAGGATGGTGATTTAATTTCCTTTTGGCTGCTTCAAAGAAAATCCCAGCCGTGAAATGCACAGTGTAGAAGTGAAAATGCAGCATGGAGCTGCTCCTTGGGAGTTTGGCCCCAGGCTGGTGACAAACCCCTTTTGTGAGGGGCTGAAGGGACCGGGTCCAGCTCTCAAAATCAGGATTTCATGGTGATGCTCCAGGTTATAAACACTCCACACGTGGTTTTCCCTCTCTGTTAACAGGAGGATGTGACATCGGGGCTCTGAACACCCTGCTCCACAGGGACAAAATCTCATTTCTCCAAGTCTATTTGAGCTTTAAAAATCTGTTAATAATGATGTCCAAGATTTTTATTTTTTTTTCAATAAGAATACATGAGTTTGGAAAAAAATGATTGAAATTTCTGTGCAACAACAGCATTTCTCCATCACTTCTTTTCAGGAATGCTGAACTCCTAAAATAACCAGTAACAGCTGTGTCTGCTGTCTGTTATTATTTGTTTCTATTCTGAAGGGCAGGTGGAGCATTCTGGCTACACCAACACGAGAATCCTGCACCCAGCAGTGGAACCCAGGGTGAAAACATTCCAGAAAATATGAAATAATGAGGAGTATTCCAGTTTGAAGGCATAGGGGGGAATTTAGGCAGAGCATGTGCTCACAGAGGGGACTGATAAGCTGAGAAGTGGCTTGATTACAGCCTGTAATTAGCCAGAGGCAAAGCAGATCTCTGAGGGGGCAGCCAGGCTGAGCCACAGGGCGTGGATTCTCCATCGCCTGCAGATTTTGGGTGCAATACGGGACAATTTCTGTCCACACCGAAGCATTTCCACTGAAACACTCTTTCTTTACCCTCAGTGAGCATCAGAAATGTGTTTTAAACCCTGCCAGAGAAGGGATCGGATGTCACCGTGTCACTGGGATGCCTCTCTCAGGCCAGCAGTGGTGCTGGGGATGTCTGACCCCCTCCTCCTCCTCCTCCTCCTCCTCCCAGCTCAGAGCTGTTTTCCCTGGGACAGGACAGGACTTGGCCTGAGGCATAAACACCTCAGCGTTCACACCACCCATAAATTGGCTTTCTCCAGGTAATGACTGCGACCTTTCCACTTTAAACCTTCGAGCGGGGTGGGTTAAATGTAAATTAAATGTGTAGGACAGATGCTGAAAAACGGAGCCGCGCTCCCTGTGCCAGCAGCGTGGGCTGCGCCTTGACTCAAATTAGGCTAAAGTGGCACGGGCAGAAAACAGGAGAGCAGGGAAAATGTCAGATGTGTCAGGGGAGCAGGAAAATAAGCTGGGACTTCCCAAAAGCACAGGCAGCAAATTAACTCCAAGTGCAGGTGACGAACGGGGAGGATCTGCGAGCACCAGGGATGTGACAGGGAGCGAGGAGCTCCCTCAGTGACAGAGCTGCTGCTGCCCCCAGCTGCACCCGAAATCTGCTCCTGGGCCTCATTAAAACTCGGGGCTGCACCACCGAGAGCTTCGGCCCTGGGACGCTGAAGCTCCTCTGGTGACAGCAGCGGTGGAACCTCTGAGCCTGTCCGAGCTGTAGTTGTGTATCTCACGAGTGACATGGCTTGCCAGTTAATCAAACTTCATCCATCCCAGACTTTTTTGTTTGCTTGTGGAGCTAAATAACCAGATTTAACTTCAATGTTGGATGTTTTGCTGTAGATGTCTCACTCCAAGCCCTGACAAGAGTGCGGCCAACGAGACAGGGGACACTGAAATGTAAAACCAGAGACTGAAATGTAAAACCGGAGACCGAAATGTTAAATTGGAGACTGAAATGTTACATTTCCTGCCCTGGGGCATTGTATGGCCCTGAGGTCTCTCATGAAATGACCTCTGTGGGTCTCCAGTGCAAGCAGACGCCGTGGTCAGTGTCCAGTTTGGGTTCCTGTGGCACCAGTGGGGCCACAGCTCCTGGTGGCCTCAGGAGTTTGGACTCGCCCAGGCCCATTCCCAGCATGGCCACGTGCCAGGATATCCTCAGGGATGAGCCCATCGCCCCCTCAGAGGCTGCCAGCCCACGCCTGGAGGCACAGCCTGAGCACAAACCATTCCCAAATCATTTCCAGACCAAACCAAATCAGTTCCATTCCCACATTCCGGTGACCAAACGCTCTCTGCCAAGTCCTGGGTCTGCTTTCCCCATGTTAGGGGATGGGAGATATTTGGGATATCTCCAAACAGGTATCTGGATATTTATTATTTTATTTTTTATCATTTTAATGATTATTTTATTATTTATTATGTTATACTCTGGGTATTTATTCTCAGAAGCTCTCCTGAGCAGAGCAGTTTCTTGATCTCCACTGCCAATCAGAGCTGTCCCTGTGCTCCATCCTGCATTTTTTCCCCTCAAACGAACTTCTTCCTGCACCTCCTTTAAGAGGTTGGCTCCAAATCCCACTTAGATCGGGAATATCAAATCTGCAGAATATTTTCTCCCATTCCTGCATAATTTAATTGCTCCGTTTAACTGCGGCTGGGCCTGAGCTGGAGAAGAGTCAGCACCATCTTGAGGGGTGTGGGAATAATTTATTTCCCAATAATAATTTATTTCCAGACCCACGGAGCACCTTCCATGGGCACTGCGTGCAGTTTTCCTGAGATTTAGGAAAAATGCTGGAAAAATGATGGTCTCCAGGTACCTTTTCTGTGTCCCTACACGGAGCAGGAGCAGTGAGATAAATTCCCTCAGGGTCCAATCCTGCCCTCCTGGCCACACAAGGAGCCTCTCCTGCCTTCAGTGGAGCCACCACCACCAGAGCAGCTCCAAGGGGGTCCGAGGACTGGGGTGGGGGTCCCTGCTGCTCTCCAGCTTTCCAGGAGGGATTGCTGAGAGGCTGGTGCTGACAGGAGCCCCCTGCTCTGAGGTTTCAGCACCACCACACCCTCAGCAGGGTGGAAAGGGAGGCTGTGTCAGCTTTCTGGCTGGAAGACTTAAAGGCAGGAGGAGGTGATTGCTCGAAAGCATCGGTTTGCAGTAATGGAGCAGCGTTGCAGAAATGTAAAACAAGGAAACACATTATTACATTTGCATATAAAGTGAGGGAATGTCCTTGTGTGTCAGCTTGCCTGGAAGGGTGGCCAAAGTCTCTGACCCCAATTTCTGGGCTCTCTGACTCCAATTTCTGGGCTGGCAGGCCCTGGGAGCTCTTGGAGATGGGTGTTTCCTGCTCTCATTGAAAAGCTGCTGGTGGGTGTCAGTCAGAGCAGCCACGCTGGGCAGCCCCTCTCTGCCTCCAGAGGCAACACTCGCTGCTTAATTCCTTAATTCCGAATTTCCCCCAGTCCTTGCACCAAAGCAGAGGACACCCTGCAGCGCTGTAGGCTCAGCCACGCCTCACAGAGGGGTGTCTTGATTAATAAATTCAGCTTCAGACTTCCTTTCCTACGCCCTGCCTCCTTGGGGTAACTCCAGGAGCGCTGCCCTCGGTTATGTGCCCTTACTGGTGTTTCACGTGAAGAAATCAGCCAGGCCCCAAGGCCAGCCTGGCTCCAGGCACCTGCAGGACAGGAACACAGCCGGACACTTCAGCTCCTGTCGAGAGAGAGCATTCACTGCCCTTGGCACTTCTGCAGCAGGAGCGTTGGGATGGAACAAGTCCAGGGAAGGGAGCTGGGAAGGGGCTGGAGAATTCCTGAGGGAGCTGGGAAAGGGGCTCAGCCTGGAGCAAAGGAGGCTCAGGGGGGACCTTGTGGCTCNGGCCCTGACGGGAGGGGGCAGCGGGGGGGGGGGGTCGAGCTCTGCTGGCAGGGAACAGGGACAGGAGGAGAGGGAACAGCCTCAGGCTGGGCCAGGGGAGGTTTAGGCTGGACATCAGCAGGAATCTCTTCCCAGAAAGGGTGATTGGGAATTGGCAGGGGCTGCCCAGGGTGGTGGTGGAGTCCCCATCCCTTGAGGTGCTCAAGAAAAGCCTGGACGTGGCACTCAGGGCCATGGTCTGGGTGACAAGGGGGTGTCAGGTCACAGGTTGGACTCGATGATCTCGAAAGTCTTTCCCCGCCCTGCTGATTCTGGGATTCTGGGATTCTGGGATTCTGGGATTCTGGGGTTCTGTGTTCAGCACCACAGCCCTGGCACAGTCGGGTGTCCCCTCGGGAGCAGCGGGCACAGCGTGTCCCACGGAGATGGAGCTTCGGGCTCCTCAGGGTGGGTTCCACCCAGCTGGCTTCCTCAGGGGGAAATGTCCGGAATTCCTCCCGAGTGTCAATCTCTGCCTGCTCCAGGCACAGACCTGATGGTGACACCACAGCTCAGGGCTGCTCCTGGGCTCCCCGCGCTCACCAGGGCAAAGTTTGCCCCGGCAGCCCCGCGGCTCCCAGCCCCAGTTCTCCTGCCCGGTGTTTGCTCTCCATCCCCGCTCAGCCCTTTCAAGCCCTGTTATCTCGAGGTGAGGCCCTCCCACGGCACCCTCGTGCCTGAGCAAAGCTGCAGCGATCTGATAACAGATAAGGACAGAGCCAGCTCCGTTCCCAGCCCAGCAGGCACAGCCGAGCCCAGCCTGCTCGCTCGTGGGTCGGGCCAGGCAAAGTAGGGCACTGTGATACCAGAACGGGCCCAGCCACTCGGTATCTGCTGATACCGCGGTATTTATTTAGTGATAAATAAACTCATGGGCCTGATAGTCTGCGGGGACGTGCTAATACCTGTAAATTTCCGTTTATCGGCTTGCAGAGAGTCCCGGAATGGTTTGGGTTGAGAAGGGACCTTAGAGCCCATCCAGTGCCACCCCTGCCATGGGCAGGGACACCTCCCACTGTCCCAGGCTGCTCCAAGCCCCGTCCAGCCTGGCCTTGGGCACTTCCGGGGATGTTTTCTGGTGCATCTCGATCTCCCCAGGTCCGAGTCCGTCCTCTGCAGCAGATTTGTGGACCAAGAACTTCCCTCCCTCCCTCTCCCACTCTCAGTCCCATTTGAGCAGAAGCTGCTCAGGTGGCTTTTTGGGTGAAACTGATGCTGCAACCCCCGCACTGCACAAACCAGCTCTCACCAGGCTCTGTGACCTCCTCTCTTACAGTCCTGATGACGAAAAGTGATGTAGAGCTTTGGGTTTCAGGAAGGAGGCCAATAAATCACTCACCTGCTGCTGGGAGGGAGCCATAAAATGGGGTTTGTCATTCTGCAATTGTATCAAAAGTCCCACGAGATTTCATCACTGTGTGATGAGAGTTTCAATTCTTCTGAATGGAGCACAAATGAAAATATTTATTACGAAGCATTAGAAGAAACAGCGGAGCAAAGATCAAAGGAAGGTATTTATTGATAAACGAGGGCAGGATCAGGATCAGCCCGGTCAACACTCAGGAATGTGCATTTGCATAAGGCCCAGGGAGCTGCTGAGCTAGCAGGGGAAGGACGGGAGGATGGCTCAATAACTGGAGGCCTTTCCACCCAGGAACAGCTGTGTCTCATTTCCCATGAAATTAATTCTTAACTGAATGAGATTAACCAGCCCTAACAGGCAAATCAGGGAGACCTGATTGGGTTGGGCACCTTCTCAAAAAATGTCCTGTCCTGGAGCCACGATCCAGGCTCAGTCCTGCCCCTCTGCACACCAGGGTGTCTCCACAGCTCTGGATGTTGGATATTCTGGAACACGGCAGCAGCTGTGTGAGGAGAAAATTCAACACCACCTTGTCCCGAGCCCAGAGGGGACAGATCTCAGGGTAATTCCCCTTCTGAACCTTCTCTCTGTTGTTCCCTGACTGAGGAAGGCAAACCAGGGAGATCTAATTGTTTTGGGCACCTTCTCAAAAGCTGTCCTGTCCTGGAGCCACGATCCAGGCTCAGTCCTGCCCCTCTGCACACCAGGGTGTCTCCACAGCTCTGGATTTTGGATATTGCAGGACGTGGCAACAGCTGCGTGAGGAGAAAATTCGGGAGCAGGGTTTCTAAGAGCAGAAGTTCAATTCCATCAGCCAGGAGAAGGTGTGAAACACCCGTCAGGTGAAGCTGAGGACAGCCAGGAGTGCTGGCAGCGCTCCCTCGTGGGCCGGGATCTCCCAGGGACATCCCAGTGCAGCTTTAGTTATTCCATCCTGCTGGCCTGGATGCAGGGAAAATGTGAATTTTACACACTGAGCAGCAGCATCTCCAACCTTGGGCTGTGAGCACCCGTGGGGCGACTCTGGGTGTGTTAAATCAACTTAGATTTGGTCTGAGGAGCATTTGAGCCAACAGCACCCTTGGGAATTGAAATGGAATAACTTTTTCTCAAAGAGCAGCCCTGCACTGGTTGTGCTTCCTCCTCTGCCACTTGTCTCCAGGAACAGCCACCACCCTGCTGGATCCCTGGCTGGGTGTCAATCCATGCTGCATTTCCAGCACACGGATCCTTCCTGGGCACACCTGGCACCTTCCCTGCAGGGCTTTGTACAGGAAATTGGCCCCAAGAACAGCTTGTCCCGAGCCCAGAGGGGACAAATCTCAGGGTAATTCCCCTTCTGAACCTTCTCTCTGTTGTTCCCTGACTGAGGAAGGCAAACCAGGGACACCTGATTGTTCTGGGCATCTTCTCAAAAGCTGTCCTGTCCTGGAGCCACGATCCAGGCTCAGTCCTGCCCCTCTGCACACCAGGGTGTCTCCACAGCTCTGGATTTTGGATATTGCAGGACGTGGCAACAGCTGCGTGAGGAGAAAATTCGGGAGCAGGGTTTCTAAGAGCAGAAGTTCAATTCCATCAGCCAGGATCCTTCCTGGATGCCCCTGGCACCTTCCCTGCAGGGGTTTGTACAGGAAATTGTCCCTAAGAACAGCTTGTCCTGAGCCCAGAGGGGACAAATCTCAGGGTAATTCCCCTTCCAAACCTTCTCTCTGTTGTTCCCTGATTGAGGAGGGTCTAAGGATTTGGGAGACACAGCCTTTCCAAGTCCCTGTGGGTTCTCTTGCCATCTCCTGAACATCTCAGCAGTTCAGAGAAGAGCTGAAGTATCACACAAAGGCTCAAACCCACCTCCCCCGCCCCAAACCCTTCATGTCTAACCCTTTGATTTATTACCAAGCCACTTATGGGAATTTCAGGTTGGCTGTACTGGGATAGGGATATCACAGGGGTGGGTTTATCCTTTTTTTTTGTGTGTGTGTGGAGGGAACCCAAAATTTGCTGCAGGAAGGGTGAGCAAAGAACGGGTGGGAAGCTCAGAATTGGGTTAAGTCCATATTTTTCCAGAAGTGGGAGAGACCCTGGCTCCCTGGTGCCTGCAGGCTGCAGGGGGAGAGGGCTGTGGGGAGACCCTGGGGCCTGCAGGGCTGCAGTGGGAGAGGGCTGTGGGAAGACCCTGGTGCCTGCGGGGCTGCAGGGGGAGAGGGCTGTGGGGCTCACCCTGCATCCCACGGGGCCCCAGAGCAGAGGGAGAGGGTCCCTGCTCTGCGGAGCAGGAGCTGCCAGTGGAACTCTCAATGGAAAACTCCCTGTGTGGAAGAGGGGATCCTTGGGCTGAGGGTGCTGCTGCTCCCAAAAAGCTTTTTCCTCCGGCACAGCACACCTCGTTTCCAGCAGGAATCCTGGGATGACCAGTCTCTGCACAGATGCAGAAATGACTTCACTCTCCCACATTCCTCTCTCCCTGTGATCCCACTGGTTCCTTCCCAAAGCCTGGGCTCAACATGCACACACTTCATCGCTTTTCCTCCTTGAGTGAGCAGGAGACGAAGGGATTTGTCTGTGCCTTGTGCCCAGCACCTCCAGCCCAGCCCAGGGCAGGCAGGCAGCACCTGCACCGCAGGAAAAGAGGGATCGGATGGAGCCTGGGGATTGCACAAGCGGGAACAAATCCTCCCGGCTCAGCCAGAGCTGTGGAGTGCTCCTGTGTGCCCTCAGCAAACCCCAGGCAACGGGACTGAGCTTAACCCCCATGGAAAAGGAGCATTCCTCACATTTGCCATGGGCCAAGAGCGCATCCACAGCCACTTCCATCCCCGGGCACGCTGCCCTTTGTTCAGGGACTGGAACGAGATGACTCCTGCTGGTCCTGGTGCTCCGGGGTTCCTCAGTACTGATGGCACCTCTGTAGGTGTGCAGGTGACTGAGGGGGGAAAACTTTTAACCCTGAAGTCATTGGGAAGTTTGGGAAGTTCAGCAAGGCTGGAGTGAGCTGAGCTGGGATTCGCAGTTACAGCACTGAAGGGGAACCTGTCTTAGATTTGAGACTCCTCTGGGCCAGCTGAAGTGACCAAAGCTTCAGGGCACAGGTGCCCACCCTCAATGATGATCTGGGGGTCTTTGGAGCTGGTTTTAGTTTTCCTGCATGGTGGTGGAAGAGAAGCAAGAGTTGACCTTCAATGATATTTGCGGGTCCCTTCCAACTCTGATTTATATTTCCGTGATTCCATGGCTGTGGTGGCTCACAGTGATTTGAAGAATCACCCCAAGCAGGAAATTATTTTGCCTTGGGTCTTTGCTAAAGATCTTTCTATTCCCCGCACTACATCTTAAAATCTGCCCTTGAAATGTGGGGGAGCCACCCCACTGTTCCCTCCAAAGGGCTCCCACCCCTGCTCCAGGGGTGTTCCTGCCTTCCCCTGCAGCGTCACACCGATCCTGCTCCTGGGCAGTTGTGCTGAGGATCAAAGGTGGCTCCAGGGAAGGTCAACCCAGGGTGTGTAACTCAAATGCTAAAAAGCCAGGAAAGGTCTAGACTGGATATTGGGAAAAATTTCTTTACGGAAAGGGTGAAGGCAGTGGTGGAACCCCCATCCCTGGAGGGATCTAAGAGCTGTGTGGATGTGGCACTTGGGGACATGGTGGCAGTGCTAGGGGAATGGTTGGACTCTGATCTCAGAGGGCTTTTCCAGCCTTAATTCTGTGATCCCATAGGCAGTTCCCAGCCCTGCCCTGCCAGCTGCCCTCGCTGGGTGCTGGCGGGTGGGAATTGCCAAGTGCAGCTGAGGCAGCGGGTGGGGAGCGGCCCAGGCCTGTCAGGGCTGTCTATATTTAGGTCCTCGCAGGTTGGGACAGGAAGGCAGGAGGTCTCCATCCTGCTCTCCCCATCCACAGGAGCTTGCCTGGCAGCAGAGTCCATCAAGCCTGGACTCATTTTATAGCTCCATTAAACCTCTGCAGCCTCGCGAGCTCAGTGCACCCTCACAAGGCACCGCGGGTGGTTTCCAGCCTCTGCTCCTTAATGTGCTGTCCCTGGGCCTGGGGCAGGGGCAAACTGCCCCGTCTGCTCCAGGGGCTGTCCCCAGACTGCAGCTCGGAGCTAAGCACAGCTCAGGGCCACTGTGAGGCCCCAGGGGCGACGGGCAGTGGTGCCATGAAAAGGGATCTCTGTGTCCCAGTGCTGCGCTCATGGGCTGATCCCCAGCACTGGGGACATTCCCTGGGCAGGGACCTTCCAGAGTCACAGAATCACTGAATATCCAGAGCTGGAAGGGACCCCCAGGGATCACCCAGTGCAGCCCCAGGCCCTGCCCAGACACCCCAACAACCCCACCCTGGGCATCCCTGGCAGCGCTGCCCAAACGCCCCTGGAGCTCTGGCAGCCTCGGGGCCGTGCCCATTCCCTGGGGAGCCTGGGCAGTGCCCAGCACCCTCTGGGGGAAGAACCTTTCCCTGATCTCCAGCCTGAGCCTGCCCTGGCCCAGCTCCAGCCGTTCCCTGGCTGCTGTCCCTGTCCCAGGGAGCAGAGATCGGAGCTGGCCCTTCTCTTCCCTTCCTGAGGAAATTGTAACTGCAAGGAGTCTCCCCTCAGTCTCCTCTTCTCCAGGCTGAGCAGACCACGTGGCCTCAGTTGCTCCTCACGCAGCTTCCCCTCAAGGCCTGTCACCATCTTTGCTGCCTTCCTTTGGATGCTCTCTCATAGTTTAATGTCTTTCTGATATTGTGGTGCCCAAATCTGCTCACAATATTCGAGCTGAGGCTGCCCAGCCCAGCTCAGCCCAGCCCAGCCCAGCCCAGCCCAGAGTAGAGCAGAGCAGTTGCTTCCACTCTCCCACTGCCCAAACCATTCACCTTCCTGCAGTCCTGCCTTCTCCATCTCTTCCTCCTCTATTTATTTCTCCTTCCATCCTATTTTTTCTGGCAGTGGGATAAAACCAACCTGAACATTCTTCTCTGGACAACAATGCTGACATTTCCCAAATCACGTCTTGAGTGTGCCACCACTTCAACCTTTAATCGCATTTTTCCGTTTTCCTACCCTTAACTTCCAAAATAGGGACCACCAAGTCCATTCAAGGTGATTGTGAGAAAACTGGAAAGCTCTGAACACAGGAAAAAAGTTTGGCAGCAAAAGGCCCAGATTGAAAGGAATTTCTGATTGACAACTTCCCTATTGTACATGATATGCACAAGGCTGAAGTTCAGATCAGAAGAGTGGTTTTGCTTTCATCATTGAATTGCACAATAATGAAATCTTCCAGCTCTTGCCATCCCTTGAGCTGTTTCTGATGAAGTCGCACTGAAATATGTCAGTCGGAGTCAGAACTGTGTTACAGGAACTGCAGGGAAATAAAGAGAATTCATTTGAGGCTCCTCACACCCAGCTACCCTCACTCAGCAAAGATTTGTTAATCCTAAACCCCTGCTCGCAGCTCTGCCCAGCTGAGCTGTTTCTTCTCCTCTCATCCTCCTCCCCAGGCAGATCAGAGCCCTGCAGGGCTGGATGGAAACTCAGCATTTTCCAGGGCAGGACTTTCAGGCTGTCAAAGGGAGTTGGAGAAGCATCGAGGCTGCTGCAGACCCAACACGTTGGAGGAAATGTGTGGGTTCCTACACAAGCCCAGCTCAGTCCCTGGCAGTGGGATCAGGGTCATGTCTCTCCCGTGTCATCACAAACAGGTTTTCTTCCACAGGATCCCACAGGGCTCAGTTCTTGTAGCAAATATTTCTGTTTGTCCTTTCATAGAATCATAAAATCATGGAATGGTTTGGGTTGGAAGGGACCTTAAATCCCATCCCATCCCATCCCACCCCTGCCATGGGCAGGGACACCTCCCACTGTCCCAGGCTGCTCCAAGCCCCGTCCAACCTGGCCTTGGGCACTGCCAGGGATCCAGAGGCAGCCACGGCTGCTCTGGGCACCCTGTGCCAGGGCCTCCCCACCCTCCCAGGGAACAATTCCTCCCTATTGTCCAATCTAGATCTATCTTATCCAGTCCAATCTATCTAAATTTTTTCAGGGTTTTTTTCTTATTTTTTTTGTTTGATTTTCTTTTAGGGTTTTACAGGTAAAAGTGCTTTTATTATTTATTGTTTAAAATCACCTTTCCAGCACACATCCCATTGTCTGCAGCGGGTCGGTGAAAGGCTTCAGGTGTGTTTTCTGATTCTGTGGTTCTGTGTCTGGCACAGCTCAGTCTGGGGCTTCTCCTCCCTGCCTGGGTTCCATAAGGATGCTTTTCCATTTCGTTCCCCGTGCTGGGAGCTGTGGAGGATCCCGCTGCCTCCTTCCCCACCTGCCTGGTTCCCAGACAGGAAAACATCTGATTTTTCCCTTCTCCTGCCCGAAGTTTCTTTACTCTCCTGTGTGCAGTGAGCTCAAGTCCCAGACTGACACACCAACTCTCCCACCTTTCAAAGTCAACTGCTAATTACAATTCCTGCTCCGAGCATTCCCGGAGCCGAGTCCTGGCCCTGCCAAGGGCGCCCTGATTGAGCCGTTTGTGGGAGCGCAGCTCCCTCCCCTTTGGCACAGCCCCCATGATTACACCTCGCCTGTGCCCTTCCAAAGTGCCACGGGGAACAGAGCGAGCTTCCAGGAATGGAACCGGCCCAGGCTCCCATCCCAGCGCCCTGAACCAGAGAAATGATGGCAAGAGTCAGCATCACAGGGGAATCTCATCCCAGTGCCCTGAACAAAAATGATGGCAAGAGCCAAAATCACAGGGGAATCTCATCCCAGTGCCCTGAACGAGAGAAATGATGGCAAGAGCCAGCATCACAGGGGAATCTCATCCCAGTGCCCTGAACGAGACAAATGATGGCAAGAGCCAAAATCACAGGGGAATCTCATCCCAGTGCCCTGAACAAAAATGATGGCAAGAGCCAAAATCACAGGAGAATCTCATCCCAGTGCCCTGAACGAGAGAAATGATGGCAAGAGCCAACATCACAGGGGAATCTCATCCCAGTGCCCTGGACATAAATGATGGCAAGAGTCAGCATCACAGGGGAATCCTTTGGTTTCTCCCAGTAACTGATTTGTTCTGCGGGGTCTTTGTCAAAGCCCTCAGCCCCCTCAAGTCCTGGCGGATCCAAGATCCCCTTGAACTGCCTCCTCCAGCTGGGTGACAAGCTCTGGGTGAGACCTGGCGGCTGCAGGAGACAATAAAGCATTTCTAGGATAATTATCAAGCTTTCCACTGCATAAATCCTGATTTATCTCGTTCGGGATGGATACGGTTTGCGAGCCAGAACAGGGCAGCTCCCGAGCTGGGCACACAGAACTGACACAGTTCGGGAAAAGGCAAATAAGTTTGGAGCCAGGTCCCCCACTGATATCAAAGGGTAGAAGATCTTTTCCTGCTCCAGCGCTCGGTGCTGTCGTTGCAGAGGTGCAGCCTGGCCCTGGCTCCCCGTGGGGCCTCGGGGCGGAATTGTCAGACAGATGTGGTAACCTCTGCTGGAATCCGGGATAACTCTGCTGTGTATAAAGAACATAGCCAGGGGTCTTCAGAGAGCAAAACCCATCCCAGCCTCTCTCCGTATCCAAAACCCATGGAGTGAGCTGTGACTCACAGCCCAGCGTGCCAGGACGGAGCCTCTCGCCCTGCAGCAGCGTTTCTTCCCTTCCCTTGGTGGTCCCCACGTGGTCCCGGCGCTCCTGGCACGTTCCTGGGAGCTGGCACACCTTGGGAGCAGCAGCGGGACCCTCCCAGTGGGGTCTGGGGGTGGCACAGCTCGGTTATGGGGACAGGACCCTCCCCCTGGGGTCTGGGGGTGGCACAGCTCGGTTATGGGGACAGGACCCTCCCCCTGGGGTCTGGGGGTGGCACAGCTCGGTTATGGGGACAGGACCCTCCCCCTGGGGTCTGGGGGTGGCACAGCTCGGTTATGGGGACAGGACCCTTCCAGTGGGGTCTGGAGGTGCTTGTTGCCTCTGTGGGGCTGTGGATCCTCCCCAAACCCCTGCAGTTTGTGTGAGCAGGGCAAGGCTTTCCTCGGGGCAGATTTCTGTGTCCAGGCCTGAAACACCATCTCTGAGGGCTTTGGGATCAAAAAAAGAGCAGCAGCCGCACCCCCTGGCCCAGTGTCCCTCTCTGCAGGCTCCACCTGCACCGGGGGCCTGGGGACACTGGACACCAGCCCTTCCCAGTGGAATGTGTGCTCAGGAATCCCAGTCCCCCTCTTTGTCCAGCTTGCTAGGTGACACCTCAAAATATTCCAGATTTCTGTGGTTTTATTCATATAACTTTATTATTATAATGGTTTTATTCATATAAACCAGCAGGACACGTTGTGAGGAATGAGCCGGGATCTCACCCCTGGCTGGAATATTCCCTGTTAAACATCCCTCAAGGCTGGGGAGATTTGCCAAGTGCAATTCCAGGGCAGCTCCTGTGCAGGGTGACAGAGCTGTCACAGCTCTCGGGGACTGTCCCAGCCCAGGCGTCCCCAGCTGCTGCCAGAAAAGAACATTTCACAAAACCTCAAAAGAGAGAGAGGAGAGGCAGTGCCCACGCAGCATCCCAGGGAGTTGCACGGCTCCTGGATTTGCACAGCCCATGGATCGGAGGCACCTCTGCCTCCCTGGGACCGTGGGCTGGATGTTCCGGGCAAATTCTGTGCAAACAAAGGCAGGGAAACACGTGGAGCTCCAGCTGCTCTGCAAACCCAGCCGCTTTTTGGAGTTGCAAAACTGTGGGAAAGTGTAAATCCTGGTGTAAAACAGGAGGGCGGGGTGCAGAGGAGCCAAAGGTGGCAATACACCTGTTCATTACATAATTCCTGGGTGATAAAATGCATTTATCTCCCTTTTTTTTTTCCTTTTCTGCACTTTGTCCGGCAAACTTTCTCCAGGACAGACTTCCAAAGTCCCAGGGCAGCTTCACTCAGTGAATGCTTTTTATCAAAAGGAATGTTTCTCTCCTTCCTCAAGACATTGTTGTTTGGGGTGAATGACATTTGCCAGATAAACTGTGACCTCTCAGAGGCAGGAGCAGCAGCCTGAAGAGGGAGATCTGGCACTTCCCTGGCCAGCAGTCTGCATTTCCCAATCCCTCACCCAAGGATTTTATGTGGACTCGCACCTGTTGTGCCTCAGCAGCTCCCATTTTATCAGTGAATGCCCCACAAGGCGCCCCATTGCTCACCCACCCTGCTGCTCATACCCCCAGACTCCCATCTCCCAGGCGTCAGGTGCCTAATCTTGGATCAAAATCCTGAATCTCAGCTCAAAGTTACCCTGCAAGGATTAAAATCCAATTACTTGAAATCCCAAAGTTGGTAGAAGAAGGAAAACAGTCGACTGTCCACAACCACGAGAACCTCCCTGCTTTGTGGGACCTTTCCCAGTTAAACAGGGATTGTTCTACCCCAAAGTTCTTTGAAACCGCTCAGTTACGGGGTGATGTGTGGTGGGGTACAGCCTGGGCAGCCCCCGGGGCACACCCGACCCCTTCACACCGCTTGGGGCACCAAGGGATGCCAGAGAGGAGCTGTGGGCAGACACAGGGGTCTCACAAGTCAGGTTTCCTGTTTGAGCCTGGCTTTAGGACAGAGTCACTGCAGGGCATGGGGGCCTGGGCAGCTGGGAGAGACCCCCGGGAGGAATCCTGGAGAGGCTGCAGAGGGAGCTCCAGCACCTGGGGCGTTGTGTCCCTCTGCCGTGCTGGGGAAAGGATGGCAGAGCTGGGATTTTTCAGCCTGGAGAAGAGAAACTTCAGGGTGACATAACAGAGGCCTTCCAGTGCCTGAGGGGAGCTGGCAAAGCTGGAGAGAGACTATTCACGAGGGCTTGGAGTAGGGAATGGCTCCAGACCGAAAAAGAGTGGGTTTAGATGGGATCTTGGGCAGGAATTGTTCCCTGGGAGGGTGGGGAGGGGCTGGGCTGGAATTCCCAGAGCAGCTGGGGCTGCCCCTGGATCCCTGGCAGTGCCCAAGGCCAGGCTGGACATTGGGGCTTGGAGCAGCCTGGGACAGTGGGAGGTGTCCCTGCCCACGGCAGGGGTGGGATGGGATGAGTTTTAAGGTCCTTCCCACCCAAACCGTGCTGGGATTCTCTCTCACTATGGAGCTGCTTGGCAACACCATCGGGACAGCAGGGACAGTGACTCCACACCAAAGGAGCAGCCCAGCAGGGGCAAGAGGAAAATCTCCTCCCAGTTCTGCTTGAATGCTCTACAAATCATCAATCAAATGAATTATTTGTCCCTCCTGCTCCTCAAGATTCACTCTGCTACAGCCAGAGGTGTCAGAGCTGAGGCTGAGCGTGACAAAGTCTGTGCCCAGGACCACTCTGGGCCTGTGCCCAGGACCCCCAACCTCTCAGTGCAGCCCCAGGCTGAGCCCGGGGCAGAAACTCTGCAGGTGCCAGGTTGGATGAGCTGCTTGAGGGACTGCATGAGGGGAGAGCAGCCAGAGCAGCCAGGGCTCATCCTGCTCCATTCCACCGGGATCAGCAGCTCGGGGCCAAGCAGGAGCCCTGCTGGGATGCTCAGGGAAGAGAACCAGGCTTTGTTCTGCAGGGTGATGGCTCCTGGAGGATGATCAAAAAGGCCTTGGGCATCTGAGTCCTGCTCCTTGGGTCACAGACAGCATTGATTGAGGATTTTAGCAGCAGCCTGGGCACCCAAATCCACACAAAACCTGGCCCTGTGGCCCTGCTGTTGGACAGGTCAGGCCAACAAAAAAAGTCTGTTCTTCAGCTTGAATCACCTCATCTGCCCTGGGTTTGCTCTGTAGCTCCAAATTCTTTGATTTTCCTTGGTTTGGGTTTTTTTTCCTCCTTATCTCTGAGGTACCAGATGGAATTGACTGACCCCAAAATCTAACCCTGTGCTGCTTCAGACTCAGGAAACTTCACTGCGTGTGAGAGTGCCCGGGCCCGTGAGCCCCAGCTGCTCCTTTCTGCAGACACTGGGGCTGGCAGTGCCGGAGCCCCAAGGGATGGGGTGCATTCCCAGGAGAACAGCGTGGAATTTCCCTTCTCCAGGTCAGGCGGGAAACCACAATTCCCACGAATTCACCCAGGATGCGTTTCCCAGCAGCAGAGGCACAGACTCCACTGCACTCGGTTCATTTTGCAGCCACAACCATCCCACTTCCAGCTACCTCCAGAACAGTATTTCCTTCTCCCACCACGTTTCACGACGTGTTGTTACCAATCACTGCCCTCTCCCAAGAGAATCTGCTTTTTTAGGTTTAGAACCTGAGTCCTGTAGCATCCTAAACAAAGGGGATTTGATGTTTCATTTGAAACCATCTTTGCAGTGGTTGGGTGCCTGGAAAGAACCCGAGGATTTTTCTCCACAAAAGGAAGACCACATGAAAGTCTTTGGAACAGCACGAGGAAGTGGGCTCCAATTACAACATCCACCAAGGTTTTAAGGCAGTTTTGACCTTCAGCAAAATGGAGCTTCTTGGTGTAGGTACTTCAAGGAGCTGCGGCCCTAAATCCAAGGATGCTGCAGCCTCCTGAGAGTCTGGGCCACAGAATTGTCGGAAAGGAGGAGATCCTGGTGCTTTTATCACACTGAAACCATCACTTTCCCATTTCCAACAGTCTCTAAAGGATTCTGCATTTTCAGGACAGTGATTGCTCACAGGTTCTCTGCTTTCCTGCTCTTGGCTGAGTAGAGCAACGGCAACCCCTCGGCTTTTCTTGTACACTGAAGTGTAATGGAGAGGCTACAAACTGCCTGACACAAACAGATCACTCTGCAAGGAAACCTCTTCTAATTTTGGAAAGAAATCAGGAGTAGAAGAGTGAAAGAAATGATTTTTAGCTGTTCCCAGCTCCCTGATCCTCCACACTGCCCAGTTTTCCAGGCAGCATGAGGACCTGGAAGTGCAGCACCACAGGCACCTCAAAGTTCCCTCAGCTGTCTAAGCTCTGTCTTTAGGGGCAGAGTCCATCGCCTCTGCTCCCCCTCTGTCTTTGGGTTCTTTCCAGGGTGTGCCCAGGTGGGCACAAAGGGACACCCGGCCTGTCCCAGCCATGGAGGGGCAGCAGGACCAGGGCAGTGCCCACCCCCTGGGCTCCTCCAGTCTTAGGGTTAATTTTGAGCATCTCATGACAAGAAAGGGGCTGGAGCCAGGGAAGGGAATGGAGCTGGGAAGGGGCTGGAGCCCCAGGAATGGCTGAGGGAGCTGGGAAAGGGGCTCAGCCTGGAGCAAAGGAGGCTCAGGGAGGACCTTGTGGCTCTGCACAAGTCCCTGACAGGAGGGGGCAGCTGGGGGGGGTCGGGCTCTGCTGGCAGGGAACAGGGACAGGAGGAGAGGGAACGGCCTCAGGCTGGGCCAGAGCAGGTTTAGATCCGATATTAGGGGAAATTTTTTCACTGAAATGGGTGCAAAGCATTGAAAGGGGCTGGAGTCCCCATCCCTGGAGGTCTTCAGAAAACATGGGTGTGGATGTGGCCCTTGAGGACAGGGTTTATGCTGGTGGTGCTGGCTGATTGTTGGAGTTGATCTTGAGGGTCCTTTCCAACCTGAATGATTCTGTGGTTTGATTACTCTGTGCCCTGACAGTCGGACGGACAGAGAAGGGTTAAATAGATTTGAGGGCTTAAGTGGAAGAACTCTGAGACTGAGCTATGGCAGAAATAGCAGCAGTGGTGCTGTCAAAGAGCTTTCATTATTCAGAGGAGGGGAAATGAGAACAATGCAAAGTGAATTTGAGAGCTGCGGACGGGGGCACTGGCTCCTGGCCTCGGCAGCTCCCGCGGCCCTTGAGCAGCCCCGGCCTGCCAGCATGGAGGAGCGGCTAATGAAGCAGCCAGGGGCTCGAGGCAGAGGCTGAGCTGAGCCCTCCCGCTCATTTCCCCTTCCCCTCTCCGCGAGAGGAACTCGGAACCGTCGGTGATTAACCCCGGGTTAAGGCGAAACGGGCGAGAAAAACAAGGGCAGCCCTGGCGAGGGGCTGGCGCTCGTGCCCCGCTGGCTCTGCTGGTGCTGCTGGGTTTCCTGCCCTCCCTGGAGCGCAGCTCGGAGCCAGGAGGCTGCAGGAGGCTGCAGGAGCGCGGGGTTTGCTGGGGAAGGAGCAGGTACCCGCAGCAATCACAGCAATCAGAGCTGGCGCCCGCTGCCATGAGCTCAGCGCTGGAGCACGACCAGGGTTTGTCTGGGCTTCTGAAGGCTCCGCTTTTCCTGAAGCACAGAAGGGATGAGGAAGAGGAGTTGTAGACACAGATAGGCAGGGGACAGGGTCCTCTGGTGTGCCTTGCACGGTGCCTTTGAAACGTGGAATCACAGAATGGTTTGGGTTGGAAGGGACCTTAAATCCCATCCCATCCCATCCCATCCCATCCCATCCCATCCCATCCCATCCCATCCCATCCCAT